>CM035230.1:51558782-52096258 GCA_020226215.1 Sindora glabra | reverse complement strand
TTAGACTTATTTTACTGTGATTGCATCTACTATGATCTTAAACATCAAATTGTCCAAATCTTAATCGATAAAGGTGAGAACTAATTAGTTTTTTTACCTCACATCTACAAAAGCATATTTCTCCTTTTAAGATAATATGATCTCATCACGTAGTAGTAAAAACCTCTTTCTACACTCTCCTAAATATTTTGTGCTTTGAGCAACACTTTCATACAGATGCACCAATGATCATAATTTTTTTTGTAAGAAGAGGAATTGGAATACAACACAATCCATCACTATCTGGTCTCTATTTTTTTCTCTCAACACTCTTTTCTCAAAGAATCAAGCTCTAATACCACTTTGTTAAGAAAAAGAAGAATATCTTAAGAAAGAATTTGAATTTACTTGTTTCAAAATGATAGGTACAAGAAGGTGTATATAGTATTCATAGGAACTCATGAATACTAGTTAAATAAAATTCCTAAGCCTAGATGCATAGCATACACAAAGACCTAAAATACATTGAAACACTAAAAGAATTGTGCACTTGGACACTTTAGGAATTTCAAGAATTATTATTATTGTTCAATAATTATACCTGATTCAAGTAAAATCCATAAAAATTTATGTCTTTAAATATTATTTTTTTATCATAAAATATAAAGGCAAAGTTCTCCTTCATTTATATATAAGAAAAGGAAGTTTTTCTATAAAAAAAATATCTTCCAAAAAAATAATCAAAGCCTAAATCAGGATAATTTTACTATTCCTCAATCCAAAAACGGAATGTGTTGCTACCCAACGCATTTGATTATTCCACCTCCAATCGATTGTGTTATCGATGCCTAAAAGTCGAGTTTTCGTGTTAATATCTGTTACTTCCGTACAAGCCACTTATTAGGTTGTTGAATTGGAATCAAAGACGTCAAGGATTCTAAAGGCAACTTTTGTGTGTAACATTATCTGTTACTTTATTTTGTGTTGCCTTTGTTCTAAATCTTGTAATCAAGAGGTTACTTCTCTGCTTTTTTTTTTTTTTTTTTTGGGGGGGGGGAGTGGTTGGCTGGGATGAAACAGGCCTTTTGTCTTTTTGTTTTATTCTCTATCGAATCGTTTTAAACCTGCATTTAAATGAATTTTTTTATACTTATAATTCACATTTTTTTTACACTCATGAATCTTTTTTGTAGATCCGCATGCATTTCAATGGCTTGAAAATGATATGATCCTTTAATCGTGGGTTAATGGGCGCCGGTCTCCTGTCCCAACTCCATCAAAATATAAATGAATCCATATTTCCTTATGCCAATTGCCATGCATTTTACCTCATCTGGTGGGCTTAGGATGGGGGCCTCGTATTTGTTAAGAATTTTTTGGGCCTTACACTTGCAAGACTTTTCTGGCCTTTATCAGCCCACCTCACATAACTTATCCCAATCTCTTCATGCGTACAGTTGATTGTGTTACCATTAATTAATTCTAGTAAAAATAGTTTGAGAGAGAGAGAATAATAATAATAATAAATCTTACATTTTCTATCATGCCCATGGACAACTCCTTTCATATATTCAAACTTACAACACAGATAATTTTTTTTTCCTTTTTATATTAACAAGGGGAAGTTTGAAACTTAAAAAATCTTAATCCCTAAACCTTAAATTCATTTTTTCAAATAGAATAAATAGGTAAATTCATCCTTGAAAGATAATTGTAACATCAAATTAGTCATAAACTCTATTGACATTAATTTTGTCTAATTCCATCTACAATTAATAACAGTATTCAACTCAATTGATGGCAATATAAAATTTAAAACTAAACTAATATCACTTTAATATTTTATAAACAAATTTATTCATTTCTTATTTTGGTCTTCTATTATGTGGTGTATTCTTCATTGAAATGTATTTTTAACACTAGCTTGAGAAACACATTTTGCTTTTGGATGAGTGAAAGTAGAAGTGCAAAAATATTTTTGTTGTTTGAATGAGCAACAAAGCAAGTGCAGAAACAAGAGGAGAAAAATATGAGTCAAATTATTGTGGAATTAAAAAACATAATTTGAAAAAGCATTTTCTTAATTTTTGTGGGGCATGAAAAGATTCTATAGACAATAAGATAAAGGGAGAAAAGTTATCTATAATAAAGCTCACATCAATTAATTAATATTAAAAATTTTCTTCCTCCCATCTTGCCTCTTTTTTACTTCTTTTGTTGCTAAAAACATTAAAAATAATTTGATGATAATTTTGTTCAAGAAAGTAGAAATGTCTTATTCTCATACTCATAAAGCTCATAAGGGAAAGGCAATCATAATTGTAAAAATAATTTATATAAGGAAATGGATAAATTTATTCCTAAAAGATAAATGTAACATCAAATTGATTTTAAACTTTGTATATTAACATCAATTTAGTCCTTTTGTTATTTTTTTTAATTTTAATAGAATTGGATTGAATTGATGTCAATATAAAATTTAGGATCAATTTAATATTATGTTTATCTTCCAGGAACAAATTTATCCATTTTTTCAAATATCTAATATGTTATTTAAACTCCATCCTAAACTAAAGTCAATATCTATCTTAACATATGATATGATTTGAATCAATACAACCCACTTATTTTAAAATACGTAAAATAATCTTAACTTAAATTATAATATATATATAATTAATAGAAGAAAATTTTTGAATTGCAAGGCACAAAAATATTTGCTAGGATTGTCAAATAAACAGAACCAGTTCGGTTTACAAAGTTAAACAAATTGAATTATTCCAAATTTGATATATTTTAATTGCGAGTTTAAGCGAACCAACGTGTGATTAAAATTTACATATTTACAAATCAAATCAAATCAAATCATTCAAAAATTAATTTATTTTTAAAATAGACTTATATAAATTGGTTTGTTCTAATCTTGACCAATCCATTAACCATCCTCAAAGATTCTAATAGCAGTAACATTTTTTTTTTCAATACATTAACAATGAAGACACTCCACCTTCTAATATTTTAGTCAAACCCCTCATCGATAGCCATTTATTAACATCTTGAATCACCTGCATTGGACCCAATTATATCAGCAAAACGATCCCTTGGCAACTTGCATCCATAATTATGGTTTTGTTTTTATTTACGTAATTAAGATTGAAATAGGACTTGAAAATAATTGATACCCATAATTACTAATAGGGTATTTTTTTTATTTTCAATAAAAATTCAAATTGAAAATAAAAATTCAAATCTTATGGGTATCAATCATTAAAAAGAAAAAAATTCACAGCTTTGATTGAAAATAATTGATACCTTCAACCCACGTGATTGTGAGGAGGCATTCAAATCTGCCTGAATACAACAAATAATCAAATAGAGTTTTCATACCAATGAAGAATGTGAACCTCTTCATATGCCTCTTTAGATTAGGTTTAGGACATAATTTGGCTGCAACGTTTAGCATTAGCAGCAGCCAGGAGATGCAGCCCATCTTTTTAAGCTGCCGCGTGTCCGCGCAATTTGATTTACACATTTTCTTTCCTCATCTGAAATCTTCTTTCCCTTTTTATTATTTTTTTAATTCTTTTTTTCTATTTTTACGGCTTTTTTTGCAATCCGATCCTTTATATTACATAAATTTAAATACAATAATTTTTCATTTTTTAATTCGAATTACATTTGATGAACTAACTTGCTCATTGTTTATAAATAAATATATATATAAAGTAAAATATAAATATTAATTATTCCTTAATACTTGTACTAAATAAATGTGATAGGTTTTATATGCATCAAATTTTAAAAATTTGAAATTTCACAAATTATATAAAACATCAAAAATAATATTTATTGTGCAATATAATATATAGATATATATATATATATATATATATATATATATATATATATATATATATATATAATTACACAAATTCTTGTGAATTTTTTAAATAAGTATCACAATATCATTAAATTTTAATTCATCACTTTATTTTATTTATAATTTTTATAAAGTGACAAATTAACATTCAACCATAATGATTTAATTATTTAAAAAATAAAAAAATTTGTGTAATTAAATATATATTTAATTAATTGCAAAATAAATTTTAAGTTTGATGTTTTATATAATTTGTGAAATTTTAAATGTTTATGTCGATGCACTTAATTCAACCATGTATGTTTATTACAAGCATATATAAAGGAATACTTAATATTTGTATTGCACTTTATATATATAAAGTAAAATATAAATATTAATTGCCCATTAATTCTTGTATTGAACTAATGTGGTTGAGTTTTATGTGCTTACTTTAAAAAAATTTACAAGATAAAATTAACAATTTGTCCTAAGAATTATACAGTGGTGGTAAAATTATCATTTCATTAAATTATATAAAATTATAACTTTATCGTTAAATAATAGCTCGTATATGCAATTTTGTTCTTATTCCTTCATATAGTAATTTAAGAATAAAATTATTTGTGTAGAAAAATAAAATTATTTGTATAAATAATTATTTAGGGATAAAATTGTAACTTTATATAATTTAAATATTATTTTGCTAATACCTTATAATTTCAAAGATGAAATTGATAATTTTATTTTTCACAAATTATATAAAACTTCAAAATGAATGATTATTGTGCAATATATATATGTAAGTACTTAAATTTTTATGAATTTTTTTAGATATCACAATATCATTGAATGTTAGTTTGTTATTTTATTTTATTTATAATTTTTATAAAGTGACAAATTAACATTCAAATGATAATGTGATACTAATTATTTAAAAAATCATTAAAATTTGTGTAACTAAATAAATATATATTTAATCAATTGCAAAATTTGTGAATTTTTAATTTTTAATGTTGATGTCCGTAAAACTTAATATTTCACATTTATTTAGTACAAGTATTAAGAAATAAATAATATTTATATTTTACTTTACACACACACATATATATATATATATATATATATATATATATATATAATTAAATAAATAGATAGATATAAATAAATGAGGAAGTTAGTTCATCAAATGTAATTAGAATTAAAAAATAAAAAATTGTTGTATTTAAAATTTGAATTGGATCATAAAAAGAGTTGTAAAAATAGAAAAATAATTAAAAAAATAAAAAAGAAAAATGATTTAAGGTGGGGAAGGAAAAATGTTTGAAATGAAGTACACGGACACGCAGCAACTTAAAAAGAAGGGTTGCAGCCAAATTCTGCTCTTAGGTTTGAACATATCGGTATCTTCAGTTTGAGTTTATGCGAGATCTTAAATTACGGATCGCAACCATAATGTTATTATTACAAATTATACTATAATTATTATTTTTCATAATTTAACACTGCAATAATCATATTTATTTTATAATTATACTAATCACAATAAAATTGTAACTATAGTCGTAATAACAATCTACAACCATAGATTTATATCAATGTCATTGATGAAAATTTTCTAATTCTATTATAAAATTGAGATTTTAGTATCATTTTTTTTATTTTGATAAATTAATAATTCTAATACCAGAGTCGAATAATTTTTCAAATTTAATAAGTAATTTTTTGATTTATTAAAAAATAATAAGAAGTAATCGTAGGTCTCTCAGTGCTGTCACGGCGTGAATAGAAAATTTTCCGTCATCGAGGCAGCTGTTGCAGTGCCAGCGCTCGAACCAAACATGCGGCCTCGTCTTGTCCACTTTGAACCAAGGGTCGTCCGCGACGTTACATTCGAAAGAGACGCATACTTATAGCTTTCTATGAAAAAGGTCACGCCATATGTGTGAAACGACAACGAATATAAGATGATCTGTCCGAATCCCATTCACAATTCTAGCTTCCACGAAACGTCATGGAAAGGGCTGCACGTGGTCTACTTACTGTTAACGTGTACGACACCGCGTTGATTCCCCCCGCCGTATCCCCATCCGCTTAATTGGTGGTCATCAAGAACTCCAAATGGCGTGAGGAAAAACCTACCTCTTGCGGGGTCCGGATGATTTTGACATTGGCTCATTCATGGCCTAAAACTATCAACGTCATCGTTTTGGCTTTTAATACTTTAATGGATGACTGAAACACCACTGGAGGCAAATTTTATAGTTTTTATTGGAATAATATCTGTAATTAAATTAAATACATATAACAAGGTAAAATTTAAGTAAAATTTTTTAGATATCCATCGTAAGATTTTTATTTTAATCATAATAAGTATATTAATTATTTTATTAATTATTAGTAATTTTAATTTAATAATTATAATAATTAATAATATTATAATTATAATAAAATAATTAATATACATATCCTAATTTAAATAAAAAATTTATAAGAAATACTTAAAGAATTTTATCTAAATTTTGTTTCATAATTATGACGGGAAAGTCCCTGATAATTTGATTGGATGGAAGAGAGTAAAAGGAAAAAAAAGTTATATTATAATATTTTTCTTGTTTAAAAATTTTAATTGAGGAAGAAATAGATTAAAAGTTCGTAACTAATCCTAAAACATCCTTTATTGCTAAATATTTTATGCATTTTTAACCAAATGATTCTTTGAATATATAAATAAAAAATTATGATTTAACTATCTATAATATCTTCTTTTTTTTTTCCGAACTCTTATGATATCATATGTGTGATTTTACGGTGAAAATTTTGAGTAGTACGTTAAAAATTTTAAATCAAACTCACCGTTGTTATTAATGGATATAAAATAGTAACAGTGCGAGAGATTTTGATATAAATAACGCTCATCACACCATTTTTATACAAACTAATTAATCCGTATATTGCATGGATAAATATTTATTTTAATAATATAATATTAGAATTATATATTAATTATTTACAAAGAAGATTAAATAAATAAATTAATATACAATTATCAATTTTAAGAAATATTTTATAAAATAAAATATTATAATTTTTTTATATATATTATTAAATAATTAAAATTGATATTATAATATAATAAAAGTTTGAACTTACAAATTCTTTCATTAGATCATATAAAATAAATATAATAATTTTTCTTACTTTTGAATACTCATAAGTTAAATCAAAGTTAAACTACTTTATATTATTCCGGATATATCTTACAATCTTTAAAAAAAAATATTTATACTTTTACAATATTAGATTATAAAATTCTAAATGGATAATAATTTCATCTAATAAAAAAATTTTAAAGTATAAGTATTTTATAAATAGTAATTATAGAATCTCCAAAGAAAAATTATAAAGGAGAAAAAGAAAAAAAAACTAAGGTGAAATGGGAGAAGGAAATTAAGAATGTTCCAAAAAAAACTCTTAAAAAGAAATCAAAAGAATAAAATGTTTATGAAAGAAGATAGTTAAAAAAGAAATATTTGATAAAATAAAAATTGAGAAAAATTTAAAGTGAGAAAAAAGTCATCTCCTCACTTCTTTAACTTAACATTTAAGTAGAAAATTGATTTTAAATGCAAATATTACATTATCTAGATATTATTTTTTAAGATAATTATTATCATTAATATTAATATTTAATAATATAATTTATGATAAGAATAGATTTTCTTTTTAATAACAATAAATTTTTTATTTATTATATTAGTGCATCATAAAATAATTTTTTAAATAATAATATTACATTATAGATAACTCATTAAATATAATCCATAAATTAATATTTATTTGTTAACTTAAATTCAATATTTTAATATCAAATATTTTTCATTTTTCAATTTACATGGAAGAAAGGAATAGGTTTTGGCAAAAAAATACTAATAAAAAACCTATATTTAAATGTTTTACAAAAGTTGCATTGTAATAAAAATTAGCCAAAAAAAGCTCTTTCCAAATTTTTTTTTTAAAAAAAGCCTCATATAGACACACACAATATTATCATAGATCGTTGTTTTTTACAAAATTATGATCAATTATACTTGTAAAATCACAAGTTTATAAAAAAATGGTAGCAAAATTAAAATTTTTGATATAATCATAAATGTAAAATAGTTTGATTAAAGTTTAAGAAAAATATGTTAAGAATATGGAGGAGAAAAAATATTAGAAAAATAACATAAATAATTAGAAAAAAATTACCAAAAAAATGATTAGTTAAATTATGAAATGAAAAAATAAATATGTAATTACCATAGTGATAATTCATCAAATAAAGATAAATTATTATACTATTTAGTAAAAAATATTTTTCGATATTGAACCCTAAACTTTCTTAAAGAGAAAATAATACTGATAGAGATATCAAATTTAAACTTTATCTAATGGTTGTAAATAGGTTGTTCATGTGTATATGCAAATAAATTTTGATTTTGCCAAATATATATAAAAAGAAAGTACATTATAAATGAAATTTCAAAAATTTTAAATTGAATATAAAATAAAATAAAGATAAGGATAAAAAATTCTATTTAAATTAAATGAAAATAAAAAAAATTAAATAAAATTAGATGAAGATAGAGGTTAAATGACTTTTAAAATTTAAAATAAGAAATGTCATTAAGTTTATTTGTAAATTTATTGAGTTCGGTTGCCAATTTGTAAAAAATTTCAAAAATAGTAGTTCACATAATAGTTCTGCTCATCATATAATTTTCTCTAAAGTACATAATTATTTTTTCTTGTTAAAGGGTGTATGAAATAATTAAAGAATTCATCTAATAAAATAAACCATATAAAAAAATATGCTTTTACAATTTTTTATACATAAAAAACACAATAAATGAATGAAGATGGATTACACTACAAATCTTTAAATAAAATAGAAATCTAGTGAAATAAAACATTCATAACCAAAAATAGATAATTAAATTGAAACAACAATAATATAGAAAAAGAAGCAAAATAAAATGTACAAATTTTTTTTTATGATATGAGCATTATTGAGCAATCACAAAAGATTAAAAATAGTAAAATTTCATAAAATAGAAAAAAATGAAGAAAAAAAGTTCCAATATTAGAAAAGACAAAATAAGGTGTAGAGAGAAAAGAAACAAAAACATAAATGTCATTTGAAAGCTTTTTATGAGACCAAAATAATTTGGCATTTATAAATTCTAGTGATAAATAAAAAATAATTCAAATTCAATTTTTTTTAAAAATTAATTTAATATTGAAAGATAAATATAGAAATGATAAATTAATATATGGTGAATTATGAAGATGATACTTATCATAGGTATGACAATTGTTATAGGAGACAAAAAAATATTACAATTAATATATAATATAGAAGTAGAAATGTGAAATATGTAATAATGTATAAATCTTTTGCATGACTAAGATTATTAAGATTATCTCTTTTCCATGCATGAGATTTTCATATAATTGGATTAGCAATAAGATAAATGGGAGTGTTTGTAATTTATTTTTTAAAAGAATTTATGGCATTACCTAAATTACCTTCTCTTCATGGTCTTCTCCTATTTTAATTTCCATTCTCTACATCCAAGATTAAGGCTAGAAATTTTGGATCCAACTATTGCAAATCACTCCCCCAAATTTAAAATTATGTAATTTAGGCCGGATTAACTATCATAATGAGTAGAAGTAGAGGAAACTTAAAAAAAGATTTTAGTTATGTGGGTTAAAATTCACTATCTAATATTAATTGCAACTGCTAACTAATGTTTCAAGAATGACATCCTTCTAAGCATTAGCTATCAAAAAAATTTTGTTGGCTTCTGCCTCATTATCACTTATGACACAAAGATAGTAAACACTAAAAATACAACCTAACCTATTTCACAAATAGGGGTAAATATTAGCACGCACATGCAATTTTCTAATGATATAAACATGGCAAAAATACAAAATTATGCTCACTTGCCATTTAGTTTATTAGTCTTATTTTTTGAAATTTAGGATACATCAAACTTGAAACATTGTTCATAATAATTGCTTAATATGAATGGAACAAAATATACAATGTATGCTACTAATATGCTATGATATCAAAACTTTTGAAAGTGAAAAGTTTTGATTTCCTAACTTATAATTGCATTCCTTTTATTAGCATTTATTCTAATTCAATTTCTATGTGGAAAATGCTTTGATTTTAAGCTTATAACTTATTTATAAATGTGTTATACAATTGTTCATTTAAGTGTGGCTACAATTTGTTTACGATAGCTTTTATTGTAGCCAATTTTGAAGGCTTTTTTTGTGAAAAATGTAGAGCTGATTTTTTAGCTAAATATGACTTTCTTTATTATCAATTAGACCCACCCACACCAAATAGTATTTATTGGTAACCGCGAGGTGTGGACCTAAGTAAATAACATAGCTTCTATGGATGATTACTAATCTAATTTTATGACATGTAATTTGGGGTAGATGTTTGGTTTGGAACCCTTAATCAATTTTAATCATCTAATTTCCAGCATTATCCAAGATTATAAATTTTACTCTAGCCATGAGAGGTCATATAGTAATGTAACTCATGCCTTACACAAATACTCCTCCTATTCCTTCCTCTTCATTAGTAGATTTTAAGAAAAAATTTATTTTTATTTATTTATTATTTTAATAAAATATTATATTTATTATCTATTTTTAAATATTATTTTTATTATTTAAATAAATATTTTATAATTTTATTTATTAATTAATTTTAATAAAAACATAATAATAAATTATATTTTATATTTTTTAAAATCAAAATAATTATTTTTTTAATTTTTATATATTAATTTTTATTTTTAAAGAAGAATTTACTTTCTTTCATTATTAAAATTTTAGATATCCTTTTTTAAACTACAACTATAAATAGTATATAACTCCTTTATTAATATGCATACAAATAATATTTTTTATAATTTTTTTTGACAAAACAGGTAAAATATATTTTCATTAAATTAATTTTCACTTGTTATTCTAGTCGGTGTGCTTAGATGTCAGAGGATGAGAGAGAGAGATAATATTTTTTTTTTTTACTAATGTTATATGTATTAAAAATTAAATTCAAGATTAAATTTTGAATAAAAATTGAGAATTATCAATTTAATATATTAATATAAAATAATAAAATTGAAATCCCATTTTATATTTTTCTTTTCATGCATATAGCATTTTTATTTACTTTTCATTACAATGAATTTAAATGACAGAGATATCTTTCAATATTTATTTAATGATTTAATTTTTACATTTTTATTTACTTATATATTATTATATTAATAAAAATTATTAATTTTTTAATAATATTCGTTGATAACGTCAAACTTTGACATGGATTAAATTACCGGGCCCTCCACAAAAATGAGCCTTGTATGCCCGGACAATTGACGCCATAAGAATCAGAGTTTACGTAGCAGTGGATTAAAATTCCCCTATCTGTCAGGATTGGCTGTGATTGATCAACGGGTATTGCTTTCCATGTGTCACTGTCACTGGCCTGAGTGCAAAATATATTATATTAAGATTAAAAACAGTGTTTATCCTCTGCTTTCCGGTAAAATTTAGATTTAGATAAAGTTTTTTAATTGTTTGCCATGATATTCTCCGATTATATTATAATATGTATATTAATTAATATATTTAAAAAAATAAATAACATATTAATAATTAAATTAAATAATTATCATATGTCATGATATAATTAAAAAAATCTTATAATAAGCATCTGAAAATTCTATTTAAACTTTATCCTCCGCGTCAATACCTATTAATTTTTATTATTTACAAAAAAATGCATAAATTATTACGAAAAATTGAAAATCTATTTTTTCGTATTTAGTTTTAATCATACAGTCAACTTTGTGAAAAACAATTTAACATATCGTGTATTTAATGTAAATTTTAAAATTTTGAGATAATTCTTATTGATATATATTTAAATTAAATTATAGCACTTCAAAACTGATTTAAATAAAATATTATGAAAATTAAAATAAATAAATTTAAAATAAAAACTTTAAAAAAATGAATTTAAAATAAATTTAATTAAATAAATACTTCAACATTCAATTAAAAATTAAATTTTATAAATTTCTTATACTTTCTATTCAATATCAATATTTATGAGAAGTATTCTTTTGAATTCGTATGAATATACAATTTATGTTATGTTAGTTCTCTTAAATAGAGGAAACGTCATGTCCTTTTTTTCATATTAGTCGATTTTAATTTTTGTAGTAAATTAAAATATAAGAAATGATAAGTTTAAAGAGTTATATTAATTGAAATTCATTATTATATTTATAAATTTTTATATTATCATTTTGAAAAACATAATAATCATTTTGATAATATTTTTAAAAAAATTGAAATTGAACTAAATAAAATATAAAAAATTTAAAATGCCACTGAGGGCCAGCTGGGTCTCCCAGGTTGTGGTGGCAGTGAGGGGGTGTTTGATCCCCCTCGGTTACCCCCTCTCCAATCTTTAAAATTTCACCTTTGTACAAAAAAAAAAAAAAAGCTCAAATGACTCCTAAATATTAAATTGTCAGATGTTTGACTAAAAATCAATTTTAATCTTTGAAATATTTAATTTGTATCAATTATACCTTTAAAATAAGCTTTATATTAATTTGATCTATGAATTTTTAAACTTAAATAAAGTTTTAATCCCCATCCTAAGTTGTTATATTTGTTAGAGGGACAAAAATTTTGCTAAAACTTAAAATTTTCAAGATAGAAATTGAATATTTTAAGAATTAAGATATAATTTCAATCTATTTTATTATTTTAAAAGATGGGAATTTAATATAAGGAGGAGTGTTTTAAAATTCGACCTGCCATTAACTTAATAAAGTGAGTAAGTCAAGGTCAAACTAATTTAACTGATTAAATCAAGTGATCGAACTAACTATTGTATTTTTATATATAATAAAATATATATTATATATATGAATATATTTTATTATTGTATTTCTAAAATAATAAATAAATATTAATCCTATTGTAGTTACATTAATTATTAATACAATTTTGGTTCAAATAAAAAATAAATGATAATTTTTTTAATTCAAAGTACTTTCACATAAGTCTTAATTTTTTCATTTAATGATCATTACAAATGATAAAAATATTAATTTACAACAAAACTATTCATCTTAATCCTTATAATTTACAAAGAATCAAGAAATATTTTTTTCCATTTAAAATTATTAAATTTTTAAAATTTTATTAATCCATTTTTTCAAGAAAATTTTAACATTTTCTATTTTTGAACAATTAAAATAATTTTAAGTTTTAAAAAAGAAAGCTATGATTATTGACATTTTAAATTTAATATTTTAAAATATATATTTTATTTATCTTACTACACAAATACGATAAATAAATTTTAATTTTTTTACATTATACTTTCTTATTTAAGACTTTCTTAATTTTTTTTTTTCATTTTTTACATATGAGTTTCAAGTTAAATTAGAGTTAGATTGTATCATTTTATTAAAATAATAAGATGGACGAGGTGATTAGGTCACCAATTCAATTTTAAATTTTATTTTATTAGATTAGACCAAACCAATTCAAATTTTTAGCAAAATTAAATTTCAGAATTGAATTAGTCTTGTTTTTAAGTTTAAAGATTGATTTGACCAATTGAATTGGCAAGGTCGATCCAACTTTCAAAATAATGATGGAAAGATAGAATTTTAAAAATTGGATTAGACTAGACCTACCGGTTGTTGTTGTAACGAACTCGGATTTATGGGAGCAAGATTCGGGCACAGCAGCCTCTGGAGATGAAAACGGTGCACTTTCTAACTGAGCCCCAGGAATTTGGGCCGCATTTATTGTGGTCAAAGGCATTGCTTTCCAACTAGGGTGCAGGAATTCGGGCCGCATCCGCCTTACCGCACCTCCTGCATTCACATCCCTTCTTTTTTTTTTTCTGTAGTTTTAAATTACCATCGGCAATTATATTACAATAATATTATAAATAATTTCATAATTATAAGTTATACAAATTTATTTTACAGTAATTATACATATTTTATAATTATTTTTAATTTTATTAATTATAATATAATTACAATCACAATTTGAATCGACCGATCGACCGTCACAACTTAAAACCTTATTAAACTATATTATTCAACATCGGATAAGTTCCGTGTACGGCCTCCCAAATTGTCCTCTCTTGTTTTTAAAAAAATTATAATTGCAAAAAGGCACATGATTCAGCTGTAAAAGGCAGCTATTTATATATTTTTAATTACTATTGGCAGCTGTCTAATCCCACTGTTAAATTACAAAACAGCGCCCATCAAAATGATTGAAAATTAAAAATAGCGATATAAAGAGAACGTCAATGGCAGTATGACATGCATTCCGTTAGAGACACCTGCCCTAATTGACCTCGGCAATTTGACCGCAGTGCCTAGAATAGGAAAACAATTTTCCCACGTACTATGCCGAAATAATTATTACCCAAAACACTTAAAAAGTTATTTTTTTTTTGTGAAAATAAGTCCCATGATCCACCGATTACGTGACACCCCATCCCATGATCCATTTATTTATTTTAATTTAAATATTAATTATTTTACTTTAATTTTAGATAATTTTTTTAAATTTGACTTATTTATAATTTATTTATTTTATTTATAATTTTGACTTAACTTATATTTGATATATTTTTTTTATTTTCTATATTACTTTGATACTAATTATTTAATATTTGAAATAATAATTAATAATTGTATTAACTCGCATATTGTAATATATATAATACAATGAAATTAGTAATTATGAAAAAATTATAAGAATAATTAAAATTTTAATAAGTATCAAATTTTTATTTATTCTCTTGTAAACTTATTAGATGGAAGATTTAAATTATAAAATTAAATTTTTAAACAATGATTTATTATAATATGATATATATATTCATATAAAAATATTTAACTAAACGTGAAATTAAAATAAAATCAGTACTTCAAAAATAAATGTTGTATTAGTAAACTCTGTTAGTTCACAATGTGATACAATTCTATTGTTGACAATTTGAATATTTCTTTTATACTAATTATTCAAGGTTTTAAATAATAATTAATAATTTAAATAAATCTCATAATATTGTATAATATACATAATATAATTAAATTTGATAGTCATGAAAAAATCATTAGAATAAATAAAATCTCAATGATTAAAAATTCTGACTTACTCTAATGCAAAATAATTTGTAAGAAGATTTAAATGGTAAAATTAAAATTTTAAAATAATATTTTGTCCTGATTATGAATACTTTAGAGTAAGTAAGGACATTTTTAAAATTACATTTTTAAATAAAAATTTTAATGTATTTTTACATTAAGTTTACAAGAGAATAAGTAAAAATTCAGTACTTATTAAAATTTTTATTGTTCTTATAAATTTTTCATAATTACTAATTTCATTATATTATATATATTACAGTATTATGTGAGTTAATACAATTATTAATTATTATTTCAAATCTTGAATAATTAGTATCAAAACAATATATAAAATGTAAAAGAATAAATCTGACATAAGTTAATTAAAAATAATAAATAAAGGAAATAAATTATAAATAAATTAAATTAAAAAATATATATAAAATTGAAGTGAAAAAATTAATATTTAAATTAAAAAGGATAAATGGATCACGATGGGGTCTCGGTGATCAGTGGATCATAGGGACTTCTTTCCCGTAATAACCATTTTCATAAAAAACAAATACTTTTTAGTGTTTTGGGCAATAATTATTTCAGCGTAGTACTTGGGAAAATTGTTTTCCTATTCCACATATTGCGGTCAAATTGCCAATTGACCTCCCAGATTTAACAAAAATTCAGTAAGTGCTAGCCACATTTTTTTAATGGGAGAAAAATAAAAACTATTACCTTTAAAATTTAAATTTAAGATAGTTATATTTAATGTTTATAATTATATATTTTTGTAATTAATTACTCAAACTTACTTTTAAATGATAAAGTACATCCAATATTTATTTTTGCAAGCAATTTAAAGAGGTAAATATACTTGATTTGACATTAATTGATTAAAAAACAAGTATGATGTAAAAACCTTGTAACTTAAATTTAGGAATAATTCAATTTGCATATATATATATATATATATATATATATTTAATTTTCTCTGTTCATGTTGACAAGGTTGTTTGTCTAATGGTGGTATGAAAGCATGTATTTACGATCTTTATATTTCTATCTTCGTACTAATATAATATAACGTTTATAAGATTCCTTCTAGAACTATTATGAAAAAGATTTTATATGAGTGTAATTTATTACTTATGAATAAGTTTGAAGAGTTAATTAAAAAATTAATGATTATAAATGTTAGATATAACTATTTAATTTAAAAGTTGAGGGTTGATTTGCATTTTTTTTAATTTAATTAAACAGTAAACTTTAACGTCGTACATGCTAGTCTTGAATCTAAACCTAATAATCATGTACAGTTTAGTTGGCCATACGTTTTTCTTTTAATATACACTCTAATTTTAAAATCTAAAGAAATGAGAAAACTGACAATTGAAATTGATTCACAAAAATTCAAACGGTGAACCTTATAATTGGCATACCCAAGTCTTAAAAGACGATGATATGAAAGGCTTGAATTGCTTGCTCAATGAAATTTCACTATATACATTTTGATTCCAAGGTGTTCAACTATAATATATATTTTTGCTTTAAAATAGTATAATTTTTTAGCTTGCTCAGCAATTAGTTGTCTATACTAATAATTAATTAATTTAATTAATTATTAATTAATAGTTAGTTATATTAATTAACTTGATCAATTAATGTATTAGTTATTTGTATAAAATTTTTAATAAAATTAATTATTTATATATGAAATAACATAACATATAAGATTGCGGATATAATTTATAATTTATTTTAATATTTTTCCTTTAATAATATTTTAAAATTTTTGTATTATTTGTAGATTAAATTTACTCTTATATAATATATTGTGATAATTTATTATTTAATAAATTTTTCTTTAAAAATAATTTATCAAACATATTTGATTCTTTTATAAAAAATAAATAATTATAATTTCTTTGTAGGTTGACAAGGGGAGGAAGAAGATGAGTGAGCAATTGATATCATGCATTTGAAATAAATAATTATAATTTATTATACATATTTAAATTTATTTGAAAAATGAATAATTACTTAAAATATTTCACTTGTTAAAAAGGGTAGATATGAAAATAATTATATAGCTCAAGGGCTACCTTATCCTTTTTTAGTTCTTTTGTGAATTAGCTATTTGAAAGTGTTGAGTTCTTTAACTTTTTCGAGTAAGTCAATTGAATGCTAGTCAACTAATCAAATAAGTTTTCTAGTGAACTATTTAAATAATTGTTTAACTTAATCAATTAGTTAAAGTGACTCAAATCCATTAAAAACTTATGAAAAAAATCAATTGCTAAACACCTTTTATCTCATTCTTAACTTATAATAGGATTTGAATCTATAATTCTTAAGAAGGAATAATTAATATTAATTAATTATCTTTTATTAAGAGTTTTTAACTTAAATGACATTTTATATCCTTTAGATGATGTTTGAATTATAGAATTAATGAATTCAATACTTATTTATTTTCTCTTATATTTAGTCTTGTACTATGTTCATATGCCTTATTAAGTTCCTCACATCTTATTTAATGATTTGATCAAGTTTTTGGAATTCATGGAGTCAATTTGATTAAAATCAAGCAATTTAATCTTGTCTTAATTATTTTGTTATATTCAAAGTTTCAAACTTTTTTTTTTAGTGATCTTTATATCGTTGAAAAGTTAAAAGAAGAATCAATAATCATTCTAAAATATCTAGACTAAATTCAAACACCGGTGTTCTAGAACTAACTAAGAAGCAAGAATAGTATTCCACCACTATTGCTATTTGAACAGAACCAGCTTTTATATTTTTTGAGATTTTAATTGAGAAAAATGGCTTAAAAGTTAAATTATTAGTTTAGATTGCACTAGACCTACTTTAATATTAAAGCCATAACTTGAACTGTGGGCTTTTAAATTGTGTAAGGCTTGGTCTATTTGAATCTTAAGAGTCAAGACTACAATTTTTTAGAAGGGAACAAAACTTAATTTGATACACAATCAAACCATAATTAGTTTTGAATGATAAAGAACACAAATTTTTGCCTTAAAATAGTATAATTTTTTAGCTTGCTCAGTAATTAATTAATTATATTAATGACTAATTAATTTAATTAATTATCAATTGATAGTTTATTATATTAATTGATTTGATTAATTAATGTATTAGTTATTTGTATAAAATATTTAATAAAATTAGATATTTATATAAAAAAATAACATAACATATAAGATTGTGGATGTATTTTATAATTTATTTTAATATTTTTCCTTTAATAATATTTTAAAAATTTTATATTATTTAGTAGATTAAATTTACTCTTAAAAAATTATATCCTTATAATTTATTATTTAATAAATTTTTCTTTAGAAAATAATTCATTAAACATATTTGATTCTCTTTTAAGAAATAAATAATTGTAATTTCATTGTAGGTTGATAAAAGAATATGAATGATCATGCATTTGAAATAAATAATTATAATTTATTATATATATATATATATATTTAAATTTCCTTGAAAAATAAATAATTATTTAAAATACTTCACTTGTTAAAATGGGTAGAAATGCAAATAAATATATAGCTCAAGGGATGCCTTATCTTTTTGTAGCCTTTTTGTGAATTAGCTACTTGAAAGTGTTAAGTTTCCTAACTTTTTTTGAATTAGTTGATTGAGTACTAATCAACTAACTACATAAGCTTTTTTAGCAAATAGTTTAAATAATTATTTGACTTTGTCAATTGTTAAAATGATTCAAATCAATTAAAAGCTTATGAGAAAAAAATTATTTGCTAAACACCTTTTATCTCATTCTTAGCTTATAATAGGATTTGAATCTACAATTCTTAGGAAGGAATAGTTAATACTAATTATCATCTTTTATCAAAAAATTTTGGCTCAAATAATATTTTATATTCTTTGAATGATGTTTGAGTAATGGAATTAATGCGTAGAATACTTATTTATTTTCTCTTATATTTAATCTCGTAATATATTCATATGCCTTATTAAGTTACTCACGTCTTGTTTTATGATTTGATCAAGTTTTTGGAATGCATGGAATCAATTTGACTAAATTAGGCAATGTAATCTTGTCTTGATTATTTTATTATATTCGAAGTTTCAAATCTTCTTTTTAGGTGATCTTTATATCATTACAAAATTAAGAGAAAAATCTACAGCCATTTTAAAATATCTAAACCTAATTCAAATATTTGGTGACTTAAAACTAATTGAAAAATAAGAATAGAATTCTACCATTGTTGCTACTTGAACAAAACTAGTTTTAGTATTTTTGAGATTTTTGGAATTTAAACTTTTGATTGATGCAATCTCAAGCCCATTGAAAAGTTAAGGCTCATACCTATAACTTTCATAAATAGTCTTAAGTGAAATTACACCTTTTTAATTAAGAAAAATGGCTAAAAAGTTAAGTTATTAATTTAAATTGCCCTAGAGCTGATTTGATTTTAAAGTCATAACTTGAACTCTAGGCCTTTAAATTGTGTAAGGCTTGATCTATTTGAATTACAACTTATGATTCTAGTTTTAAGGTTTTTCTACTCCAATCTATTTTGGTTGTGAGATACGGTGTCTTGTGAATCTTTTGTTTCTTTTGCTCTTTACATGATTTATAATTGCTTAGAAAATTGTGTAATAGGATCCATTAATTAATTATCTATTATACTCTATCACTAAACAATTTTTATAATTCGTAGTTATGGTTGCTATATGTTGCTAATTAGGTTTTGATGAATTAAATTAACTTAATCTTAATACTAAGAGATATGGAGAATGAATTAAATGATTCAAGTTAGTTTTGAAATGGCTTGTTTAATCTCAACGGTCCTAAATGGTTAATGCTATACATTGCTAACTAAATTTAGGCTTGAATTAATCAACATCAAGAACAAAATAGGGAGATTAATTCATATTCGAGCTATTCTTAGCTAAGTAATCAAATTAGAGATAGTTTATTAGATGTTTAAGATTAATTAATAAATTAAAATAAGAATTCCATTTAAACTGGAACTTTTTTTATTGCATATTTCCTTTTTAAATTTAATTACACTATATTTTTATTTACATTTTCATGTCTGCAACTTAGATCCCTTTTCTCCTTTTAAAATTTTGCTTTACATTCTAAATTGATCAACCGATCTCTTGTTCAATCTGAAACTTATTGGTGTTATAGGATTTTGCAAGAACAATAACTTTAATTTTGGTGGATTTGACACATTTCAAGAATCATATAATTTTAAAAGTTTTAATATTTTAAAAATGTCATATTACCATATTTGGCTCATATAAAAATATTCTTTAGAGTGTCATAATATTATGTATTCATTAATTTGTAAATTCTTAAAGGTGCTGTTAGATGACAAAAAATGTCATAATAAAAAATTGAATAGTTAAACAAAATAGATAGTAGTGAGAGGTAGTCAATAATAATAGATTATGATGAACAACGGTAGACAATAATGAACAACAATAGGTGGTGGCAAATAATGGTAAAACAATGAACAACAGCAAGAAATGATTATTCGTAATGGGTAGTGGATAACAGTAAATGATGATGAATTGATGTGTTAATAGTGATATAATTTTTTATAAAAAAAATAAAATAATCTATTTATATTACTAAAACATTTATATATTATGGAAATATAGAATATGCACTTTTCCTATGTGAATATTTTGAAGGAATAATAAATAAAAATATTTTCAAGAATATAAATATTGTTACTATATATTTTAAATTTTACACTAAATATAAGAATTTAATATTTTCTTAAAATATTCTCAAGAGTGTGATGGAAAAACTCCTAAAATAAGGTCTTATTTCATACAACAAATAAATTAACTAATAATTTATTGACTTGATAAATAAGTTATAAATTAATATTTATATGTATTTTGCATATTAACTTATTGAAAAAATAAATTATGATTTTATAAGTTAATTTAAGAATTTTATAACTTATAAACTATTATTTCTACAATTTTTTCAAATTTATCCTTTTTTATTTAATTTACAATCCATGTTTTTTTATAATATAAACCTAATTTTTTTAATTTTTATGTAATTATATCTTGATTTAAATTATAAATATATAAAAATATATATGTAAATAAGTATATAATATCATAAATATGATTAATTATATTTTAAATAACTATAATTTTGTTATAAGTAATAATTAAATAAAAATTATATAAGTAATTAAAAATATAAGTTCATAAAATATGATTAACTAAATATTAAATATTATATTTTTATTTAAATATTTTAATTATATTAATATAATTTAATCTTTAAATGAATATGATTTATTTTAATTTATATATTTATTTTTATAATATATCATTTTATATCATCTTATAATTTTAATTAATTCAATAACTAATTTTATAAAATACTTATTATACAATTAATTAACTTATTAGTTATCAATTATAAGTTATCAATTATAAGTTATCAATTATTAATTATTAGTTACTAATTAACTTATTATCTATTAATTAATTTATCAATTACTTACATAAAATAGAATCCAAATACTACCTTGAAAGGTTTTTTTTTTTCATTTCAATTTTTTGTGTATCTAGTAACTTAGTTACTGTTGTTAATAGAAAACAATATCCTTACAGCAAGGTTCATTTTGCTTATTGAATAAAATAAAAAAGCCAAATTTTGATTAACTTAAGTGCAATTTTTCTAAGGTTTTCAAGCATCCAATTGGTGTGATTTTGATGTGTAAATAAATAAGTTTTTTTTTTTTTTTTTAAGAATAAACGAACAAATTGTAATCGTATGATCTTTTACTCTTTAGGTAAAGATAAGGGTCGAGTATTTTTCTTTTCTACCTATAATTACTTTCAAAATATAATTTCTACACAGTTAAAATTTTTTATTATATCAATTCTCTTAAAATGATTTAAAAAAATCATAAATTTCATATTAGAACAACAGGGGATTCAAATCTATTCACTAGTAACGCCGTTTTTCATCATATAGTAGGGAAGTTGAAGGACAAATAGAAATGATTTAGTTCTAAATTATGTTGTCTGTAACATGATATAGGCAATCGAGATGCAAGAAATGTTTAAACCGATTTGTTTGACTTTGTTTTGGTAGGTACTCAATCATTAGCTTCCAATTGTAGGTTACTTAATCTGCCGACATTGCATCTGCGTTCTTAGGCCGCGGCTTCAAAGTTATAAGCTAAGGTTGCATTATTAATTTCCTTGCAATATTTTTTACATTGGTTTGATGATTAACCCATGAAAGTTAAAACATACGAATTTAGCGGATAATGAAACTAAATCAGAATGAACGAGTTATCACTATCTTAGAAATAGTCACAAATATTGAGCTTAAGCCAAATTTTCATTCTTGTTAATTAGTAATTTTTTTAATAAATCATCTTCCTATTGAAATTAAGTCTTAATTTTAGTATTAGAATAATATTGTTATGATTTCTTATTAAATAAGTATTTATAAATTATAAATATTTATATTAAATAATAACTTAATATACGAGAAAGATAAAATTTAAATGTCTATAATTACTATATAGCAACTCTTATAAAAGTTGGTAGGGTCATAGGGATAATAGTTAAGAAAATATAAGACTATAAGTCAGAATTTTCATATGTATTAACCTTTGATAATGTTGAGATCTTTTCTCATTGGTGTTCCTTTATAGAATTTGAAAATTTTCAACTTGAAGTACATGTATGTATTATTATGTTATTCTAATTAATTTAATTATTCAATATTTTTTTTGGAAGAATTTTTTCCAACATCAAATATATTTATGGGAGAGACTCCAATACATTAGTACACTATTGAATTTAATTCTTGAATTTCATTCATCCTGTGCAATATTACACAGATAAATAAAATCTAACAATTGAATCTATTAGTGCAGTGCACCATAAACTTTTCTTTTATCAATATCTTAAAAAAAAAAAAATTGGCCTTGGAGTCTACTCTTTGCATCATTTGGTACATTATTAAATGAAAATTTTCTTCTCCCATCAATATACTTGCAAAGTAATAAGAGAGAAGCGAAATAAGGCTTCTGGAGAATAATATAATGCTCAAGTCAATAGTATGTAATAAAAAAATAAAATAATCTAAATAATGAAAATATAATACGTACTTTATATAAAAATTCCCTTAAACAGGATAGTAAAAAAATAATTATCAAATAGTTAATTAATAATTAATAATTATCATTATAATCTTTAAAATACCAGTATATATCATTAAACATTACAAATAAAGTATTAATAATGCCCGCTTTCTTTTCACTCTATATTCTATACTCTTCCTCCGCGAGACATGCTAACTTGGTTGATGGAGTATGTTTTTGAACACCATCATCTCCTCCCTTATTTTATTAACCTCATCACCCGCGCTGCTGTGTATATTTAAAGATTTTTTTAAAAAAATTTACTCAACTTAAAATTATTTTATTTTTTACTATTCCATTATGTATTATTATATCCAATAATTACATTTTTTTAGGATACATATCTAAGTGCTCGAACTATTTAATTTGTCTACTCGAATTATTTAATTTGTCTATGAGCAAAACATTTCTTTATTTATTTTAATATTAATATTATTTGAAAATTTAAAAATTTGCCATCAATTAAAATGATTGAAAATTTGCAATCATGAATATTAGTAAGTCATGCAAAATGCACACAAATTGAAATGACAGCTTATAAGAATTCTATTAAAAATTGAATTTTTTATTAAATTTATTTTCATATAATGATAAATCATATTAAGTAAAAAAAGTACTAGAAAGGTAAGTAAAAATTTTAAAATATATATTTTTGAAATCGTTCCAAATGATTTTGATTTTTAGTTTTTAATTAAAAAGAATTATTTTTTAGTGACTAATTAATTTGATAATATTATAAATATAATTTTCTAAATAATATGAAAGCTAGAATTTGAGAATTAGAATCCACCGATCCCAACAAGGGAAGTGTGTTGTTATTAAATTGAAAGTATAAATGAAATTGTCATATAAATCATTTAAAATTACATATTAATCTCTTTATATTTAAATTAAATATAATTTACATTTAATTTTTTAAAAAAAGAAAAATTGATATCCAGAATTTTCCAACCCTTTTCTATTAGTATAGAATCTATAGATATATCTCGAAGCCTCTCCCGTTGTAGGACTGAAAAAGGAGGTTTCAATTTTCATATTGTAATTTTCTAACAAATAGGAAAATTAGGGGATAAAAATTTTAAAATCTTTCATCCCCAATTTAATTAACATCTAATTGCCATGTGCATATGAGTTATATTATATGCCTCACGCATTTATATCTAAACTCATTTTTAAATATTATATTAGAACTCATAGAAAGATCCAAAATAATAATAATAATAATAATAATAATAATAATAATAATAATAATAATAATAATAATAATAATAAAGAATGAGCTATTGAAGAGCAGTTGAGGTATTAGTTTATATGTGTCCAAACAATAAAAAAGGGAGTTAAAATGAGTTCCGAAGAAGAAGTGGGAGTTTATTTAAATTAAAACCATTTTAATATAACTTCTTTCTGTTTAAGAGAGATGTGAGTAATTTTAGAAACATTTTTTTCCTCTTTTATTTTAGTGTATTTTTATTTAAATAATACTATTTACACTCCTCTTCTTATTTTCCTCTCACTCTCCTTTTCTTATGGGGAAAAAAACAAATACCTTTTAATTTTTAAGAAATGGAGATATATCAGTTCACTTTTTTTAATATAGTAAAAAGAATGGAATGAGAGTGAATGTTGAAGAATATAAATAATATTAATTTTAATTTATTAATTTCTTTTTATATATTATCGCAAAGCGAACAAATTTGAATGTAAAATTCAAGTAAGCTGTCCAACGTGCGCTCCTATCCCAAAAAAAAATGAACTGCATGCACTTAATATCCATTTTTAGACATAGCATCGTGATACATATAAAATCATATATTAAATTTAAGTATGAAGATCTCATCGCTGTCAACGTATAAAAAGCTAAAATATTAACCATCAATGATTATGACGAGAATGATTCCTAACATGACTCACTTTCTTCAAGGCTGTTATATATTTACCAAAAATTCACACTTAAAATAAATTCGGCAATTTCTATTTTTTATATTTTTATGTATGCACTTATAATAATTTCATGATTTGTTTTATTATTTTTTTCAGTATGTACGAGAAGCTTACGGCTATTTTAGAAATTTATCCCTTCTATTTCTTATAAAGTAAATGTTATACCCATTTAGGGATGTAAATGGGTTGATTCAAATTAGGCTTTATTTTAAATTATTCAAGTCTATTTTTTTAATTATTACCTTGAACTTGGCCAATCAACTTGTATAAAGTCAAAATTTAAATTTGGTCTGACCTATTAAAAAGCATAACTCGATCCTTTAATTTATTTAAATTTTTTTTATATAAATAAATTTTTAAATTTGTCAATAAATTAAAATTTTTTTAAGACTCAAAATTATCTAATGG
Organism: Sindora glabra; assembly: GCA_020226215.1. Lineage (NCBI taxonomy): Eukaryota > Viridiplantae > Streptophyta > Magnoliopsida > Fabales > Fabaceae > Sindora > Sindora glabra. Next base: position 52,070,621 of record CM035230.1, on the reverse strand, counting down.
ACTAATTAGGCCTATACACACATAATACACACACACATATATGTTAAAATATTTATATTATTTGTATGTATAATATATATTATATTATATTATTTATAAATATATTTATAATTAAATAAACTAATATGATAAGTATACAAATTGAGTTTAAAAAAAAAGTCCAATTTATTTACCTAAATATATCAATTTATTAATTTGAGTCTAACTTATTTAAATAAATAAATTAAATTAAATTAGGCCTCAAATAAATTAACCTGTAAGCCGTAAGGCCTACTTGTACCCCTATGCACATTCTTCCTAATAATAAAAAGTAAATTATAATTATTACCCAAAAAATAAAAAAAGCGAACTATAATGACTTCCTATAGTAGAAATAGAAATTAATTACTGATTCATATACAATTAATCTCATTCTCTTATAACGTAATTTAATTTTTTCTGAATACCATTATAAATTTTCTTTTTTTTTTCTTATCTCTGTTAATTGCACACGAATTACTTTTACTGATCGGACTACTCTAGAGTGCGAAAAACATTTTAAAAAGTAAAATGCTTGTATCTCAACCATTAAAATAATCCAAAGGCTGAGATATGATGTTTCTATTTATTTCGTTTATAAATATAAAGTTTTAAATTAGGAAAGAAAATTTGGGCCTTTATCTTCTTCCTTTCCCATATACACTCATTGTAAACTCCCCTGTACTTCATCCCTTCGTAGCGCTTCGAATTGCTTCAAATCATTATGAGTTCGATTTTTTTTTTTTTGTCTGTAATGGATAAAAACTCGTTCCTAAGTGATTCTTTGGTGAAAAATTCATTATCGTTGCCGCTAAATTGTCCATGTCTGCAACAAGAAGTTGAGGGGTTTGATCATTCAAATTTCTAGAATGCACATTTAGTTCCAGTTTTAATGCAAGAAGACTATTATAGAGAAGATTTGAGCCCCACAAATAGTTTCCACCTTGCAGAGAATACCCCTCAAACATTGCAAAATATTGAGTACTTAGGAGCAAACTTTGAAAGAACTAAAATACAGGAGCTGCCTCTGTTTATTTCGTTTGAAATTATTTTTTATAAGAAAATATTATTTACATATATATTAATAAATAGATGATATATCATTTATATTAATAAATAAAAAATATAATATTTAAACATTTAAAAATAAATAAAAATAATATTTTTTAAGTAATAAAAATTATTTTTTAAAATTTTTTATATTTAATATTAAATAAATAAAATATTTTTTTATTTTAATATTTTATAATTATATTTTACAAAAAATACCTTCTAACAAAACAAAATATATTTGTTTTCTTCTCTTCTTGTTTATTATAATTTTTTTAGCTTAGAAAATTACAGTCGTATCATTTCCAATTTTCTGTGGCTATGTAATGTGTTGATATCTATATGATGCTACAAGACATATACGGTTATACCAGCGTGCATGCATAGGACTCCGGTTCTGACTTGAGTGATATATTCAGTGAGGTATAATATCAAACATCTTCTGTGCATTGAGATTATAATTGTCCATGAAGATTACACTTCTGAAAATGGCTCCCAGAATTTCCTATAAAGATGAAATATTTCTCAAAACTCTCCATATCAATCTATTCAAAGAAACAATATCAATTTATATTTATCTATATTACTGATACTGAACCAATGTTGATGATAATGGAGTCGATGAAATTTTATGGGGGATGGAACACCGATAGGGTACAGACGAAACAATTGAAAGGAAGTAGAGGAATTAATCCAAAGGAGAGCTTGCTGAAGGATTGAGGGAGGAAGACGAGCAACCTTCTGCAACGGTGATGGTGAGTTTCGGGTGTCCATGCTGGTAAATGGCAAAGGGCGAAGCAGGTAAAGGGTCAAATTTTCTTTTCTAATTAATAAAATTTATATTTAAAAAAGTGAAATTCTATGTTACCTCCATGAATTTGGAAACTTTGGAGATGTGACATAATGTGAATTATTAGATGAGTTAATTCTGTCAATAACTTCCTTCATCTAGTGACTTGCATTGTGTTACATCTCCATGAATTCAGAACTTATGAGAGTAATATAGAAAGCAACTTAAAAAAAACAAATAGGAAGATCATGAATTCAAAACTTATGAGAGTAATACAGAAAGCAACTTAAAAAAAACAAATAGGAAGATCACATCTCAACTTTACATCATTTTAAGCCCCACGTAGGTACTTTACTCTTTAAAGTATATTCAACATTTTGGAGGAGTTTAACTCAAATTATACTTACTCGAGGTATTTCTATTATTTATTAATTATTAATAATATATTTAATATTAAAATTATATTTAATATTTTATTCATATTTTTATTAATATAATTAATAAAAAATATTAATTTTAAAAATATTATATTAGTAGAAAAAATAATATGTTATAAAATAAAAATAATGCACTAAATTAAATTCAAATATTAATTATATTATTATTAATTAGGGAATAATAATTATACTTTAAGGGCAATGGTTACATTTACCTTATAAATAACTTTTTATTCATGAAATCATATAATCTTAAGAATCTTAATATTATCGAAAATATAATTTTTAGGAATTTTAATGTCAAGAATGTGGACATTATTATATTTGATTCATTCAGAAATATTCATAAAAATATTATAATATTACATTTTAATTAATTTATATATTTTTAAAATATTATTAGATTATAAAAAATATTTTCATAAAAAATTGGGTGGTTAGCAACAGTAATAATAATCAATGTTAATCATTAATAGTGAGTAATAGCTAATAATAGGTAATGAAAGATGGTGATCATAAGTGATAGGTGGTAGTAGTTATAGTTAATGATAATAGGTGATGATTGATAATGTTTAAATAATTATAAAATAAGTTATTAATAGTGATAAAAAATTTTAATGGAATGTGAATAAAATAATTTATTTATAACGCTAAAATATTTTCATAATATAAAAATTTAGAATATTCACTTCCTTATAAAATATATTTTTAGAAAATATTAAGTTAGAGATATTTTTGAAAATATGAATATTTGTAAAAATATTTTTTAAATATTTGAATTAAATATGAAAATTTTTATTTCCTTAAAATATTTTTAAAATATAAAAATTATTTTACGAAACAAATGCGGTGATAACTTTGACATATTTGAAAATTTTGATCATACCTTTTTACCACTCTTAGTTCTGCTCATTAGTGTCATAGTGTTTAACCCAATTCAATGTACAAATAATGCTTCTATATTGGTTCAGTTTGGTGATAAGTTAGCAAAATTATAAGGATTGATCCCGTGATAAATTAGAAGACAAATTTTTTTGACTTCCTTTGAATTAGGAAAAAGGACGGCTTATACATTAACCTCTCCGATTTTAAGAAGTTTATTTATCCTTTTTTATATTATTGATATAGTGGTATAATGATATATCACTAAATTTTATTAAATTTAATTTTTTTTAAAATTCAAATCTAACATATTATATGATATCAAATTAATAATCAAATTTAGGGTGTACCGATGTATTATTATTGCATGGATGATGCATTATAGAATTTTCCTTAAAAATTTTGGTCTAAAAATGCAAAATTCTGCGTTACGTTTTCATGAGATCCACAATTTAATTTTGAGGTGACACTGATGTCAAGGGTTAATTCATTACATTTTAGACATTCTTACCTTTTGCAAATTAGAAACAATGAAAGCAAAATCTTAATTCAATTTAGTAATCTAAAAAAATGTTAATTAAATTGATATAACATAAGTGTAATTTAATTGTAAAACTTGTTGATTTAATTTTATTAAGTTATTATTTAAAATATTAAATAAATTTATCTCTACACAAATTCTCTTGGATATGTACATATACTAATGTATATTAAAAAATGAAATGGATATAATTTGAGTGAAAAAAATCTGAATTTGCATATCTCTAAAAAATTTCAAAAAAATAATTAAAATTAATTAATTAATTATGCATCCTAATTTTCAAGCTAAATGTTGATTAAAAGATTATGAATATTTGATTGAAAAGAATCAAATTAACATGAATTAAAATATTAAAATTAGAAAACTACTTTAATAAAACAAAACGAATTTAAAATATACATGAAAATGCAATTTATTTTAATTTAATGCAAAGTAAGGTAGACTAAATGGGAAGGAAAAAAAACAGTGAAAAAAAATTCAAAGTTGCTAGAATTAGATGGGGAACATAACTGAATTAATGAGTAAGAATTAGCAAAAAAATTTTAAAGTTCAAAAAATCAAGAGAGAAAATTAACCAAAAAAAAAAACTCAAGGCTAACATATCAAAAGGGGAAAAATTAAAAAAAAATTCATCCCAAATTGAACTCTAAGGAAAATTTCAAGTAAATAATAATAATAATCAATTTCTCCATCTGTGTTTTATTATATATTATATTTTAAAGAAATTTTTTATTCTTTTTTATCTATTATTTTAAAATTTTAATGAAATATTAAATATTTATTTCAATTTTATTCTATTTTTTATTAATAAATATTTTATTATTCTACACTCTCAATTTATTTATATTTATTCTATTATATTTATCTCTTTATTTTTAATTACCTTAAATTTTATGCATAAATGATAGTCTTCAAATATCTACTAAAAATAAATATATTAAACTATATTCTTAATATATATAATTAATTAATTATGATAAATAATAAAATACGGGATGAATATGCAATTAAATCAAATTAAACACAATATAATTAAACTCATTGTCCAAATGAAAATAAGCAACGGTTATGGCAAATGGAAATTTTTTATAAAAATTGAGAATCAAAATCCAATTGATAAATAGATCTATAGTTGGAAGAATACAAGAATATAAATGTGGAGAAGAACAAGCCATATGCAAAGTGTTGTAGTCATTTTCATAAATTTTTGGTTAAATGCCTATGTTAAAAATGAAAGCATTAGGTTTAGTCAAAGAACCTTCCATTTGTTAGCCATGTTATAAAATTTTGATTAAATAATTTTCAGCCAAATGAATATATCTAGCTTTATACTTTTCCGCCAAGGTGATTATATCAATAGTCAATAAATTGGAATCTAAGCTTGATGAGAAAATCGATAAAAGAAGTAATCACAAGATATGACAATTAGTAGTTGTAGTCAATTTTTTTAACCAAATGGTTAGTTTTAGTTGAGGAAGCTCATTTAGTTCTATTTTTCAAACATTTCAACTAAATGTATTTCACCAAAATCCCATGCATTAGTTTTTTGCAAAAATGATTTAAAAGAAGAGTTGTGAGTGACCATTTAGTAGTAGCATATTTTTCTTAAATTTCAACCAATAATATTATTTGGATTAAGAAAAACTTATTCAAATGGGTTATGATTGACAATTTAGTGTTAGCTTATTTTCTTAAATTTTCATTAATGATGAAATTTTAATTGAGAAAGATTTCATTCATTCGGCAGAAGGGTTGTAGTTGATAATTTGATATTAGCTTCTGTTCTCAAGTTTCATCCAATGATATTATTTTGATTAAGAATGATTCCATTCATTTGGCAAAATGGTTGTCATTGACAATTTAGTTATAACTTATTTTCTCATATTTTAACCATGTGATGATACATTAGTAGTTAACTACGTTTTGCAAAAGCCAAGATCATGGCTAATTAAGGTGATTTTAAGTACATGGAGACATGCCAATAAGTAAATAGGAAAAAGTCCATTTTAAAAAAATAAAATATTAACCATCTAACCTTTGCAATATAAATACAATTATTATGAAGAAGGAAAGGTCATTTTGCCACTTTAACAACATAACTATGCCTTCCATATTTATGCTAGAACTTTGTTGCTCTTTTTTATATCATTCTATTATTCCATTTTCTTGTAATTAATTATAATCCATTATTAGTAAATGTGAGTAAGTTATCTCAATTTTCAAATTGCACTTTATTATGCCTTTGATGTATTGCATGTTATGGTCCCAACATTAATAGCAAAAGTTACATTAATTATCCTATTTTTACATTTTATGTGATTTTATTTATTATATGTTTATGCCTTTTTCCTACAATTATAATATATTATTAGTGAGTGTGAGTGAGTTATCTCAGTTTCTAAATTGCATTTGATATACTATAGGTTATAGTCCTAGCATTAATAGCAAAAGTTACATTTAATTGCTTTATTTCTAAATTTTATATAGTTTTATTTATTGTAAGTTTATGATCATCACTATCTTTATTATGAGTCCTTTGTTAAAGTTTATGTGTTGATACGCCTTTCTTTATACTTTTCCCTAAGAAGCAATAATGATTTACAATTCATTTACTTGCAATTTATATTTTTTTCTTTTATATTATTACTTTTTTGCTATAAAGGGTCAATTTTGCCTATTTGCTGTGAGAATCTACTCTACAAGGATCAAATCAATTGGTGCAATTCTCAATTACAAACAAAATGGCATACCCAATAGGATATAATTAAAGTATTAAGGTTTGATTCCTTTTCACTTTCAAGAAGTGGAACTATTTAAAAAAATAAAAAATATCTTCTTTTAATTTTCAAAATACTCTTCTAAAAGAGGAGAGACTTGTGCAAAATCATGGTATGTAACTAGATGTTGATCAAAATTATTGAAATCAAAATCAAATGTTAGATATGGATAATAACAATTCAGTAGAAAGAAATGTCCAATGGTCGATCCAAGAATAAAATCAGACTAGGCTAACACAAAAACTTATAGGACCTATGCCATATGATGTATCTTTATAAAATGAGAATTTGCCATAATACTATCCTTAAATGGATAAAAATCACCAAAATGATAGTGTTGGTTTTGTAAATCTAACTCCTAACAATTTATTCGTATTTAGGAAATAATTGAGTGAGAGTAAGCATAATATTGTTTGCATGATATCATAACTAATTGCAAACATTCTATGATTTGTGATTGAAAAAATTGCAAAAAACTAGGAAAGAATAAATTGAATGTTGGAAAGAATGGAAAGTCATTTTGACAATCATGGTAAAGAAATGAAGATCGAAGCCAAATATGATAATGCTAAAATAGAAATAAAATAGTCACAATATGGCTGATTAAGAATTCTTAGAAGAATAAATGAAGTAAATACAATTTAGAATACAAGAAATGGAAACAATGAGAATGTTTATATGTAGCCAAACTAAAAATAAAATTATCAAGTGCCAAATTAAAAATTAGGAATATTGGTTGAAAGAGTGATAAATCAATTAAAGGGTCAATCTATCTACCTCAATTATTGAGATGCTTTCTCAAATTGGATAAATTAAATAAAAACACCTTTATGTTTCAAAATTTCAAAATTTATAATATTTTCACGTGAAGATAATCAGTTAACCATAAAACATATCACCCAATTTATAGCTAAATGTGAGGAGATAGTAAAAAATGAATATTCAAAAATTTGATATTTCTCATTTTTGTTACCATTAATGGTATTTTCTTGGTGTGCAAGACTACTCTCTAATTCGATACATTTATAAGTACAATTATAGCATATGTTCCATAATTAATTTTATAGGGTAAAGTAAGAATAAGTTTAGCTGAATTATCAAAAATAAAAAAAGAGCTCAATGGAAACATTAGATAAATATTTGTATTGATTTCAACAAGTTTATAGCAATTGGTCTACTTAACTAACTGAATTTGAAATAATCAAAATTGCCATAGTTGGATTTAATTTTTCTATAAGGAAAAAATTGGCACATTAGCATATTATTAATATGTCTTAGTTGAAAAAGTTTAACAAATTGAACATTTGCAACATGAAAGAGAATGATAAATGCCTTTATCAAAAAAATTGAAAATGAAATTGAAAATGATACTTTTTATTTTGGGGAGGTTAGCAATATAAAAAGAATATATAATAATATTTGGCTAAGTGCGATAATTTAACTTTTTTTCAACCTGTTTAACGTTAAAAGCTTTTCAAAAGAGTCAAATTAAGGTGCCTTTATTATAGTTATTTTATGAATTTTCTACTAAATGCTAATGTTGAAAATAAAGGCATAAGATTTTATTAAAGGAACTTCCATCTGTTAGCCACATTACAAAATTTTGGCTAAATGATTTTTAATCAAATTAGTGTCTTTAGCTTTATACTTTTTGGTTAAGTTGATTATGTCAATAGTCAACAAATTAGAATTTAAGCTTGTTGAGAAAGTTAATTAAAGAAGTAGTCACAAGATATAACAGTTGGTAACTATAATCAATTGTTCCGACTGAATGGTTAGTTTTAGTTGAAGCTCAATTTGTGTTATTTTTCAAACGTTTTAATTGAATATATTCTATCGTAATCGCGTGCATTAGTCTTTGGCTAAAAGAATTTAAAAGAAGGGTTATGACTAATTATTTGGTGTTAGCATATTTTTCTTAAATTTCAATCAATGATGTTATGTTAATTGAAAGAAACTTTATTCAAAGGGATTATGATTGAAAATTGAATGTTAGTTTACTTTCTTAAATTTCGACTGATGATGTTATATCGACCAAGAAAGATTTCATTCATTTAGCAAAAAGGTTGTGATTGATAATTTAGTATTAGCCTATTTTCTCAAGTTTTGATCAATGATATTATTTCAATCGAAAAAAACTTAACTCATTTGATAAAGGTTTATGATTAACAATTTGGTGATAGCATATTTTCTCAATTTTTGACCATATGATAACACTTAGGTAGTTAGGCACTTTTTGTAGAAGTTATGATCATAATCTATTAAGGTGAATGTTAGCACATACCTCTAAAAGTGCATAGACTATCACATGTCCAAGTATAGGGAAGATATGCTAACAAATAGAGATAAAATAAGGCTATTCTTAAAAATTAGAATCATAACCATTTAACTTTTGCAGTATAAATATGACATTGTGAAGAAGGAAAGACTCATTTTTGCCATTTTAACAACCTAACTATGCATTTCGCATTTTTCCTAGCACTTTATTAACTCTTTTTTATAGCATTCTACTATTTTTTTCATGCAATTAATTGTAACTTACTATTAATAAGTGTGAGTGAGTGGTCTTAGTTTTCAAACTACGTTGTATTGCACCTTTGATTTACTGTAAGTTATAGTCTTTACATTAATAACAAAAATTACATTTAATTGTTATATTTATTTATTTTATGTAGTTTTACTTGTTGTAAGTTTATAAATATCTCCATCTTTATTATAAGCCCCTTGTTAAAGTCCTCATGCATTTGCATGTTTTCTTTGTACTTTACCCTTTAGGCAATAAAGATTTTATAATTTGTTTATTTGTAATTTATATTTTTTCTTTTATATTATTACTTTTTTATGATTAAAAAGAGTTAACTATGCATGTTTATTGTGATTATCCACTCCACAAAAGTTGAATCAGTTGTTGTAGTTTTCAATCATAAATACAAAGATAAGTACCATTAACAATCACAAATGATTTGTTATTATAGAAAGATTTCTTCTTTGATGCTAACATAATTCTAAAGATGAATCCATAAGAAAAAAAGTGCTTAATCCTTTTTTATTGTCTTTTTTCGCTATTCTGCATTGTTATTGCATGTTATTTAACATTCATAATTGAGTTATGTTATTCAACATTGAGAAGTATGTTAGACCTAAATTTGAGCAATAACTAATGAGAAAAACTTTGTCATATATAAATATAAGTACCATTAATAATTGCAAATGTCAAAAAGTGATTGAAATTCTTTGTCACCATCACTTCGCTACTGTTATAATGTTGAAGCCATTAGCATCTTGAAATCTATCACCTTTAACATCATGTCTTACCTTTTCTTTTTTATTACCACCTAACCTCACTTTTCCCTTTTCTTTGGTAATTAGTATTTTTTATTCTTTAAATCATTTATATTGATTAAAGAAAACTACATAGGTTTCCATTTTCAACACTTTGATTATTATGATATCCAATTGGAAACATAAAAAAAGGAAAATGGTAAATAAAAGTTGAGGAATAGGTTTTTTTTAGAAGAAAAAGAAAAATGGAAGCTTTCTTTCGTTAGGATACTAAATGATATGAGAAAGAAGGGTATTTTACACTTCAAACATTGCATACTAACATCGTCTATCTTGATTAGTAATAAGGGAGGTTAGACGAATTTTTCAAAATTAAGAGGATTCTATGTAATTGGCCTTGACTCAAGAGAGGTTAAACTAAGTTGTTCGAAAATAAATTAAGTAGTCATAAATTAGGGACGATAAAGAGCTAGAAAATAAGGGGTAGGAAGATTTTGTATGTCTTGAATTACAGTAACATTGCTTTTCTTTCTAATATTATTATTAAGAGCAAAATATACCAACTTCGTTTGGATTTAGTTAAAATTACACATGCTCTTCTAGTTCTAAAATATATTCAAACCTCTCTTTAATTTTATAAAAAGTTTACCACTAAACCCATATTAAAAATTTTGTTAAGAAATCATTAGTCTTAATTATTAAAATATAGTGAAAAGTTAAAAAGGTTATTTTGTGAATAAATTACCTTTCCTTTATTTTTACACATTCTCATGCTTATTTTAATCCAAATTTTAAAAACTTTCTCATCCAAACAAGATGTTTTATCAAAAGTTTTTAATTTGCAAGCTTTTTTCCTTGTAAAAAAAATCTTTTCCAAAAAAAAATATTTTATATGTTATTATTCTCATGTATACTAATTTTAATATTTAAATTGTAATAATCATTCTAAACATTTGAACATAAAAAGCCTTTAAGTAGTATAGTATAAAAGCATTAGAAAATGTTGACCACATTAAATAGTATAAAAACATATACCAATAATATAATATAAATGTATTAAATAAATTACAAAATTGTGAAAATTAAAAATTAAAAGGAAAATCCTTCGTTAAGTGATAATTACAAAAGTCTAAAAACAATCATTTCGCTTTAAATATTAAAATTTGTATACATTAGGAAAACAACTTGCAAAGAAATAATTTTGTTAAAAACATATTTGACAAAGACTTCAAATTTTAGGGTAAAATAAGTATGAGGACATATATAAATAAAGGAAGAGTAGTTTGGTCATAAAATAATCTTTTTAACCTTTGAGTATGTTTTAATAGTTATAATTAATATTTTTTAATTAAAATTTTAATATGGTCTTAATAGTAGACATGTTGTAAAATTGATAAGAGATCTATGTATATTGTGAAATTAAAAGAGAAATTTATGTAATTTTAATTGAGTTCATAGGAGGTATGTATATTTTGCTCCTATTCTTAATAGATACTAATTAATGAATAGCATTGGATAATTGTTTTTTTTAATTCTATACCTTTTAGCTATAAGTTAAGCATTCCATAAGGAAAAATTCTTCCTTTTTAACATGATTCTCATTTTAACAAAATTGAATTTTTTTATGTACATTGCTTAAATCTTATTAGTTAAGAGGCCCTTTTAATCTCCTAACTTTCACTAAATCTTTAATCTTATTTCCTAAGTTTTATTTAAAACAAACGTACATTTAACTTTTCAAAAACACACAATGTTATTCAATGGTCCAACTCCTTTAGATTTTTTAATAGAGGTGCTTGTATGACATCTAACTTGATATCCTATATAGTTTATGTAAGTCATATTTTTATATTTTTATAACAAAAAAGCACTTTTGATTGCTTAACTTTATCTATAGTTTTAATCTTATCCCTTAGGTTTATTTGTTACAAGTTTACCCTTTAATTTTCCAAACACAATGGTATGTTGATCAAGATGTAATGGATGAAAAGCATCTTGAATTGAAATCAAGATAGTGCATTTAAAATTTACTTCAATAATAATGAAGAGAAAATGTTAAACAATGATGATTTTCAAAAATTTAAATCATCATTGTCATGAGTAGCAAATGAGCCTTTCTAGTTTATTCTTATGAAGAGAGAAGTTACTTGTAAAAAGAAACATTACACAAAATAAATCACGCCTGAAACTAATAAAAAATTTAGGTGACAATAAAGAAGAAGAATAGGATGATAAAATAAAGTTAAAATGTGACAATAGGAATAAGGAATTGGATAACTATATAGTCATAAAGATAGAAACCTAGAAAATAATTTTTTTAAATAAAATTTAGAGAAAATTATTGAAGCTCCAATAAAAGTTAATTTTAAAGAAAATGATTGAAACTTTACTAAAAGTTAGAAGACCAAATATCTTTTTACCATGAGAATATAAAATTTGACTTATGTGATTTACCAAAGTGTTAAATTGAGTGCCATATAAGTATATCCATAAAAAATCTAATGAAGTTAAACAATTAAGTAAAATTATGTATGTGTGTGTATTTTTTTTTTAAGTTAAAAAGTAAATTTACTTCAAATAGAATTAAAAGGATAAGATTAGAATTTTAATAAAGGTTAGGAGATAAAAATGCATTTTTTTCATATTATTACATATTCCATGATACAAAGTCTTTTATATTGATGATTATGAGATTAATTTATTTAAATGCAAGAATATCCCATATTTGATTAGACTAGGCGCAGGCATTAGTCGGTTAAGTGTATTTAAGCTTATATTTTAAACTATTTGTTTATAATTATAGAGTGTAAAATTTAAATCAAAACTAATCAAATTAAGCAATTAAGCTAATCTTAACCATTATACTTGCTTTTTATCAGGTTAATATGGTTCCCATTGGTTTGCAATTTGCTTTCACCTTACCTTTTAAGAGGACAAAGTAGATAAAAGTAAAGAGTTTATCCTATTATTTAAGTGACCTCAGTGTCACTTTAGACTTTCATTCTTCAAATATTTTATTATTCCTTGTAAGGAAAAGCCCTTTTATGATTATTTTTATAATTAGACATCATATTACTTTGTCCATCACAACCTCACATCTCATCTTTCCACTTTCTTCACAAAATTTGCTCACCAAACACACTATCAAGCTCAATAATACCCAAACTTGGCTTATATTCATCTTTGCTAATCAATTTATATCATAACAATTCTAAGATTGTTCTTGATGAATTTTTTAGCATTATTTAGGCAATGGCATTGCCAAATTCAAGTATAAAACATGAAATTGTTCTTAATAAGTTAGTTATTGTTGCTTTGTTTTTTGAAATGCAAAGTTTATAAATAAGCTTTTTTAATATAGAATATAAGTGGAAAAAATAGGAAAGGGAGATTTGCTAATGCTTAGCCACCCATTTTTATCACAACCTTTTTACAGCCTTAACCATTATAGAACCATTAAATCTAATTTTATTTGTCTATCTTAAGAATAATGCTAGTACATACAATATTATAAAAGATAAGTATCCTAATAGTTATCAATTACTAAGAAATAAATGTAGAAAGCTTATATTCATATTTTATTAACTTTAAAATACCCTAAAGTATATAAGGGCCACTTTAAAAGAGAAGTTAGACTAATTTATATACCCACATTTCATAAAGAATAAGTTAGCTTAATTAAACCCTATATTAAATGTTTCCCATAAAAAAATCTATGCCAATACAATACTTAGCCCTATCAATTATAAATATGGCCCCTTGCTAATAAGTTTACAAATCACCATAGTTACAAAATAATTACATTTTTAATGCTACTTGGGTCACAAAATAATGGAAAGCCCATAATAGGGTGAACCCATCAACTAAGGTGAAGGTAGTGATAGCATATCAACTAAATTATCTAAAAATAAAATCATGGAAAAAGTAAGTTCAAGATCCTATGGATTAACATTTTGCACAAATAATTAAATTTTTAAGGTTATAATTAGACAAAAATATAAGCTTATCTATATGACAAATAAACTCTCATATAGACTTACTAAAAGATAGTTAAACAAGCCATATGCACAAATATCACAAGTTGTATATTCCATTTACTAGCCATAATATCAACTTGCTAAAAAGTGCTAGCATAATATTTTTGCAAAGATAGCATTCATTAAGGTATGCAAAGCAAATAACCCTCTTTTTTTATTATTTTTATCCTTTTACAAATCAAACTTATTCTTTCACAAATCGGTACATGGATTTCGTACATAAGTCTTAATGTAATCATTAATGTTGCATAGTCATAGCACATATATAAGCAAAATATAACAATTTCTAATCTAATTGGTTTCAAAAGGAGTACCACATCCTTTTCATAGCTATTTAATCTATAACAATATCATTTATTCTTATATAGCTTATATGTAGAGAAAGGTATAATGCAAGTAAAACTCTTAAAATATGTGAAATTTCAAAATAGTTTTGGGTGAATAAACTAAAGAATCAATTCATGCTATATAGAGAACATATGTCATGGATGAATTGATAGGGGAAAATCAATTCAGGTTATATAAAAAGCCTCTATCATGGTTAAATCGATTGGAGAATTAATTCTGGCCATATAAAGAACATCTTAACCTTGATAAATTGATTAGTAAATTAATTCTCCCATTGATCTCAAGGTAAATTGATTTATAAATGGATTCAGAAAAAAAATCATAAACTTGATGAATATATTAGTAAATTAGTTCATTTGTAAATATGCAAAGATTTTACTTGAAATATACTATTTACTTAATACAAATCACCTTTAATCTTATTCATATCCTCATATCTCTTAACTAAATTATCAAAATTCTTAAGAAACATGTAGTAATAGAGTTATCATAAAAATTATAATTTCTAAGGTTAAAATAATGAATATATTCAAGTTCCTCTAAAAATCCTATAATAGCCAAAATATAAGAAATCTCATGAAATCAAATTAAAGTTTAAGTGAAACATTGCTTACTAGTTGGAAGAGGAAGGATTAAGGTGGATTTTATATTAAATCAAGCTACCACACATTCAAAAGGAAGTATTTACCAAGTTATGGTACAATTTTCCCTTTAAGTCTAATTCATACTTACTCAACCAATTCAATAGTAAATTATTTATGAAATTAAGGGAGATTTAATAATAAAACTCTTAAGCTGAAAGGGATTAAGAATTTTTTACCTTGATAAAGTGATTAATAAAGAGGGTTAGTAAGGAGGAGCTCTTGAAAAAGAAAAAAAGGAGTTCTAGTATTTTTTAGAAAATAAAGAAGGGTAAGTTAGTGGTGGTATAAGGGAAATAGTGGTAAAGGTAAAATAGCAATTAGCATAGTATGGCTTATCTAATTTTCTCTATGTCATAAAATCATGCATAAGTTCAATAAATTACTACCATTTATTTTTTTTACAATTGTGTCATCCTTAAAGGGATTTATTTGATCACAGGGGTTCAACCATAGATTTACTCATCCATAATCCACCTAACAATGTAATTGAGTTCTTATCATTTTTTATTTCCTTAGTGTCAAAATTGAATTTACCTTTTCCTTAAAATTGTTAAACATGGATCTAATTAGCACTTTACTAATCCAAGTACTCCCAACAACTTTATCTTTAACTTTTGTCCAAAATAGATTGTCTTACAAAAGTTATTAGTGATTTTAAACATAGAAATATTGATGTTAATTTTGTTAGTGTTATTGAAGATTCATAGGTATTAAAATTATATTTTAATTTTGTAATCTATTAAAGGTATCAAGGAAGAAAACCATTTTGAAATTATTTCTAAGAAAAGGTATTAGTTGGTTGTAGTTTAACATAGTTAAGAATATTCCAACTACAATTAATTGAGAATTGAAAAATCTTTCAAACTTTAATCTATAAGAAGCTAATTTCATTATTTAATTGATTTTAACTAACTAACTTTAGGTTTGGTCATTCAATTAGAATAGGATTAATTAATTTTGATTACCTTTAGACCCAATTACATATTTAATTTATGTATTATAAGGGGATTGTTAGATTTCCTTGTAAAATGGTTTTCACCATGCATCTTCTCCAAATTCATAAGGATTAAACAATTAAAATAGTTAAAGTAGTACAATAACATATAAATAATTTAACATAAAAAAAATTCAAACTTAAATAAGATAAAGAAATCCATTATAAATCAAGATTATAGAAAAATGGGTATAAAGGCTCCTAACAATAATCCCGTAGCTTTCGAATCATTATCACATATCTTTGTGAGAGTATATACCTTCATGAACCCTTATGTCATCAAATCTCTCTTATTTCTTAAACTATTTACTTGCTATGATAAGATAAAAGTACATTAGGAGGGGTGAATTAATGTTTTAATAATAAAAAGTTAAACTTTAAAATTAGCTTACTTTTTCAAAATCCCTCAAAGAAGAACTAGTTAGTAAATATGAAAGGTCTATTAAATAACATGTAAAGATATGTAATGAAATCCATGAGGTAAAAAAAGTAAAGAAAAGATATGATAACATCAATATATAATAGTTCAATGGTTTAAAGGAAAAAACATTCATTGATTTTACTTTCCTCTCTTAAGGTCAAATTCCAACCTTGAGAGTTATTTAGTAGCACTTTTTCTTTTACAAAACTTTTGTACATTTTCCCATTTAGTCTTTCAAAGACACAAGTAATTCTACCTTAAACACCTAAGTTTTTTTTCTTATAACCTTACTATAAAGTTTTTACAAGTATTTTTGTTACACACATGAGAAACAAAATATATATTTAGGAAATAGATAACTATAGGATACTTAGGAATGGAATTACCTTTCATTTTTATTGTATTTTGTTCTTATTATAAGAATTTAGGTTATAAGTAAATAAAAGTAATTTGAGGTTAAGTATAGTTAGAAAACATTAAGAGTGTAAAGGAGAGTTAGGGAGAATTTCCTATTTTACCATTAGAACTTAACTTCTTAAATTTATTTAAAACCACTCCCAACCCTTATATTCTCAAAAATAAATACTTTTTTTAACTCATTATTTTCATCTTCTTCCTTTAATTTAAAAAGAGGCAAGGCCTTCAACAAGATGAGGACTATATTACTTTAACTCTGTATGATCTTGCATTTTTACTACTTTTTTTTCCTTAGAAGATTGAAGACTAGGACAAAATGGATTTTATTGTCTTAACCCTAAATCCCTTAATTTTGATGTATATAGGAACAAATCAACCATCAATTTTTGCTAATAGTTTCTTTTAAAACTAGTAAGTGGTATTCTTCTTAATCTATAGTTAGATGTGGTTATTTTCTTGATAGGATTATTGAAAAATCATAAATTAGTTTAAATTGTGATTTTTATGAGAATCTTATTGTTTTAAAGATTTTTTCATAAATTTTAGTGGTTTGAATGAGAGATATAAGGTAGTGAGAGTAATGGGAAGGAATTGAATTAGGTGAATAGTGAATTTTAAGCTAAATCTATAGAAAATTCATATAGAAATAGCTTTTGAAAGAGTTTCTTCTTATCTAAAATGATCATGAATGACCGAAGAACTTTCCCTTTTCTAAAATGATCCTGAATAATTGGAAAAGCTTCCTTTTGTCTAAAATGGTTTTAAATCGTAAGAATTGCTTCATATAGCTAAATTTCATGTTTTTACTTCTTAAATCATAATTTAATGATTTATCTAAATATATTTATGTATTAGATGAACTAAGGATGTTGTAATAGGGATTTTGTACCCTAATAAATGTATAAATTATGATAGCAATAATGTGTCCTATATGAATGTGATTTTCTTATCTTATAAAACTAATATGGATTGATATGAATGAGCCTATGTAGTGAGGCATAGGGTTGTTGACATATAAGAAGTGTTGTGATGTAGATCTTGAGATATTAAAAACTAAATTGCCATGTTGCCTATGTGAATTATGATGAGGGTGATATAATACTATTGTGAATTGAATTTAGATTTGGTAAATGCTTTTGAGGGATAAGGTTAATTGAAGGGATAAGGATGAACTTGCAAGGAATAAAGATGGATGAGAGTCAAAAAGAGATTTAAATACTTTTTTTTCATATATTTTTTAATATTAATAGTACGTGTCAACTTAAATTATGAGAATGATTGGAATTGTTAACCTTTTAGAATGTGCATGCAATAAAACCTTTAATTCTCTAAAATTTTAAGATGTGTGAAGTATGTATAGGTGAAAAGAAGAGTAATCTTGTCTTTTAAGCTCATCTCATTGTATGTTGCATTTTTTTAAAATGTTTACTTACTAAGCTTGAATTTACTTTTCAATATTTATTTTGTAGATTCCTAGACAAATGCACCACCATTGTAACAAGGATAGATCTTTAGACCTATCTTTATATGAGCAAGTAGCAAATGAATATTTTATGTGTAATTAGTCATAGGCTGATGAAATATATTCTAAGGGCCTTGATTGTAAAGATTATGTATTTAGGTAGATAATATGCAAGCTAAACATTGTTTAAATAGAAGTTCAGGTTAGACTCATTTACCTTCTCACAAGAAATAGATGTTATAAATAAGATTAACTTTTCTTTTGTAATTAAATTAACTAAGCTAATTAGTATTGTCTTATTGTGAGATTATTAGTTTCCTTTTAAACATATTAATGCTAACTTAAGCTGCTTAGGTGATATTCTAATAGGATAAGTTTGGTAGAGTTTAGTAAATCGATTTCATGCCAATCATAACTTAGGAATAGTCGTGATAATTTCATTTACTCTATCTTAGCTAGTAAAACTTTTTGAGTAAGGTTTTGTCTCACAAAGAGACTACTAAGTTATCGCATTTTAATAGTATATATTTGCAAGTTTAAGTTCAAAAAGGAAGACTTAAGAGAAAAATAAGAATCTTAAAAGATAAAGACTTCTTAAAAATAAGAGAGGCTGCTTTTATATCTTGCCAATGGAGTATGGTTCTTTATTTATAGTGATTGGTTCAAAACTAGCTATTAGGAATGCTTAGATTCTAAAAAGGAATTTCATTTAAAAGGCTCATTCTTTTTTCTTCAAGTTTTCTTTACTTTATACTCTTTTTAGAATATCACTATCCAATCACTTTCAAAGTCAATAACTTTGAATATGCAGTTTTTACTCTTTCATTTGTTAACTTGAAAGGTCATTGTCTCTATGTATTATGAAAGTATAGTCAACTTGCTCTTTCTAAAAAATGTAAATTTTTGCAATAAGATTTTATTTTATGATGTAGTCTTAGCATGAGATGGCAAAAGTAAACAGCAATTTATAAAAAAAAATAGAAATTCTACAAAATGCAAAATTGCATTATGCAAAAGCAAAAAGCAATATGGACATATTTGAACTTTTTTGACATTTTACCATTTAAAAGTTATTTATATATCATGTATCAATCAATTGCATTTTAAATATTAAAACATGCAATACATAGCTAGAATTCAATTTAATATTCATCCAATAGAGCAAAAAGTAACACAGTAAATTTTTAATTTTAAACTTGTTACATTTTTTATTAACAATTATGAATACATGGTAATTATTTAAATAGTACTTGTAGGTGAGAATTTAATTTAGAAAATTATAATTTTATGATATGGATAAAAAATAAAATTAAATATGAGTTAGTGTATAATTAGATTTGAGTAGGGTGTATAAAAAAGATTTACGAACTTATTTTCTCATTTTAGTTGCCAAGACAACTGAAGCTCTTTTCCTTCTCTTTAACAATTTTCCTTTTTCAATATTTTACAAAAAATAAAGTTATAATCTCTTAGGAATTATCAATAATTTCTTAACAACAAGATAAACACTTATAATGTCAAGTCTTAGTAAATTTCTAGAATTTTATTAAGAACAAAGGAAGTTAGGGTTTCAAGCTAATTATCCTTAATTTATGTTAAATAAGGTCGAGCAAGTATTCTTCTACTCTTCTCTTTATCTCTTCCATCACACAAATAAGTAGATAATTTATTTAAGTTATTAGATTAGTTAATTTTTATGTCATTTTAGGTGTAGATGTAGGTTATATGAAAAATTGATGATTGTGTATGCCAAATTGCATTTGAAATGGATTTCTTGCCATTGTTAATTAGTAGATGGTTGCAGATGATGTTTGGTTAAGAATTCTGGTTGGTGTTACTATGAAATAACAAATGTCGATAAAATAGCAATTTATTCAATGAAAATTTAGTGAACAGCTAGGAAAATGCAAGTTATAATCAAATATGATATTTAAATATGGCCTTAGGAACTGTTTGCTAGCAGATCATATTTGATTATTATAATTGAATACCTCATTAAGGTTTTTCCTTTGGATATATAAATTTGATTATAGTAGTTGAAGATGGCTTTAGAAGTCACATTTTAAGAGCTATACTTGAATACAATACTTGAGTATTACTAACTTAATGGTCTCTAGATAAGTATATTCATGTATAGTATTCAAATGTATTCTCCAGGATTCATCTTTGGAGCTTAGTATTTAAGTACTATACTTGAATACTCTCCTTTGTTTTTTAGATATACAATGTTTACTAACATGTCACGGTAATACAAGTTTATAAAAATTGTAAAAGTATTTAATTAGCTCTTAAAAATGAATGTTTGTGTATTATTAATGCTAAAACCCCAATTGGAATGTGTTATTGTATGGAAATATGAATTAGAGGAAACGATTTGAAAATATATAGGTATTGAAATTGAAAATTGTTTATGAATGGTTAAGGTCTCTAAAAGAATAAAGTCAGATTTATGAATAAATAAGGTTGAGTAGGAGGCATAAGATGGTTTAGTTGCTTTTACTTATCTATCCTTAGCATTATATATACTATCCTTCACTATAATTGTGTTTGTGAACAATGTACAAAACATGAATGGTGTTGGAATATTTAATTGTAAAGCTCTGTGACTATGTTTATGTTTGATAAGTGGATTATTTATTTATTAAGTCTATGACTCATTCTTTATTATTTTTTCAAATTTCTAGATATGCATGTTTGAAGCTTTACATTTACCAGCAGATTAGGAGTGAAGGTTTCCTTAAGATTTTATATTTAGCAGCTATTGTCTAAAATAGATTGTAAATAAAGATGATTTATGCTTTGTAGGAATAACAATAGTTTGTGATAGTTCAAATTTTATGGTAAATATTCTTCTAAAATATTTATAAAGTCAATTTGTTTATTAGTTTTTTATGTAATGATACCAAAATTAGGATAGAACAAGTTGGTCAAAATTGAGAAATGAATTCCACATCGATATTAACTTGGCAGATCTTGATAAAACCAATTAACCAATAGGTTATTTATGTTAATAACATTATGAACACTAATATTTTATTTTTGCAATAATTATGATTTATCTTATTAGGACAAATCATCATCAAAGTCAATTAATTTAGCCGATTAAACAGATTTTGGGGTTTCTACATTTTACATGCTAAATATTTACAATCCTAACACAAATATTTATGACATGAAATATTTACTTGCTAGATAATTATAATCTTACTCTAATATAAAAATTTAACTTAATAGTACGATAACTTAACATAGCAACTAGGCAAATTTTTAATTTTAAACCAATAAACCAATAGGATATTTACCCTAATAACCTTAGGAGCATTAATATTTCATCTGTGCAATAATTATGATTTACAAAACATTATCAAAATCAATTAATTTAGCCAATTAAACATATTATTGGGGTTCTCACATTTTACATGCAAAACAATTAAAATTCTAATGCAAATATTTATAACCTAAAATATTTACTTGATAAAAAATTACTTTAATACAAAAATCTAACTTAATAGAATGATAAAATTCATAATAAAAATTAACAATAATTAATAATGTTGAAAATAAAGTTCAAACTCGAAGCAAACTTAGATTTAGATTATCAAATACAAGAACTTTTTGGTTTGCCATAGTTCTACATACTGAAATTTGCTTCAAACGGAAGTAAACGCAAAAGCAACAATTTATTAATTTTATGTCAACTTACTTGTAGATTTTTTTCATTTTTTTTGTTATACTTTTTTTTTGTTTAATAGTATTTCAATCCTTTATTTTTATATATTTTTAATATTTTAACATTGAAAGATTTTTGCGTACATTTCAAAGAAAAATGGCATTAGATGCACTTCAAACAAATATAGCCATTATCATTACTAAATACAAAAATTGCATTTATAAAAGTGACTTTGTTCAAAAGTGTTTATTCTTAGATTCAAGGTTTGGTTTAGGATTGTACTTCCTTGAATTATAAGATACTATTTAAAAGGAGAAAATATAATATTATAATTACTAATGAAAAAAATTTAAAGTTTAAAATTTAATAAATAACAAATTAAAAAATAAATTTTAATTTATAATTACCCACGCACTAATTTTCTGATGGAGTGATGTTGTACTTCAGCCCAATCCCATTGTTTTAAAACAATTTCAAATTCTCTGGACTTATCTACGAAGTTTGATGCAAAGAACTAATTCGCTATTGAACTGAAGAGAAAACCTTGCTGCTTCCTCCCGATAATTCGCACAGGATATTGGTGTTCAAATTAGTTAGATTGGAATTCAAAAATGCTATAAACAATAAAAAAAAATTTAAATTTGAGTTTTGAATTTTTTATATTTATTAGATTAAATTTTATAAAATTATCCTATTATTATCTATTTATTGACAACTTTTGATTTATATTCAAAATTTAATTTTGAATTCAATTTTTATTGCATATAGTATTATTAATTTGGATTTGAATTGCATTTATAATATTATTATATATCCCTTAAAAGAATAATGGAATAAAATGCAATTGGCGTTGGTTATATGGTAAAAAAAAAATTTGATAATTCGGAGAGTGGTGAAAAATCATACACCCGTTGGTACAAGAATTCTATCTTTCTTAGGACAAAAAACATATCAATATGGATCGTGGTCTATGAATTTAAATGTATTAAATTACTTAAAATTTAATTTATTTAAATCAAAGGCTTATATGGATTAGCTGCATAAGCTGAAGTTCTAACTCTTGATTGATATTAAAAATTTAATTTTAACCTCAATTTTTATTGCATATAGTATTATTAATTTGGATTTGAATTGCATTTAATATATTATTATATATCCTTAAAAGAATAATGGAATAAAATGCAATGGGCGTTGGTTATATGGTAAAAAAAATTTGATAATTCGGAAAGTGGTGAAAAATCATACACCCGTTGGTACAGGAATTTTATCTTTCTTAGGACATAAAAACATATCAATAGAGGTATCATATGGATCGTAGTCTATGAATCTAAACGTATTAAATTACTTAAAATTTAATTTACTTAGATCAAAGGCTTATATGGATTAGCTGCATAAGCTGAAGTTCCAACGATTAAATCCAAATTAAACTGATTTATGATTGAAGTTTATAAATTTATGAATCAAATTATGAACATAAATTAAATTGAACCACTCAAATTTTAATCTAATGTTTACGTAGATTTGTATGAAACATTCCAATGAAAGACTGTACGAACAGTAAGGTTGAATTTCATTTATGTGATATAATTATAAATTTTACATGCATTTTTTTATAGCATTACTTAATTCCTTCATTACTAGGCCATCAATTAATGACTGATGAATTTTACATATATAAGTTTATAGTAAAAAAATTGTTCCACAAATAAAATACAAATTTTTAATATTATGATTTTTTTCAAATGATTTTATTATTGTTATATTTTATTTTTACATTTTCATAAAAATAAAATTTATATTATATTAGAAGATATGATATTCATGCAGAAAAATGGATAATAAAAAGGCAATTACTATTTGTAAATCACGTGAAAAACGCAACACAGCAATTGCACCGTTTAGCCTTTCAGCAATGACAACTCAAACTTGCACGAAACCACAAATCTCAATTCTCAAACCTCCTCTTTCCCGAGTAAACAACAACGTTAGTCTTTAGATTACCTGTTAAACATCAATTTACATTTTTAAGTACATTTAAAATTATTAACTTTGGTTATAAAATTATAAAATATTAGCAAAATGAGCTTTAAATTATATATAGTTATAATTTAATCATAATTCGCATATACAATTTTATTTATTATTGTATTACTTATATTTAAAAATAAATTTATTTGTATGAATCTATTTGAAGGATAAAATTATATGTAGAGATAATTATTTAAAAATAAAATTATAATTTTATATAATTCATAAATTATTTTATAGGTGTTTAGATAAAATTAATAAGTTTATCTTAAATTTAATTTTTGCATCGTACATATAGCATTTAGCTTTCTTTGATATTTTCTAGTAAAATGCCTCGGGTGATTATTTTTTCAATTATCAAGTTAACAGTGCAGTCCATCTGTCATTGAATGTACCAGCTTTAGGAAGTATGATTTTTTTTTTGTCACTTAGTTTCTTTAGTAATTATATTCTTATCGATTTCCCTCTTTTAGACAGATTGCGAAAAATTATTGCATCCAGAGTGTAGAAATCAATTTTTTTTTTAATCCATTGGTTGTTTTTAGGAGTAAAACTCTATTCGTATGGCGCCATTGATGTTTCGTTCTACATGCATAGGAATTCTTATATTTAGACAGTGCCTAATGTAAAATCAGTCAGTTTAAGATAGATTTTAAATGATTTCATTTAGAATCTTATACTAATTATTTTTATTAATTTAGTGAAATTTTCAATATTAAATAAGTTACACAATATATACAATAATTATTTGATACATTCAGAAAATAATTTTTTATGAAAAATTATATTATATTTCTCATTAAGTAAATATCTTTATGAGCTTTTTGGAATGCTATTAAAATTATTTGATTCATAGTAAAGAATTAATATTTTTCAGAAATTGATTTCTTTGTATTATTTGATATAATTTAAAACTTTTTAAAGATGTGTTATTAATGCTGCTTTTACAACTATAATATTAAAGAAATAGAAATATGAGTGAATTTCAATTGCTTTGTTCTTGTTTGTCAAGACTTTACCGTTCGATTCACCAGTAAAGTATTTTACAGATAAAACCTCCGGTGAAAGAGATAAAACGGAGTAAGCCAACATTTTAATAGTGTAAAAGTACTTAATAATGTTTTTGAAACTCTTGATCCTATTAAAGATTCAAATTCATAAATTTTTATACCGTGTTAAGTGAATTAACACTTTATAAATTAAAAAATTAAAATTAAGGTAATTAATAATTGAGTACATATAATTTTATATTTTGTCTTGAAAAAAACATAAGGGAGCTTTTCTAACCTAGCAAAAGGTAAGTAATTGACTCCCATATATTATATAAAGGAATTGCTAGTTAATATTTGTATGGGTGTAGTGGCATCTAAAATTATTTTAAAAATTTTATTTCTCTTACATCATTTAATATTAAGTGAATTATCACTAATATAATTATTAAAAAAAACTGCTGACTTTTATATTCATATATAGAGGTAAATAATATATATTCTTTTATTTAGCTTCAAAATATGCTATTAGTTTTAGTACATATAATATTTTTGTGAAATAATAAAAAGTATTATAGTTAATTTATTATGATTAATAATTTTTTAATTTGATGAATGTATTTATCATAAAAATAAGAAAAATAAGTGAAATTAGTATAAATATTTTAAAGTAATATTTTTTGTTAAAATTATTTAAATTTTTATTATTTTATTAATATTAAATTAATAGCATCTTTTTTTAAATAAAAGAGTGTATGTTATTAATTTTCAAATATGAATATAGAAATTAATAATCTCCTTCTATAAAAAGTGTAATTTTTGAGAAGTTTTAATCCCAATTTTATACGTATTTTGTGAATTAATAACTAATGAAATAAATCGCTTATCTTTTTATTTTTTGAAAAAAAAATATACTATTCTTCGGGCAACTTTCGCCTTCCGTTTTGTACGGGTTACGGATTAACGACTAGTCACGGACTCACCGCTGTCAAACCTCATTTTTCCCCTGGAAAACACGTACGTTAATCTCGAATTTGTATAAATCCAATATACCACACGTTACATATTATCACTTTGTTGAAAATTAAACAGAAAATAAATGCCGGCATCGCATATGTGGCAAAATCCTATTGGAGATTGTACAGAAACCCAGCCCCAATACAGCAAACCCCGCGTATGAAAAAGTGTTGTTTTATTTCATTTCAATATTCACACGCTTCGTTGGTCCACAGTGTTTTGGTATATAGTCGTTCCTAAGCGAAGTCCGCCGAAATTTCCGCAACTTGCGAAGATCTACTTTGAAACTCTCCTAAGTTTTTATTCATCGGAGCTTCTGATCAAACCTCGTCGTCCAGTTCGATCTCTGGTCGGAATCTAATGCCAGAGATCGAACACCCGCATGACAACACCGCCTTGTTCGGCAAATATGAGCTCGGACGCCTTCTGGGTTGCGGAGCTTTTGCCAAGGTTTACTATGCCCGGAATGTTCAGTCCGGCCAAAGCGTCGCCGTTAAAATCATCAGCAAGAATAAAATCAATGGTACCGGACTTATGTCTAATATCAAGCGCGAAATCAGCATCATGAGTCGTCTTAATCATCAACACATCGTCAAGCTTCATGAAATTTTGGCGACGAAGAAGAAGATTTACTTCGTCATGGAATTCGTTAAAGGGGGCGAATTGTTCGCTAAAATAGCCAAAGGACGCTTCAGCGAAGATCTCAGCCGCAAGTATTTCCGGCAATTGGTCTCCGCCGTCGGTTACTGCCACTCGCGGGGCGTGTTTCATCGCGATTTGAAGCCGGAGAATTTGCTGCTCGATGATAATGCGAATTTGAAGGTTTCAGATTTCGGATTATCCGCGGTAACGGACCAGATCCGACCCGACGGTTTGCTCCACACGCTTTGTGGCACGCCGGCTTACGTGGCGCCGGAAATTCTGGCAAAGAAAGGGTACGACGGAGCGAAGGTCGATGTGTGGTCTTGCGGCGTTATCCTATTCGTGTTGAACGCCGGCTACCTGCCCTTCAACGACCCCAACCTCATGGTGATGTACAGGAAGATCTACAAGGGCGAATACCGCTGCCCGCGGTTTTTCTCGGCCGATCTCAGGCGGTTGCTATCGCGGCTTCTGGATATTAATCCGGCGACTCGGATTACTATGGAGGAGATCCTTCGGGATCCGTGGTTTAGGAAAGGAGAATGCAAGGAAGTTAATTTTAAAGATGAGCAAATGGGGTCCGGGTCGACGCTCGGCGCGGAGAAGATAACGGATCTGAATGCGTTTGATATCATATCTTTCTCGTCGGGTTTGGATCTGTCGGGATTGTTTGAACAATCGCCCAACATGGAGGAGGACCGGGAGCGATTTGTGACGGCAGCGGCACCAGAGAAGCTAATTGAGAAGGTGGAGGAGATCGGCAAGACGGAGAGGCTAGCCGTGAGAAGGAAGAAGGAGTCTGGGTTGGAGCTGGAAGGGCACGTTGGTAAATTGGCAATTTGGTTCGAGGTTTACCAGTTAACGAAGGAGTTGGTAGTGGTGGAGGCAAAGAGGAGAGGTGGAGACGCCTCAACCTTTAAAGATATGTGGTTGAACAAATTGAGGCCTCAGCTGTGTGCCGGCGGTGGGACGACGTCGCATGAGGTGGAACCGGCTTCTTCCGGTGACTGAATTCCAGCCCCAATTTTCCCTGCCAGAAGAGGGGTAATATTGTAAATTCATCAAAGCTTAAAAAAATTGGAAAAAAAATTAGAAAGTCGAAAATTGGTGGAACAGGCGGTATGAACTGTGGGGGGCCGCAGTGGTGTCCATGTTTGGAAGGAAAGATAATTGGAAGTTAGTGAGCCAAAAATGATGATAAATGATGAATGTTTGTTGTACATTACTATCAAATAAAATAATGGTTATTATTATGTTAGAACTACTGGCCAAACGGGGGACTGTGGAAATTCTCCTCGTTAATCCACATCTTTTTGTCGTGATATATGATGTTTTTCTTTTTAATGTAAGGTCTTAAGGCCTAATTCTTCTTTGAGGAGCTTAGAATTTAAATCTTTTTAGTATATGTAAATATGTACGTAAGGAAACGTATGGTTAGATTGACTGCTCGTGCACCATTTAGAAATTTGCATTCCATTTTGTGTCTCCTAAATGAGTTTAAGTACTATTATGCTTTATAGATGACAAGACAAAGTCTCTTGACTCGAAATCCTGTGGTTCGCCATTATGTTATTTAGGAATACAAACGAGTTGAATTAAGTCGAGCCAAATATTTATAAAGGAGCTTGATAACCTGAGTGCGAATTCATCAAGTTTGAATTCGACTTTTGCAAATAAATTTGAACATAAATTTAATTAAATTTATTTGAATTTAAATAAATTTTAAATTTTTTATTCTAAATTTTTAATCGAATTTAAGTATTTAAATTTAAATTCAAAGCTTGGATTATATTAGACCTTAAATGAATCTAAATGAATTTATACAAGTCTAAACGAGTCTAAGGTTGCGTTTGGCAAAAAGCTTTTTACATAGCGTTTAGCTGTTTGATTGAAAAAATAGCGGATTGACGTTTTAAAACGCTGGGCTTTCCAGCGTTTTGCGGTCAAACAGCTGTTTGACCGCAAAACGTTGGCGGCCAAACGCGGGCTAAATAAACTTAGTGAGTTTTTAATATTTATATTATATATAATATTAAAAATAAAAATATATTTTATATTAATCTTATTTAGGCTTGCAAACAATTCGAGTTGAATAATAAAAAATTTAAGTTTAGCTTGTTTAATAAAAGAGTCAAATTCAATTAGGTTCGACTCGTTAAAATTTAAATTCGAATAAAATTTTTTACGAATTGATTTCGAATTACTTACAAGTAACTTAACTCATTTATATTCTTATTGCTGTTACATGTTTTTAAGATGAAAGATGATAGAATTCTTGATTTAAGCGATTTTCGATATAAAATTTTATTTTAATAATTTAATTATTTTTATCATTGAAAAAAAATGAAATGGTATGTCTTGATATAAAGGGATATTTAATTTGCAAAATCATGAATTTACAAGAACTTTAATATTTTGGAAAGTATATAATTTTGAGAATGTAATTCTTAAATATGTTTCTCAAAATATTATATTACTATATTTTATTGAATTAAAAAAATTTCTAAATATGTTAGAATATTATGTCTGTATTAATCATATATTTTTCTTACTAAAGTTTTATAAAATATTGTCATTTAAATGTTGACTGATCATCAGAATTAATGCAAATTTCTACTCTACAAAAATAGAAAAAGAACAGTTGAGATTTTTCTCTTGTGAAACTCACACATTTTCATCTTCTAATTTTTGCATCTATTCCTTTTTGAGAGAATGAGAATTTATATTTGTTGATAAAATATGCTATAATATTTGCAAAAATAAAAAACTTAAATTAACAAATCTGCATAGATTGTGATACTTTGAGATAGCTCCCTCTGTATGGAGAACTTGTCGTTTCCCCGGTGAATCGTAATATGAAGACCGTAGTTGCCGGCGAACGCCTTGATAACGGAATCGCAGGAAATGGATCCAATGCGGCTCTTATTTTGTCTTTCTCTGCCAAGGAAGGCCTTAGCTCAAGTAAAATAAATAAAGATTATCAACAAGTAGAATATTCCAATAAATTTAATAAATTTCATTACATTTTAAGTATAATTAAAATAATAATTTCTATTTAATTCACTATTAATATAAATTAATTTTTACATTATTGTATTTATAATCCACTCATATGTTATTATATTAATAAAAAAATATTAAATTCATTTCGTTAGAATTTTTTAATTAAAATTATCTTTTCAATGTTATGTCTTCTTTTTTTAAATTAATAATGTAAAATATTTTATATTAACAATTAAAAAAATTTTAACTCTTAAAATAAATGAAAATGTTAAAGAGGATTATTAAGTTTGATCCGATAATGCCAAATATACGCTGGCTATTTAGCTATGTTACCCTTCTTAACTGTTTATTTTCTTAATGTGAATGAAATTAAAAACAAATAATTAAAGAAAAAAATAAAAATAAAAAGAATCTCTGACTAATTATATTAATCATAAGACTTAGGAACACAATAATCGGCGTTCTTTCGAATGAGTACTAATTGTTATATTCCTCTTAAAATTAATCAAACATCAGTCCTGAAATATGCACTTAGATTAATTTATTTGCAAATGGATAGCTCGCTTCATTTTATTGTTGATTTTCCGTGCTGGCCCTATTAGCGATACGCAATATGTTCCACATCATAAAAAAGACAGGACATTAACTATTGAGTGCTATCTTGTTATCAAAAGAAGAAATGCAGCCGAAGGATTGTATTAAAAGGCAACAGCTTTGCAATTTTTGGGCCCATAGGAGAGAAATTAGGCAGAAAACAATATCATTTTAAATTAATAATAATTATAGGTGATGCAATTTGAATCATTCTCCTTTGGACCAATATTGACAAAATTCTACAGGACAGCTAGTGTCATTAGAAATGGATCTGTATTAACAATTATTTTAGTGGTTGAACCATGTGTGACAATATGAATCAATGCATGAATCATAATTTTGGATTTGTTAATGATATGGAGGAGTAAAGAAAGATTATTTTAGCAACAACAGTGTCTAATCATTCATGTTTGCACAAAGAAATTTGGTTTTAAAATTAATATTGCAAAAAAGGATTCATAGTACAAATTTAATGCGTTGAATTAATAATTATTTTAGATCAGTTATGTTTAGGATGTAATAAATAATATCAGAATATTTATTAATTGCATATTGTGATTGGTGTAAATTCTGAGCCATGGTTTAATAAATCTAACCATGATATTAAGTTATCTGAATGGAAAAGATTTTGAAATTCTATATCAATTAAATTTAATTGATTTTGTTAATAGAAATAGTGGACCAACGGGGGAAACGTGGGTGTAAAATAGAATCTCTTAAAATGAAAAAAAAAAAAATGCTGGATTTGTGAAAAGAACTTTTTTTACAGGATGCTTTGAATGTGATTGATACTTGGAATTTCAAAGAATTTGAAATTGGCTTCAGGTTTTGGCATGAGTAAATTGTGAGAGAGAATCTTTTTCCAAGACTGTCATTTACTTCTTTCTACACGCATAAGGGATTGCTGAAAATAATTGAAATCATCGAATATGATATCTCTAATCATATTTTACAGCATGTTTACATATAAGATAACATATTTAAAATTTGGTACCCATAACCGCTATACCTAATTACAAAGAGAAGAAAAAGCAAATAAATAAGCTTATCTCTTTGCTCATTTGTCATCAAACAAAATCTATTATAATTTTAACTAGGGGTGGGCATAATTAGGTGGCCCGTAGCAAACCATCCGGCCCAATCCGAATTTGGATGGATAGTGGCGGGCCAAATATAAATTCAAACGGAGACGGCCCAAAAAATAAAAGAAAGTTGGGTTTTCGATCGAGTTCGAATTGCTCATATCCTATCCGATAACATCCGAACCCGACTGATATATATACTAAATGATATTGTTTTAAGTTTCAATATATTTATTTCCAATGTAGAACTGAATCCTTCAGCAACTTTAGCCCCTTCTTATTATCATACGAAACCCTAGCAGACAACTTCCAATCCTCTGCTTCCTTCAATCCTATTTCACCATGATAAGTTCGGCCAACAAGCAATTGTTCTTTTGCGAATCTACTATCAACACAAATCCTTTGTTGAAAAAGGTTCAAAACCAAATCCTCCATTGAAAAAGATCCAA
This sequence comes from Sindora glabra, assembly GCA_020226215.1. Taxonomy (NCBI): domain Eukaryota; kingdom Viridiplantae; phylum Streptophyta; class Magnoliopsida; order Fabales; family Fabaceae; genus Sindora; species Sindora glabra. The sequence goes on along the minus strand of CM035230.1, from coordinate 52,039,047 downwards.
AACCAATGAAGATGAAATTGATTTTCTGCGAATCTGCCATCAACACAAATCCTTTGCTCCGCTGAAGAAGATTCAAATCTAATTCCTCTGTTGAAAAAGATTTGGAACTAGTGAAGATTGAAGAAGAGCGTTCGTATTTTTAATTTTGTTTTAATTTTTGAATTTTTGTTTTTGGGATTCCATTCATCAACTAATTTGATCTCTTCATATTTGTGTTGACATTCTTGATCTATCCTTTGATATATATGATAAATTTTTTATCTGTTTATTTTTTAGTGATAGATCTATTTATTTTGGGATTAAGTCCTTCGATATATATAATATATTCATAACACATTCTTGATCTATTTTAACCAATTTCTTCTATACATATTGTTGATATGTTCTTTTATATGCATTCTTGATCTTGATAGTATTAAATTGTGAATTTTTTTCTATAAAAAATTCTGCTTGTTTATTGGATTCTTCTACTCGACTCCACCTTGTGTTTCTTTTATTTATTTAGTTTGTAAGTGTCAACCAACCGAAACTCATGAAGAATCGACACAAACCGTTATAGTCGGTTAAGCTTGATTAATCAGTCGGTTTCAGTTTAAAATTTTCTTTTCATGAATTGCTTCAGTCGGTTTCGATTTAAAATTTGCCTTTCATGAATTGCTTCGGTGATCGATGATCACCCTTAATTTTAACAAAGTAGCCATAAGAATAAAATTAAAGTGAGAGTAAGGACCTTTTCTTATGAAATTAAACTGCATTACTTTTCTCATAATCAATAGTTTCCCAACTAAGCTCATAGAACATAAAATTTACTAATAATTCAGGTACCTTTATAATGACATAATTATAAAAATTTGGGTCACTATATGCTCTCAATTATTGTAACATTTAAGTAATCTAAACTTTTGTTAAAAACATTAGACTAAGCTAATCTATAATATTATTTCAACATGGACAAGAGGGAGCCATTTACACACGTGAAATTAGGAAGCAAGTAGGAATATTAAGTAATTTATTTTCATTTGTGCACTCATTTTATATTCACATCTTTTTTACAGACAGTAAAATTTATAATTTTATTGATCCTATTATTATTTATTAAAGGGGAGAGTAGATTCTAGAAAAAGAAGTGTATCAAGCATTTCTCTCATAAAAAACGGTGCAACTTTTTATCATCGAAAAAACAAGCAAGAAAGTATCAGTAATTTGGACACGAGATGAGCATTACCGTTGTAAATAATTAGTAGCATACATTCGCACTATATTTTCATCTATCCACGCAAATAGATGCATACTAGCCATGCCAAGATGACAGTGGATTATGAATAGTTGAGTTTACCATAATGAAGGATCAATTATTTTCTATTTTTTGTAATTTCATTGCAGTAATAAGAATTAGGAGCATTGGCCATTGGGTAAAGCCTCAAGAGGAAAGTGAATTAACAAAGAAAAGGACACGGAAAAGAAAAAGGGGATAAGTTTGTTGATATCCATGACAGGCCAGATTCCAATACGCCTAGTCCATCTTGGCCCAAATGGCCCATAGGTCTATGACATCCCACAAAACCTTAACCCCATCGCCCTTCCCCAATTCCCATCCTCTCCCCCACTTCAGACTTAAAAAATAAAAAAGACAAATAATAATAATAAAAAACTCCGCGGGCGATGCACTCTTACAATTCTTTGTCATATTTGAGTTTTAGTTATTGTGCCAAGTGAATTTCAACGTTAATTGTTGATGAAGGTTGTGCTCGTTTTGACAAAAAATATTTATTATGAATATAGTTATAAACTATTAAGATGGTAAAAATATAATTTTTATATTTAATATAAAATATAATAAATTTAGTAAAAGATAACTTCATCTTTTTTAAAATAATTATTATTTTCCTCCATTGTCATGAACCATAATTTTAGAGATAATGTTTTTTAATTACAAAGTATAGGAACATATGATAATCTTTCATTTATACATAAATAAATGAGATTTTCTTTCAAAAAATATCTTCCAAAACATAAATAGAGTCAAAGTTCCAATCTTTTTAGAATTATAATTATAATAAGAGAGAGAATATGGTACATTATTATGTCCTACTACATTTGACCATATATCAGATTTTTTTTAATTAAAGTCAAATTTAATACAATATATGATAACATATCAATAATCAAATTTAATTATGCATCAATATACTATTATGTCAGTGGTCTACAATAGTCATTTCCTTATAATAAAAACTATTTATTGGCTTTGTCCTGAATAATTTAAATTTTTGGGAACAACTAGTACTTTGTAGTAAAAAAGCTTTTCTAACTAAAAGGTGAAGAGTTCAAGTAATATGTCCACCTTTCAAATCTAAAGGTTTATTGTAACAAATGATAATATTATAGATAAGACTTTGGTGTACCGTTGAGGTCAGTGGTGCATTGAGTGCAATAAGGCATCAAGGGCTATGATTTGTTCATTCTCAACAAGTGACATTGGCAACCTATTTATAAGAATTTCTATAATAACCCCAAGAAACTTGATGAATTGCATTTAGAAAACAAGGTTTTAGCGCTCAACCTGAGGGTTTAGTTACAATTTATTGAAGAAGTAGCAGTCTTAAGGTTAAGAGAAAAGAAGTGCGATTAATTTTGAAGGGTTGTTGTTGGTAAGGGCAAGGTGGTTACCAATGCATAAAAACTTGGTGAAAAGGTAGTTTATTATGGTGACAAATGATTGGAAGATAACAAATTTTCCTAACAAGCTTTTCAAATTATTCATTTTTTCATTGACAATTTATATAATAACATATCAACAATTAAATTTAGTGATATATTAGTACAACACTGCATCAATGATCTATCATAGTCATCTCCTTATAATAGAAACAATTTGTTAGCTTTCTCATATATAATTTAAAATTTTTGGGAACAGCTAGTATTTTACAATAAAAGAGCTTTTAAAATTGAAAAGTGAAAAGTTTAAGTAATATGTCCACCTTTCAAATTCAAAATTTTATTGTAAGAACTCATAATATTATCGATAAGGCTTTGGTGCACCATTAAGGTCAATGGTGCACTGGTACAACACGAGATCAAGGGCCATAATCTGTTCATTCTTAGTAAGTGATATTGCCAATTTGTTTATAAAATTTTTGTAATAACCCCATGAAATTTGATGAATTATATTTAAAGAATTAGGCTCTAACATATGGCCCAAGGGTTTAGTTGCAATTTGCCGAAGAAGTGGCAATTTAGGAGTTAGAAGAAAAGGGAGCGTGGTCAATGTCAAAAAGTTATCATTGGTAAGGGTGAGGTGGTTTTCAATACATGAAAACTTGGTAGAAAGGTAGTTTATTATGGCAACAGATAATTAGAGGATAATAAAGTTTCTTGACAAGCTTTAAAGATTATTCATTTTAGAAGTTTATATTTTATTCTACATCTCTAATTCTAAGAAGCAACAAGGTTCTAAATAGAAATCGTCACTAGATTCTTCTTTTTTGAAGGAATCAAAATTTAGATGTAAATAAAAAAGATCGGTAATTCTTTTGGCCTTTTCTTATTTTCCTCTCAACTTTTATATTTTATACTTGTAGCCACATATAATTTGGATCCATCACCATTAAAATAATGCTTTACGTTTAGAAGCCAGTAAACGAAGCAAATTGTGGGAGAAACGCAATGCTCTAATAGTGAGCCTTCCAACTTGATGGTGTCAAGTTAATTATCTATATTACTCTATAAAGGGGTTTATTCTCTTTGGTGTCTATTTTCCATTCTTTCAAAAAATCAAATATAACATGCATTATTTTTAAATGTAAAAGGACTAAAAATAATTTTTAACCACTTAAAATGTAAAATCAATGTACACTAAATAAAATTATTTCTTTGGAAACATTATTTTTATTGAAACTCATAGCTTTTAGAATTAAATACTAACATAATGCCACTAGGCTTACCAATAAGTTTATAATTTTCTATAATTTTTTCTTGTCTATTTTATCTAATTTTTCTTTCTCTCTTCCATTTATTTCAAATTATAATTAAAAAATCATCCTTGTTTTAAGTTTGTAGCATCCCATAATTATATCTAATCTATTTTCAAAAAAGCAATATTTATTTATTTCAAATTTGATAAAATGAGGATAATTTTGTAATCTCACATTTATTTCAAATAATAATAAAAAATATCCTTATTTTAAGTTTTTAACTTTCTACTATTATCTCTTATCTATTTTAAGAGATTTTTTCCCTCTTGTGTTTATTTCAAATAGTAATAGTAATTAAAAAGTTATCTTTATTTTTATTTTGTAACTCCTTGTAATTATCTCTTATTTATTGATTCCTCTCTTTCATATTTATTTTAAATAGTGATTAAAATTTATCTTTATTTTAATTTTATAACTTCTTATAATTGTCTTTTTTCTATTTTAATTGATTCTTTTCTCTCTTCCTCCCTAAAGATGCACTAAATTCTAAAATTAATTTATTTTTCTCTCTTAATGTGCTTTTCTTTTCTTTTTTCATTCACATGAATTCTTAGTTGCTCCTTCAATGTGTTTCCTTTCCTTTTTTTGACATGCATAAACTCTTAATAAGAGGTGAGAGTTCTCTAGTAAAGTAATAATATATTTCCTTTTCTTGATAAAGTAAAAATGAATTATTTGAAGATATTAGTTCATGATTTTTTACCGATAATTATATATATTGTAAGAAGTACAAAAATGGCTAGATTATATAAGAGTATTAATTTGGTACATTTCAAATCCATTAATTCTTACATGTATATTGATATTTTTATTTTTCATAAAATGAAATTATTAGACATTGAGGATAAATATAAATATAATTTTAAAATTTATTAAGCTTAAAATTGTTATTTTAAATCAAGAGATTAAAATGACTAAAAAAAGAATCTAGAACATTTAACATGATATTTGGAAAAAATAGGATAGTCCAAAGGCTTTACAAAGTACTTACATCCAAAATTAAATTGTAAAGATCATATGTTGATATCCTTTGTAAATTAACTTGTTAATGGTCTAATGAATTGGTAATCCATAATGGATCAAACTTAAATTCTTATGGACAACATATATGGAATAATAAAAGAATGACAATCAAAATATTAGAAAAAGTTAGATAAAGTCTTTGGCAACTTCACCTGGAGATTATAATTTCTTAGAACTAAAGTGTCTCATATTTTGTAGTAAATCAAATTATATTTTTATTTAATTGATACTTAATTGCATAATGGTTTAAGTCTTACATCCTTCAAAGTCATATTAACCTTACTACATGACAATTCTTCAAGCACCTTTAACACAAATATAGTTGTCTAATATAATACATTAAGATATTGATGCATGATTCATATATAAAATAAATTAGCATAAGAACATACACGTTCATTATATCATATATTTTGATTAATCATATGCTTAGTAATGCTTACATAAAATATTGTTCTTTTAGCATATTGTCAAGTATTGGCATTGTAACTATAGTATAGCATGTCTATTGAAGATTTTATAACATTTTGGTATAAAGATATGAAATTTTGTTATGACATTCATTTGTCATCATACATATACAAGAACAAAAATAATTATTATATCATGTATATGCATTAACTATAACATAGTATGTCTATTAAAGCTTATATAATATATTACTTTAGTACAAGACATACAATGCTATTGTAACATCTATTTGTCATCATATAAACTCATCACATGAAACCTTAAGGCTAACAATTCATATGGTACTTGGATTATAGGATGTGCGACACCTTTAGGTAAGTGTTTAGCTTACGTTGTTTAATGTTAGGGTGCTATTTATGAACTAAGGATTGCTTCTAACCTTAGTTATAGGAAAGTGCAATTTGAATGCAACTCTAAGAGCTTATTTTGTAGCTTGACTAATATTCATCACAAAGGTAATTATTTTATTTCAATTCTTCATGACATTTTACAGTGAAATTGAGAAGTGGAGGTCAACCACTCATTTAGAGAAGGAAATGCACGTGCAAATTGGTTGGCTAATTTTAGCCTTTCTTTGAATCTTGTACAAAAGCCTCTAGGTCAAATTTTTTGTTGCTTCTAGCTAATGCATTAAGAGTTTTTCAGACTCATAATGCTTTTATTTCATAAATTTTCTTATTCCTTTCAGGCCTAGGCTTTTTTATATTACAAAAAAAAGACAATAGCTAACACTCAACAAAGGTTATTTCTGTGATACTTTAAGTGAAAAGTATAGATATATGATTGAATTGTGTGTGCTAAATGACTTTGTTACTAGATTTGTGTATAAATCATTCAACTAGATAATAAATAAAAAAGTTATGATGAGGAGTTTCATGCATTAGTAAAAAATTGAGGCATTAAACCTTGCCTACATGGCTTATTTGTTACCATTATTTTGCTTTTAATTTATGAAAATTGTCCAGGAAAAAAGGGTTAAATTATCATTCTCAATATTGCAAATTAGTCTTATGATCTTTCAGTTTTACAAATTTGCATTTCTTCTTTACAATGATTGTTAGGTGACTCCCTTACAAAAAAAAAAAAAATTCATTCAAACACATCATATTATAATAATTGCAGTTTTGGTCTCAGTTAAATGCAAATTTTACTAAATAATTATATATAATATTTGTATAATTTCCAATGCAATTATATACCTTTTATTATATAGAATTAAATAATTTTATATTAATATATAATAACTATATGTTTAAATTAATTATATAATTTAAAAAATTAGTGAAGATAGTAAAAATGTCAAATTAATAGAACCTAATCATATAATTTAATGTGTGAATTATTTTTATTTTTCACTAAGTACATTATCAAGTTATATATACCCAACTAATTATAATTGGGTGTAAAATTTCATCCAATCCAATATTTGTTTATCCAAAATTTGAACAATTTTGACTCTATTAATATTTAAAAATGTTTGATCTAATTTAACTATATAGAAAGTTCAATTGATTGAGATTTTTATAATTTTTTGTAAAAAAAACCTTTATACATTTTGCTCCCAATATTTAACAAATCTAATAAATGTTAAAAATATAATTTCAAATATTACAAAGAAGAAAATACATTAAATTTTTTACTTAGGTTCAAGTCACACATTCAATAAAAATATCCTAATATGGTAAAACAACATCATTATAAATTTTGACCTTTTCAATGCTTAAGGCTCATTATTATTATTTTTTAACTTGCTTTTGAAGCTCACTAATTGATATTAACTCATAAGACTAATAAAAAATAGATAAAATCCAACATATAAGGTTATTTTACATTTTCAACTTAATTTTAAACTTTATTAAACTTGATTATTAGCTCAAAAATATGTATACAAAATGTAAATGGAATAAAATTTTAGAATTTTGTTTGATAAATTTTTTAGACATTTTTATTTTGAGTTCCTATAAGTTCAATAATATGTATTAAAATGGACCTAAAATCTAGTATTCTTATAATTTAATAATTAGATACTTATTAATAAGTTTCATATATATATATATATATATATATATATATATATATATATATATATATATATATATATATATATATATATATATATATAATCCAATTGTATTAGTATTGATGGTAGGGGCAAATTTAAAAAAAATTAAAAGGAAAAAAATTAGGCAGGTAACATTTATTATAATTTATTGCAGTGAGGTACTACATGCCTACTTTCTTTCATTCAAGTGTACTTGCATGCGAAAATTTACTATAATGCCTAAAAAATAAAATAAAATACTTATAGAAAGTTAAAAGCATTGAAACAAAAACTTCTTTTACCACATATCAAAATTAGAGAATTTTTAATTTTATAAAAATAAAAAATAAATGACTAAAAACTTATAAGAACTAAAATTGAAGAATTTTTAACTTTATAAAAATTAAATTAATATAAAATTTTAATTATAAATAAAATTTATAAAAATTTAATTTTTAGGGATTAAAATAAATTTTTATTTAAAATAAAAATAAAAATAAATAAGAACTTAGAGGTATAAAACCTCATATGAAATTATAAAATAATCTCTTTCTTTTGCCTTTTTAAAAAAAAGAATAATCTTGGATGAATTAGTGTTTGGAGAACAAATAATAACATCCCTTTTTTTGTCAGTTTAGTTGTTAATTAGACTTAATTTATCTATTTATTTAAAAATTTTAATTTATGTTACTGTTTGGAGATGAAACAGTAACATATTACTGTTTAGAGACCAAATAATAATATGTTATTATTTAGCAGTTTGATTGTTAATTAGGCTGAATTTTTCTATTTATTTAAAATTTTTAATTCATGTTACTATTTATAAATGAAATAATAATATGTTACTGTTTAGAAATTAAATATTAATATGCTATTATTTAGCAGTTTGATTGTTAATTAGACTTAATTTATCTATTTATTGAGAATTTTTTTATTCATGTTACTGTTTGAAAATGAAATAATAACATATTACTATTTAAAAATTAAATTATAATATACTATTATTTGATAGTTTTATTATTAATTAGACTTAATTTTTTATTTATTTAAAATTTTTGATTGGTATTACTATTTTAAAATAAAATAGTAACATGTTACTATTTGGATAACAAACAGTAACATGCTATTATTTAATAATTTAATTATTAATTAGATTTGATTTATCTATTTATTTGTGATTTATGGTTAGTGTTATTATTTTGAAATGAAATAGAAACATCTACTTCTTTGACAGTTTGATTATTAATTAGGCTTTATTTATTTATTTATTTGGGGTATTTAGTTTGTGTTACTATTTGAAAATAAAATAGTAATATGTTATTATTTGGAGAATAAATAGTAACATACTATTATTTAGTAATTTGATTGTTAATTAGACTTGATTTATCTATTTATTTATGATTTTTGGGTGGTATTATTATTTTGAAATGAAATAGTAACATCCTCTTCTTTGATACTTTAATTATTAATTAGACTTAATTTATTTATTTATTTAGAATTTTTAGTTAGTATTGCTATTTTGAAATGAAACAGTAGTATATTATTATCTGAATAATAAGCAGTAACATATTATTATTTGATAATTTAATTATTAATTAGAATTGATTTATCCATTTTTTTATGATTTTTTTATTAATGTTACTATTTTAAAATAAAATAAAAATATATTATTATCTAGAGAATAAATAGTAATATACTGTTATTTGATAATTTAATTATTAATTAGACTTAGTTTATTAATTTATTTGATATTTTTTAATTTAAAATGAAATAGTAACATATTACTTTTTCAATAATAAACAGTAATACACTGTTATTTGATAATTTGATTATTAATTAGACTTGATTTGTCCATTTTTATAATTTTTTATTGATATTATTATTTGAACGAAATAATAATATATTATTATCTATTTTATTATCTGAAGAACACACAATAACATGTTATTATTTAATAATTTAATTGTTAATTAGATATGATTTATCCATTTATTTAAAATTTTTTATTAGTGTTACTATTTTAAAATGAAATAGTAACATGCTATTATTTGGCCTACAAACAGTAATATATTATTTTTTGATAATTTTATTTATTAAGAAAATTATCATGGCACTCCTAAACACCAAAAGAGTTAAGGAACAAAAGTTTAATATGGGATTTGAATTAATAAAAATAAGATCAAAGTTAAAAAAATAATAAAAAAATAAAGAAAAATTATTGAAAAAGGCCTTCTTCATTAACTAGAGCGGGTTAAATGCAAGCATGTAGATCTTGAAAAGTTACATGGAATAAGAAAAATTTACCCAAAATGAATAATCGAGAACAAATTTATGGTTGTTTAAAGTTTTAAGTTCAATTTACATGTTTTTGATTAGGTGGACCCTTTCAAACCTAATTTTTCTTATTTTCGATGGAAATATCATGGGAAGACGAATGAAAACAAGTGGTCATATGCAATTTTTTTTAATTAATTATGAAATTATGTCTTTTTGAAGTTCCTGATTGATAATCGCATTCTAATTATTAGAAAAGGGTATTTTAAAAATATAATAGTAATAATTCATAAAATTAACACTTATTTGAAATAAAAATTAGCGCTAACACCTCTTTAAAAAGAAGTTTAGGAAATAGTACTTGTTGGCCTTGGTAACCTACATCTAAAAGGGGGTGAATTGGATGTTTCTAAAAACTTTTCTTATTTTTCAAACTTTTTTTGAAAACTTTTTGATTTTGGAAAGTCATGAAAATAATCTTAATTAAACTAATTCCAAAAGAGCTTTATGAAGATGTTTGTACTCAAGATCTGATAATTCTAAGAATTATTGTAAACTAACTTATTCCACTATGCACAAACAAACTATCAAGAAATTAATCCAAGATAATTCAATAAAGAAGTTTGGATATAACATATAATAATTCAATACATTTGTGCAAAGTAACTCAATCAATTATGCATAAATAAGAATTAAGAAGCCAATGTATATATTGATTTCTTTTTCAATTATTGAACTAACAAGATTAATATTGAAGCATAATGTATTCAACAACAACAATAAAGCATTCATCATAATATCTCAATAAACAACAATAGCAAAATAGAGATAAATTTCTCTTTTAATCATTCAAATATCTAAGCAACAACATAAGTATTATAACATAACATATCAACAAATGACAACAATAAAATAGAGCATATACAACAAGAAAAATAGAGCAAAAATCAGAGATACAGAATGTAGTGTAGATATAATAGAGAGATAGGGTAGAGAGATCAAACACAAGGATTTATAGTAATTCATCCCTTGGATATCCTCACCAAGGTGTACATTCACTTTCCAAGCTCTCTAAGTTTGTATTAATCCATTATTCCTTCAAGTTTCAATTGGTACTTGAAGAAGCCTTACAATCCTTACTCTTTCTTGAGAAAAAACTCTCTTACAAGGGATACCTCATCCTCTTTAAGTTTTTCCAAAGGATACCTCACCCTTTACAATTAGAAAATGATAAAAGATGAAGAACAATTCATAAAAACTCTCTTAAAGAGTGGATGAAACAAATGAAGTCCTAGAATAGAGAATTTTCACAATGATGAGCTCAAATCATGATTTGGATGAAGAAGGATGTAAAATGATGTTTTTAATTGAAGTTCAGGCTCTCTTTTAATTGTATTTTGTTTCTTAGCTTATATATGAAGCCTATGGAGTATTATGGCCATTTGGGATTGTTAGGAATAAAAATTAGCAGTTACTAGCTGTTATTCATGCACCAAAATACTCATAATCGATTGGTCAATTGACTTAGGAAGTTCATAGTGCTCTTTGGATGTCTAGAATCGATTCACCTAGATAGAAATGTAAACTCAACTTTAAAAGGTCATAACTTGTTCATTTTAAGTCCGTTTTAAGAAAATGAGACATTTTTGGAAATAAAATTGAGTCTACTTTCAAATGGGACTAGTTTCATGCTCATATACAATGCAATTTTTAAGATATGTTCAAAACAATGAGCAAAGGTCAGAAATAATGAATCTGTAAAAATTTAATTTTGAGGCTCAACTTGTAAAATTCACAACTCTTTCATATCTTAGTCATTTTAAGCAAATGACCTATACATGGAAATATATTTGAGTCTATTTTCACATAAAAATAATTTCAAGCTCATATCATTTTTATTTCTCAAGATATGATTAAAACAATGAACATACGTCAGAAAAGACCAAATTGCAGAAAATTGATTCCTAGACTCAATTTGACAAAATCATATCTCTTTCATATATTGATCATTTTAAGCAAATGATATGTCTATGAAAACCTATTTAAGTTTATTTTCATATGGAAAAAGTGTGGCAATCAAATCACAAGTATTTTATGAGATATGATTAAAATAATGACAAAGGTCAATATTGAAAATATCATAAACTAATATCTCATTAGTTTTTGAAATGTTCCTATAGGCTATCTTGTAAAAACATGATTATTGGCTATATTTTAAACATTTTGATCAATCTAAGAATATGAAAAACATGTTTGAGCTCTTTATCATGAAATACTCTATTTTACAAGAAAGTCTAAACCTTAAGGTGAAGAATTATACCAATTAAGTCCTTGGCCTTTTTCTTGATGTTTTTAAGCTTTCAAACACTTTAGTCTTCTCAATCTTCAATATTTGGATTACATCTCCTTTCTTATCTTTCTTCCTTAGTTTAGAGTTAAGCACAATATGATCTTCCATTTTCTTACTTCGGTGCTCACTGTTATTCATCTTAAACTTTCCTATATATAAGATATAAACTTTGCAAACCATATAGTTAGTCCAATTTAATATATCAAAATATTGATGCATAATTCATATATAAAGCAAATTAGCATAAGAACATGCATAATCATCATATCATATATCTTGATCAATCACATGCTTAATGATACTTGTGTAAAGTATAGTTCTTTTAGCATATAATTAAGTATATCATCAACCATAATACAATATATCTATTAAAGCTCGTATAATATAGATCACTTTAGTGCAAGACATACAATACTGTTACAACACCTATTTGTTATCATCAAAACTCATCATATTTAACCTTAAGGCTAATGACACTACATTGCAATTTACTAAAATTAAAATCATTCATATTTTTCATAAGTTTTTGTATAACAACTTAAAAGTTTTCATATTCTTTTTATAATAAAATTTTCTTAAAATTTTAATTTTTTAGACACACACAAAATTCATATTAAAATATAAATTTTTATGAAAAATTATTAAGATTTCATATAAAAATTTCAACTTTCATGTAAGAGTATAAAAAAAAATTATTACAAAATTTTAAATCTTTTAGCTTTAATTGACATTGATAAATTAACTCAAGAATTAACACAATTAATGTTATATATCTAAATAATTTTCCCAAGCAAGATAATTCTAAAGTAAAGTAATGAAAAAATGATAAAAATTGACTAAATAAAGATTGTTGTCTTATTTGTCCTCTTATTCATAGTTTTTAACACCAATTATACACGTAAAGGATAATGAAACTAATCAATAATGTGTCACTCAGTCATGGTATTAATCTTTCTAAACAAGTATATTATTAATTTTCTTTATATACTATTAACATAAATATTGGATTAAAAATATTTTTGAGAATGTAGATATTTTTAAAAATATTTTTTAAATTAAATCAAATATGAAAATCTCATTTTCTATTAAAGTATTTTTAGGGATATGAGAAAGATTTGCAAACCAAGCACCACTTTAAAGAATAATAAATATAATTTTAATTTTTTAAAATGATAGATAAATATGAAAAAAAATTCTAAAATAACACCTAAAAAAATTGTTATAGCATATTGTTAATCCAAATTATTAATTAATGGGCATTCAAATTTAAGTATCATTTTAAGTATTTTTCCATGTAAAAAATACTTAAAATTTTCTACTTAAAATATTTTTTTTACAAATTATTATAAAAATCTCAATCAACCCAATTTTATAACTTAGTTAGCTTAAACGTTTTTGTTTCTAGTGATAGTAGGAGTAGTTAAACTATTACTAAACGCATATATCCGAGGATTAAGGATTGAATCTTGGATACAATGAGAGGCATAAAGCCTTTAGAGGGTATTAGATATCATTTGATTTAAATGCTCTTAGCAACTTAAACATTTTTTAAATACTAAATAATTTAGATATTTGCTCGATTTAATAAAAAAATTCTCAACTTGTTGAACTCAATTTAATTTGATTTATGATATATTTAAATTATATTAGATTAAAATAGTATTTAGTGAGTTAAATTGACTAAGTTAAAATCTTGACTCATAATTGAGTAGTTTGATTATAATTTTTATTTTATTTTTTTATTTTTATTAAAAATATTTTATTTTTAAATATATAAGTATTAGATAATTAAATTAATTAAAATAACATAATAACATATTAATAATTTAATGTTAAAATTTTCAAATTATAAATAAAAATTCAGGAATGAGTAAAGATTTACTACATGAGAGTTTTATGACAACAAGTCTCAATTATAATGCACAAATTCTTAACCACCATCTATACCAACTCTACATTTTCTCAAATTTTATGAGAGATTTTACTTAATTTTTATAACTATTCATATTTTATCTCTTTCATATTATAAATTCTTAACTAGCACAAATAATTATAACATAGAAATACCTATTTAGTAATGAATTTTAATCCTACTTTATTGCGAAAAATTTAAGTCAAATAGAAAGATAATTCATAATAAATAATAACCATGAGTTAATAACAATTTGAATTTAATTCAAACTTAATATTTATCATTGAGATACAATATATAATTAATAATTTAATTTTTAAATTATTTTAAACTTAACATTTGAATAACACAAGTTTCAGGTTTTACGTGAGGGAACTTGTGATTTAGGGGTCCAACTCTATATTCAAGGAACGGCCCATTAGAGACTTTGGGTTTGGTTTTGGTCCGATATGAAAGGGCCAATTTTTAAGTATCAAACTTCAACATGCATTATTCAATTGAACCCAAAGTTGCTGCACAACTGCAAATATAATACCCAGCGGAGGGGAAGGAAAAATTTCAAGGTGTCAACTAGTCACTGGTGAGTCAGTAAAAATACCATACCTGTCCTTTTAACCTAAGGTATGGAAGAATTAACCCTCAACAAATCCACACGCCTGAAGTCTGCCTTCTTTGCAGTCCACTCTTTTGTTCCTTAGCATTGGTTCAATACTGGTCTGTTGGTGGGTCATGTGAACGCTGTCGATGATGCTGTCTTGTATCTATTTAGGATGCCATTGACGTGCTTAGGGGTGCAGATAAATTAACCTTAATTTGAGATCGATTCATAAAATATTTGATTTGAGTTTCAATTTTAACGAGTTGAATATCAATAAATCAAGCTTATTTATCAAAAAGTTGAATTTAAATTTTTTACTATTTGATTTGAGTTATTTGTGAGTTTAAATGAATTTAATATAAAATATATTTTTATTTTTTATATATTATATAATATAAATATAAAAAATTTACTCAACTATTATATGCTCATATAAATTTATTTAAGATCGAATATAACTCGAATTCAAATTTAAATATTTAAATTTATTTAAAAATTTAAAGTAAGAGATCTAAAATTTATTTAAATTTAAATAAGTTCATATTTAAATTGGATTCTAACTTGATGTTTTGAGGTTTGATAAGTTTGAATTCCTTTAATTCAAACATGTAGATATTCAATTTTACTTGACTTCCTTGCATCACTAGATGTGGTAAGATCTACAACAACCCTTTTTTTTTTTTTCAATATTTTCATTATTATAACGACTTGCTTCTGGTTGCTGTAAGTTTTCTTGGAATTTAGAAGCTGTCAGAACTTCAGCAAGCTGTTATTTTCAAGCTTTTTTTTGATTTTATATACGAGCCTAAGTAATTTAAAAGAATAAAAAGTGAAAAATTACATTATATTAAAAAAATAATAACATAATTTCTATTAAAACTTTTAATTAGTTAAAATAAAAATTTATAAAAAATATTTGCATGTAATATATTAATATCTAAATATAATCTTATTATATTGTATATAATAAATTTATAATAAATAAAAATGTTAATAATATTATCAATAAAATAATTGAAATAAAATACTTGAAAATATAGGATATATCATTCTAGTATTATTCGCTTCTCCCATTTTTGGCTGCACGTAAATTGTAATTTTATCTTTGACCGCTAGATTTGCTAACCATAAAAGGAAAAAGCCTTATCCCATAAAAAATTGCTTTCAATTATTGTTGCTTTTAAATTTCATTTTATTTAATCAAAAAATTATATCACAATATGTTATGAATAAGTAATTTATTTCTTATAAATTTTTTTGTCAATTTTATTTATAAAAATATAATTCTAATAAAATAATAAAATTGAATAAATTAATATTTTACATAAATAATTAACATAAAATATTTTATAAAAATCAAATAAAGTATTCCAACATAACTATTCTTTTTGAACCATTTTATAATAAATAATTTTCAAGAACCATAAACATAAAATTTATAAAACTTAAAAATTTAAATAATTTATTGCACATATTTAACATTGATTAATTAGAAGGTATGGGCATCCATGCCTTGGAATTTTACTCAAGCCATAGTAGACGTCACCAATCTAGAAAGATTTCAAATCTCTCTCTTCTTTTTATTGAACCTTTGAAGTGCCTGGAGTTTGATAAAAGGGAGTAAACCTCAGTTAAGTCAGGAAGAGAATGAAAATAAATTAGGTTGAATTGAATATTGGCATACTTAAATTTGAATTTGCCTAAATTAAACGAATTCAAACTCAAGCTAAACATTATCAAGTTTGAATAAATTGAATTCAAATTTAAGTTTTACTCGAATTTAAACTTGATTCAAATACAAATTAAAATGAATTTATACGAGTTTATTTAAATAATATGCTAATAAACCTTAATTTCTCATCAAATTTTAAATATTTGAAATTGAGTTCAAATTTGAACTTATAATGAAGGTAAGCTTGAACAAATTTGTAAATTTTATTTAAATAATTTATTATTTCATTTTGATCATATAAATTTTTTTTTTTATAAATAACTCAAACATTAGATTTTTTTAATATCATTTTACTTATAAATATAATTTTTTTTACAATCGTCAAATTTATAAAAAAATATCTACATAATTGTCACATATACCAACAATTACACTTAGCAAAAAGTAATATATATTAAAAAAACTAATTACTTCAACTAAAATAATATATTTTTTCATGTGACATCAATAATTATTAATCTAATTGAATTTTTTAATGTATTATATTATTTATATATAGTATTAAAAATAAAAATAACATTTTTTAAAAGTAGGCTCGTTTATACTTGTAATTTGCATATTTATCATTGTTTAAATCAAACTTAAATTAAGTTTTTTATAAATCAGCAAATAATGAGTATAGGAAGAGATGAAGCTTTACTTTATCTTTCCATCATTTCCTTCTTCTTTTTGTTTCTAAAACCCAATGCCCCATATTTGACCTTATTATTATTTTTTTTTAAGCTCAACACTTCATAAAATTGCTATATTTTCCTTTACTATCTCTCCCTTGATCTCATCTTCCCTCTTTGCCTCTTCCGAGTTTGATTTTTCACTCACTAGAGCAAGAGCATTTCATGGTGTGCCAGGAAAGAGGAGTGTGGCCTACCTTTGTCGCGTGCATAAGAAAAGTAAAACCATTGCTGTCAAAGTGAGTGCCATCAACTCCATAGCCTATTGGACTTCTCACCTTGTTGGCATTGCCATTCTTTACCGCCTCGCAACGCTACTCCGCTTCATTCGTATCTGCGCTTTCCAGTGCCACCGCCAAAGTCCAAACCTTGTTCAGAAATGCAAAATGAATTTCAAGTTCGTGAGCTTTCAGATTACCCATAGGTTTGAAGTGGTCACAAGCTACATTTTTTAAGCCCGTTTTTTATGTGGAAAAGCCCATATAATCATGGGTTTACGTGGATAGATTTGTGGGCCTAAACTAGTCTTTTTTTTATAGTTTTTTAAATATTTAAAGACTTTTAATCCAATCCAATTTAATATTTAATAATTTAATATAATTGTTTAGTTTTATTTAACTAATTTATTTTATAAATAAAAATGTAATTAATTAATTAATTAATTAATTAATTAATTATAATTTAAAAAAATGTATATTTTTTTAATCCCATTTAATTTAATATTTTTTAAAAATTTTATATTTTCTGCATATTCAAAATTCCATCTTTAATCTTTATGTATATATATTTAATAATTTAATTATTTCTATTATTATATAAAAAATTAATTTGATCTTTGATCTTTATGTACATATATTTAATAGTTTAATTATTTCTATTATTATATAAAAAATGTGAGCTATCTATAGGTGCAACCATTTTTTACTATTTAAATTATAAATTTATATAAGTTTGTATGAGTTTATTTAACCTACCTTGCACATTTTTACATTTCTAAGCATGCCTTTTCTTTGCTCTTCTTCTATGTGAAGTTGAGATGTGTAATTTTTTGGATCTGATTATCCACTCACAAGAGATTTAACCTTTGTTTGGATGTGATAGAAGTTAGGAGAGAAAGAAATCGAGAGAAAAAGAAGTTGAGGGAGAGAGAAGTGGGAGGAAAGAAGAATTTCTTTTATATTGTTTGGAAAGGGAGAAGTTAGGAAAGAAGTGATTTCTTTTATTTGGAAAGGGAGAAGTTAGAAGAGAAAGAAGTTATATTTCTATAAAATGACTATTGTGCCCTTATATACAAAATATGAATATAAATGTGTATTTTAAAAAATTGTATTCTTAAAAAATACAATTTTAATTTCTTAAATAAAGACCAAATTAAAAATAAATCGATTAACTAAATATTTTGATTTAATATTTAAATCAAAATATAATTAAAAATTATATAATTATATAACAATAGTATAATTATTTAAAAAAGTTATATAATTTTATATTTTAATCTTATTCTTTTAATATTAAATTCTATAATTACTATTTATTTATCTAAGATAATTGTAAAATTATTTTTCATTTGAAATAAATTAAAAATAAGATGTAATAGTATTTAATTTTTTATAATTATATAATTTTTCATTATATTGTAGTGTTCACAATATATATTGTTTGATAGATATTTGATATAATTTTTCATTTACAATCTAAGATAAAGCTTTTTATGTGGGGTCCACCAAATTTAATCATTGATATCTACTATCTGACTACCAAAACTATTCAGAAGTGCTTTATATTATACAAAAGAGTTTTAATGCATGACATAAATGTCCAAATCATGATTCGGGATCTCATTATCACATACAAAATATAAACAAAATAGGCTTAGTTTGGTTGATAGATACAACATCTGTTGTCATACAAAGCAATGGAAATCAAATTAACTTCTCGCTTCCAAGTGACCTTCTCGAGTAACCTAACACTATGCCATAGTTGTGACAACAAATATGTCTGCTCTTCTCAATACCTATGCATCAAATCAAACAATTAACAAATGTCGCATTACAACTTTACATATCTTTCACAGTAACATTATATATGTGTAAAAATATTGATACAATAAAATACTCAGTACATACTGTCGAAGACATATTTTGACTTTTTGCTGATAGAAGGACAAAGAATACAATAAGTTCAATGTAATTTTTTAGATTAAGATATCATTTGATAACATTAAATGTGTCAAGATGAAAACAGGCATTAGTGTGTACCTAAAATGGTGGCTCAACCAAGTTCTGCACTGGCCATAAGTTGATACAACACCTGTAATTTTAAGTGAGGTGGAACCCCAAAAAACTGCTTCTTAGCTTTCTTTTTTTCATAAAGGAAGCTGTAACACTTTAATTGATATTCCTCAGGTCCTTCTATTTTCTCCAACTCCGTTCAGACTTCTGCCTCACTATAATGGTGAGGTTTGCTGTTTTCCATAATGGAGAGTTGTCTTTCTGTTATTTGAGCTTGCTTTTTAGCTATCTGGACATGCTTTTTCGCCGCATCTCTCATGACATCAGTTAGGTTATTCATCCCCATATTCAACTTCTCATAACCCTTCTCAATTAAATCAACTATGGGTGCTTTTCGCTTTGAACCTCTTGATGATGATGTACCTTGAGATTGATTTGAGTTGGGACACTCTTGGAAGTGGTTAGAGGGAGCACATTCAGGATTAAATGTGTCAAAATGGCTAATATAGTTAGGGGTATCATTTCTCCAATTAATATCAAAATCTGACATATGTTCAAAACTATCATTCAGGTCTAACCTTTCTTTATGCCATCTCCTCAACTTGTCTGCTGCACTCTCAGCATATGCTCCTATGGCCCTATCTCTTCCAAATAGCTCTAATAACTTGTTGTAATTATGTATTGGTGTACATTTCCATCTGTGGGCCTCGGGTTTATCCTGCAAACACACACAATCATATCATTATATATTAGATATTGGTGTAATCCATACTAAGGGACAAGGAAGTATTACATTCATGTCTAGTACATGGGTTATGCTATCTTTACCTGACAGATTTCACTCCACACTTCTGGTTCAGCCTCAAACATGTGTGTAGTTGGATTCCAGCCAATCCCACTCCACCTATAAAACAGATCATAACATTTATTGAAGTTCTCATTCAATGTCTTCAATCGATTCTTGATGTGCTGTTTCTAAAAGAATGGACTTATTATCTACTTAAGCTGTGCCACCATGCTAGCATAAGCCATAGAAGTGAATGTGCCATCTAGTCAATTCTATTTTTGCACCTCCTTGAGTAATAAGTCCAATAACATAGCATCCATTTCAAGCGTCCGATGTAATAAATCTTTAGAACAACCATCTCCCCTATTATCGGGCTTCTTATTGTTCGACATTGCAAAATCTGTAATGAAATATTCAACCTAATAATAAATGATAGTACAAGGATTTGGAAAGGGATTATAGCATGCATGATACATAATTTAATTGGTCATAAACAACTTACACACATATGTTTGTAATCTATATGTAATTCAACAAGTAGAGAGATATGCATAATCAATGCATTTAATAGTGGATATTTAATTCATGCTACAAAAAGGAGGTGCAACAATCCACCAAATACAATTCATACATGTAAGACACTAAATATAGTTCACAACTACATCAATAGCGCAAGATTCATAAGCATCAAGAGATAATGTACAAAGTGTTGTTGTATAAATAATATAAGCTATGACAAGCTTTACTGATAATCATTTCACATATGGGCTGCTAGGTTTTCTCTCATAATAAACCTATGCTTATAGTCTTCCTTTGTGGTCCTTGATTCATGATCTCCTACATTTTCTATATTCCTTTTTAGCAGCTCACGATCGACCTCATCCATCAATCATGGATCAGGATCAATATCCATCAGAAAGTTATGCAATATATAACATGCAATAGTTATGTCCATCATAGTTCTAAAGGAGTAATATGGTTCTGTGCCATTGGCAATTATTGGAAATATCTTTTTCAATACCCTAAATGCCCTTTCAATTACATTTCTCAACGATGCATGCCGATAATTATATAATTCCTTTGCATTTTGAGGTCCATAGGTAGTGTACTCCTTCAAATGATATTGCACACTTCTGTAGGGTGTAAGAACGCTTCCTTTTAGAGGAAAACCTATATTTCCTAGGTAGAATTTACCTAGGATTTACAACAATGATACAAATACATGTCAGAATACATAACTATAAAAACATACACATTTTTCTATAGCATTGACCTATTATTGTGCAAGCCAAATCAAAATTGATACTTACCTCTTGAAATTCTCAATCTATCCCCTCTCTTAGCCAAAGCATGCTTTAGAACCTTGGAGTCAGATGCAGTTGCCTCCCAACCAGATAACACATACATGAACCTCATATCAAAGGAACACATTGCTAGCACATTTTGAGTTGGATAATCCTTTCTTTCTCGAAAACGAGGTGCATCTTTCCTTGGAACTTTCACTTGTATATGTGTTCCATCAAGAGCTCTAACACAATCCTATAAATCTTTCATTTTTAGTATAATTACATATAATGAGAAGCAAAGAAATGTATGTAAATAAGAATTGCTTCTTACACTTTTGATTATATTACCTTGAAGTAAGGATAAAATATGCTATTATTGAGGATTTGTGTAGGAACCTCTGATCCAGAGGGCTGCACAAGACACTCATCCCCGAGAGATACAATGGCTCGTAAAATGTTATGAAAATGATGACTAACTATCTCTCTTGATTGATGGAAGAAAAATGACATAGTTCTATTTTTACATTATGTGCTAGGATGTGCAAGAACTTAGCTACTTGTTCCTCCATAGTGGAATAAGTGGAATCTTTCACTCTTCCTGTTGCTCTTACCTTTTAACATAATCACAAGAACGCGTAAAGACTCATGCATAGTACGTCATGACATTTTTTTGAGTGAAATAGGTTTTGCAAGAGTTTTAGTCGTATCTGATCTCTTAATTCTCCCACTCCATCTATGGTTTTAGGCATAATATTGGCTTACAATTCCAACAGGTACGTAAAAAACTAATATAGCATATAAGTTGCACCACACACATTTGACATAATCTATCCCATTCCTTTATCATTTCAATTATGGGCGTTTGTTCTAATTCCAACTGCTCCTCATACAAGTCATCCACATTATTTTTCATAGTCACTCATGAAATACCTTTAAATTGTAACTATTAAATGTTACACACAACAAGTTTTAAACAAATGTAGACATACGTATCAGATTGCATCATATATAAACTAGATAAATATTATTAACAGAAAACGAATAGAAAACATATAAGAGAGCTATGTACACCCACAACTATATGCAAAGGGAATAATAAAGTTGCTAGAAAATTACTTATGAGCTTAGGAAAGGATGAAGAAGTTGACATTCTAGGAGTGAAGATACGAGTCCTCTAAAAGTGTAAATATGGATAGGTGCCTCGAACACAGTACCTGTTAACAAGAGTAATATGTGAAAAATAACAGCAATGAGAAATTTTCAACATATACATAGGATGAGGAAATGCAAATGTATATAAATATATGAAATAGCTGTAGATTCTTTCTTCATTAATATATCTTAGCTTTAAAAGTAACTTCGTGACCTAATGTCTATTCACAGTGACATTAATGATGTCATTGAAATGAGTATTTAAGTGATACATATTAAATGGCTAAGGTTATTAATACATTATCTAAAAATTATATTTGGATTAAATTTTCATTTTTCATACATCAATTTTATCCTTTTCTTTTTAATTTTTTCTAAAAAATTATATCTTAATTACATATTAACAGAAAAAAACAAGTAAATATAAAGCAAAGTACTTTTGTAGATAAATCTTTTACACCAAAATTAATTACACTTTTTTCCTTGTCATTAGATGAATGTATCAAAATATTGATTAAATAACTAATCATGCAAATTATTGGGTAAGCCACACATACTGTTTTAATCATTTTCTTTTATGTTGATTGGTGTTAATACAGTGTAAATACAAGCACTATGCTCTTTTAGAAAAATAAAATTTTACATCTATTGAACTATTAAAAAAATTATCACCTGACATATATACATATCAAGGAGGAGGAGGCGGTGATGGGCTTAAAAATTTCCAAGATAGATTTAAAATAATTGAAAGCCTGTATATATAAAAAAAACTTGGTTTTGCTTGGTTGGGTCGGGTTGCAGCCGGTACTGGGTCGGGTTAACAGCTATAACCGGGTCGGGCTGTCGCCTTCCTCACCTATATCCTCCTTTTTCTCCCTCCATCGGACACCATCTTCATCCTTCGTGACCCTTGCAACATAGAGACCACAGAAATACAACAGATCGAACACTTGATTTACTTGCTTCGATCTAGTGAGGTGGCACCTCAGTCAAGGAAGTTAGTGCTTCTAGGCACACGGGTGAAACACCAGAAATGGCTGGAGAGGCAGAGAAGGGATGGAGATGCGAGCGGAGGAGGAATAGCTAGTAGCAGAGCCTCTTTAATCGGAAAAATGATTGGGATCGCCGGTCAAGCTAAGATGATCCAGTGTGTGGAGCCGCTGGTGGGCAGAGCACTGCCATTTGGACTAGCCGAAATGGTGAGAAGAGGTTGTAGCAACTCACTGAGAAGAAGGAGGAAATGCAGCGTGGGGAGCAAGAGGCGAGATGGCTGGAGAGAGACTGAGGGCAGTGGGTGTCCAGGCAAAAATATTGTCCAATTTCTCCTCACTTCTCTCCACTTTTGGAGAGAATTGTCTAAGCTGAAGTGGGTGGGGCCCACCGTACAAATTTCAACCTGTCTCAACTTCTTTCTGCAGTTCCAAACGGGAGAAGTTTTGAACTTCTCTTTTCACTTCTATCACCCCACTTCTTTCCCCCCTCCAATCTGCCGTTCCAAACAATAGCTTAAGGTTTAATTGGGGGAGGGGATGGCTTCAACTTCAGATTTGATTGTATTTAATAAAATAGAAGTCAAGAGGGATCTGTGATTACCATCAAGATTGAGTGAGTGTTTGAGATCTCCGCTAATGATGTGAGAAAAATGCTAGAGCCTTCCTTTTTTCCACTTTTCTTCCTTTTAAAAACCTCTCGATCTGCATAGGAAATTTTAAATAGATGCCAACTCGGTATCTATATCTCATTTTCATTTTTCTGCAATTTTCTCTTGCCTATGTAGTATTTGATGGAATTTTGTTTTGTTGCGATGAGTTTTTAATTTTCATTAATTGAAATTTGAAATCTTTATGTTGTTGTATTTTCCTTCCTTCTTTTAGTAAATAAAATTTTAGGAATAAGGGTGGCTCTTCCCTCCCAGGATCAAGAAAGTCCGAAATCCCTGCTAAATCTATTTGAGAGTTGTAATGGAACTTGCATACTATCTAATAAATAGGAAAGGTGAAATTCGAACTCAGAGTCTTTTAATTGCGGAAGCAAAGTTCAATCATTTATGCGAACTCTTATTGGCTGTTGTATTTTCCTTTTAATTTAAGGTTTTAATGCTAAACTACTGTTGATCTATTTGGTATTAGATCTTTTCAATTATTCTGTTTAATCCTTATTGCCGGAACTACAAATCAGCTTATATGACGGCAACTGTATCCAACCTCAACAGTTTTTATTTTCCCCTAACTACTGCTTCTTCTTCTTATATGGCTTGTGAATGGGTCAAGCTTCATCTTGCTTCGATTTGGGTTTGCTTTGTTAGTTGATTTAGTCTCTTTCTGCTAGATCAAGTACTGAGAATCTGAGATTGCCTATACGAGACAGATTTTGGCTAAGCCGATAAAAATTTTTTAGTTCAAATTTTAAAATTTTTTAAATTTTGGGTATAATTAAAATTCTAAGCAATTCAAATAGAAACCAGTTTTATCTAGAAAGTAAACCAAGTGTCATCGATTGTACCATTTCAATTCCGCTATTGAAATCTTGGCCTTTAAAGTATCACATGCGAATTATTTTCTTTTATCACTTAACCTACCTCAAATACTTTTCCATAAAAAAAAAATTACATGATTTTATCTTGTAATTTTTTTAATTCTCCATAAAATAAAATGAAACAGTTATGATTGTGTAGATAGCAGAGTTAACAATATTTGTAAAATTTCAATTATAATTTGAAATGTCATTTCAAAGATGGAGTAGTTTATCAACAAAAATCGAGGATTAAGTTTCTTAAAATAAGTTTTAAACTCCATTTTATGTAACAAATAAATTAATTTATAACTTATTGACTTGATCAATAAATTATAAATTAACATCTAAAGATATTTCTCGCATTAACTTATAAATTCTAATTTAGTAAGTTGTTCAGAATAATTTATAGTTTATAAGTTATTACTTTTTTAAATCAAATTTATCTTTATTATTTTTATTAATTTACAACCTATACCCTTTATAATATAAATCTAAATAATTTTTATAAAATATAATTAATTTAATTTTAATATAATTATATCTTAATTTTAAATTATAAATATATAAAAATATATATGTAAATAAATAATATCATAAAATATAATTAATTATACTTTAAATAATTATAATTTTATAATAAATAATAAAATAAAAATTATATAAATAAATATATATATAAATTTATAAAATATAATTAATTAAATATTAAATATTATATTTTTACTTTAAAATTTTTAATTTTATTAATATAATTTAATTTTTAGATAAATATAAATTATTTTAATTATATATCTATTTCTATTAATATGTTATTTTATGTTATTTTTGTAATTTTAATTAATTCAATAACTAATTTTTGCCAAATACTTTAACTAACTTATTAGTTATAAGCTATTAACTACTAAGTAACTTATTAATTATTAGCTAACTTATTAATTATTTATGCGAAATAGAGCCTTAGTGTCATATAATTAAAAATTTACAAATAATTTTCTTAAAATTTTTAGAAAAGTGAAAATACTAGTAATTTAATTAAAAAAAAGGAACATAAGTCACTCATATCTACTTTTAACTATTTTTTAAAAAAATTCACCTAACTTTTTTTAATGGAATTTCTTTTAAAATAAATTATTCACAATAGAATTTGTTTTGTAATGCATTTACAATATAACTAAAGATAAATATTTTCAGTAGATTAATATTGAAACTCAACTAAACTGCATTTTAGAAAGTAAGATATACATTTCTTTTATTTTTTGATTACTTCTTTATTCTAACTATATTGAAAAAGTTAAAAAAATCATAAATGACTCATTTATGTATTTTTTTATTTTGTTTGATTTAAATGTTAATATTTTTAATTTTTTTTAAAAATTAGTGGAGTTATTTATAAGTTTTAAAATTTTAAGGAAATTATGTAATAAATTTTCAATAAAAACTTAATGTAAACTATATTTTTTAGAATCAATTTAATTATTTACATTTTTTTCTTTTCTAAAATATTATTTTAATGGTTAAAATATTAATAAAACAAATCATATGAAGTCAAATCCAACACTTTAAATTATGAGTAGGCAAAGTAAACACAAGTCATACCATGTAAAAAGTGTAATTTTTATTTTTACTTTTTATTAAAATTTGATTTTGCAACTTTAACGGTGTATCTGATTTTGTAGAAAAGTGGGGAGAAGAGAAATTACAAGGAGAAAATGGGATAGAATTTACTTTTTTTCCCCATTTGGTTGCTAAGGAAATAATGAGAGAATAGAAAAAATATTTGAAAAAGCGATGTGGGTCCCATTGAAAAATTTTCTCCTCAATTATGAGGAGAAAGGAGGAGAAATTTGCACAACAAAACCTGGACTACTGCAGCAGAATAGAGGAGAGCTTTTTCTAGTGGAGAGAAGTACCATTGTCTAGACTCTAGTTTGCATAGGCTAGCAACGACTGCTCTAGTTTGTACTTTCTGTCGTTGTCCTCTATTTTCTCTTTAGTTGCTGTGTGTTGTTGCTGGACTATGATAGAATTATGCGCAGGTCTCAGTGTCACTTTTGTGTTTGGAGTGTTGCCTCGGGTGGTGGCCACCTCCTCACGTCGGTGCTGGTAGCAGTTGCATAGCAGCTATGCATGCCCTTTCCACCTTGTTGCTGGTCCGATCTACAAGGGTGCAGATCGTTTGCCCAGCTTGGGACCTGTGGGTTTAGGTGACCTGCTACTAGGTTTAGGTATGGAATTGAACTGAGTTCTAGTCCAACCTAATTTTACTGGGTTACATAGACTTGGTTCCCATGATTTTTTTGTAACAATTTGAAAATATATATATATAAATATATTTACATAAATTATTTGTATATATATTTTGCATGAATTATTTAACTAGTAATGAGTTACTTAATTTTGGATAGTTATAATAATAATAATTTGAAATTTTAGAATCTAAATATATTTGAACAAAAAACTAAGTGTATTATAATAAATCTAGAAAAAAAAAATTGGTAGGTTTTTTAAATCATCTGTAGAAAATATATGTGAATATTTTTTTTAGTGGAGTCTGAATATTGTTTGTTATGTTACATGTGGAAATTCTTCGAATAATCACATTTATCTTGAGAGTAACTATATCCTTGATTGGTTGGTTACCTTTATCTACATCTTCAATGCTAATAATGTAGGATTTTAATACAGTGGATGATGATTATTATATTTACAATTTTTATAGGAGAGGTTATTTTGAATTGATAATGTTGCAGAGAAAGAGGAAAAAGTTTCTATCTTTCTCTTTCACGTGATAATAAGTTTATGTAATTAACATTATGTCGAATTTTTTTAATATTTAGTAATTAAATTTGTAAAAATTTTGTAAAAGTTGGAAGCTTTGAATTATAATTAATTAATTATTTTAATTACATTTAATTTAATATTTTAAGTTTGAAGGTCAGTTTAGTATAATAAATTTTTTTTTATTAATTTAATTTACATTCAAATAAAATTAAACCACTTTATCTATTTTTTTCTCTCTTATTTTCTCGTTCATCCAAACACAACTAATTTATCTTCTATTTTCTTTCTCTCTTATTTTTTCTTATAACCAAACAATCATGAGAAAAATAACTTCTTTTCTAATTTTTTTTATTTTTTATTTATTTTCTTCTCTAACCAAACAAATCCTAAGCGAAGGATCAATTATCAAGGGGAAAAAAAAAACTTGAAAAATATTGAATGATTAGTGAAGCGTCAGCGTTGATTTCCTTCAATCCCAACATCCACCATGAAATCGAAGGACTAGTCGTACTTACACATAGAAGTTCTTAACTGTTAACGGTCCATTTAGAGAGAGATGAAGAAGAAAAGAGCAAAATCTGATTCCCCCAAATCCCTTAATTCTGCTGCAGATGAAGAAGCAGCGGAAACCCAAACCCAGCTTTCTAAATGCAAATCCTTTTTTGCTTGTTACCTTTTGGTCTCTCTCAACCCTCGCTTCAAAACCCATACTTACATCGGGTTCGTTCCCATCTATTCAATCTCTCATCCTTCTCATTTCCATCTCAGTTTCTCACTTTTCAAGTTTAAATTCTTCTGCTTCTCATTGGATCACATGAAAACACTCACTTTCTGCGGATCAATTAATTTGAGCTTGTATTTGTTTGATCTTTGTGATGGGCTCATTTTGCGTTGATTGAGGGCGTATCTGCGTTTAATTACAGATTTACCGTTAATCCGCGACGGCGGATTAGGCAGCACAATGGTGAAATAGGATGTGGAGCTTGGAGGACAAAGAAAAGGAGGCCTTGGGAGATGGTTTTGTGTATTTATGGTTTTCCAACAAACGTTGCAGCCCTTCAGGTCGAATTCTGCTTTGTTTATTTTGCATTTGTTCCCAGATTGAACCTTTGTGATTTTGGCAGTTTGTTTGCTTCGATAAGTTGTATTAAATCGTTAGATGGATCAATGGAATGTTTTTATATGATTTTGAATTTACTTTGCGAGAATAAAGTCCCGCTTCAAAGTTCATTCACTAGTAATCATCTTACTCAATGAGAGACTTAATTTTAATAAATGCTTACAATTCAACCAAATCCAAGTATCTACGCTGCCCTCATTGCGAAAGACATGAACTTCCTTTTCTATTTTTATCCCAATTGACGTACTCTTGTTAGATTTTATTAAGTTTGTAATATAACATACGCAATCACTTATGCTTCTTTAAGGAATTCATCTGGAAAAATATAAAAATGCTGGAAATACTGCTGATGCCTTTGGTTTCTGAACTGCCAATCATGTTATCTTTCGTCACCCCATTGAATAATTTAGTCATTGAGCAGAGGCTGAACTTACGGTCAGAAAATTTAGTGTGATTTGACTGGTTTCTTTGAAGATTATTGTGTTTGAATCATGTGCTGAACTGCTGATCATAGGAAATTAGGAATTATGCTACTAAAATGCCAACTTTATAATAATGTATATAGCTCGTTGCAACTGGCAGTTTGAATGGGCTTGGCAACACCCAGTTGAATCTCTGGCTGTAAGGAAAGCTGCTGTCAGCTTTAAATCCCTCTCTGGAATTGCCAATAAGATTAAACTTGCATACACAATGCTTACCCTTCCATCCTGGCAGAGGTATGATTGCCTTTCTTTCTGTATTGGATATAATTTTTGCCTGAGTAGCATGATTTAGAGTTTCGGTACTGATGGAGAACTAGAATGGTTGCAGCATGAATATCACAGTAAACTTTTTCTCAACAAAATACACGAAACATTGTTTTGGTTGCCCAAGCTTGCCAGAACAAATGAAGGTCCAGATTTGTTCTATGGATGAACTTCCATGTTATACTGAAAGATTTGATGATTTGTCTGAGGATGAAGATGACTGTGTTGATAAAGAGGAACCAAAGCATAACAATTCTGTACCAGAAGGATTATATGATCATGTGGCTTCTAAAGACGACACAAATGAAAAATGTGGATGGAACAGAGGATATGAAGTAACAGAAGACCAAAGCAGACTGTCTGGTTCCGTCAATTTGCAACCCAAGCAATCATTGGAATCTGTAGGTGGTTCAGATAGAAAAGAAAAATTGACAGAAGAGAAAGATGTGATCAGTTGCGAAAGCACTGGTGGTGCCGAATTCCTTCGGGCAGAATGCAAACAACAGGGCGTTATAGCTGCTATAGATGGCAATCAAGATTTCGGCAGGACGTTTATTTTGCCTCGTGAAACTGAGTTAATTGATTTGTCCACTCCAACTCCTACTTGCCAAAGCTTTTCTGGCAGAAAGAAGAGAAGAATTTCCAATGCCAGCAATTTTATAGACTTGACAAACTCTGCAGACTTCGTTCAATTATAAGCAGTTGGACATGTAACATGAAAAGATTCGGCTGAGGGATTTATTGCAGTTGTTGTTTTCTGAGACCATATTTAAGACAGGCGGATTTTAACCGTGATAGGGGGCATCAATAAAGATAAGCAAAGAGCATTGGCTGCTTTGTAATATATCTACTTGTACAATGGAGAAAATAAATGAATAAAAATAATCCCTTTAAATTTGCCCCAAAGAAACAGTACTTTTCTTTTGAAAGTGACTTTCAATGTTGAGAAGTACGTCTGATCTTGGCTGTTTTGACTTGGATTATGCAGTTTGGCTAGTCTTTTGTGTTTCTCCCCTTTAATTTTGTTACAGCAGTGATTCAATGCTTTTGCTCATGGATACACTGCATTAATGCTAGTAGAAAGATTGCATTTGAAGATTAGAGAAGATTTGGTTTGTTTGGGAGTAAGAAATATCGAAAAGAGACATTTGCTTTCCATGTCCTTCTCTTGTGCCCATTCCTTTTAATCTTTACTCTCAAACATACTGTTACTTCCTTTTACTCTTTACTCTCTAACAAACTGTTACTGCAAGAAAATTAGATTTGCTGTGCATATAGGGATTGTAAGAAATTTTACATAGTAAAATTCACATAAATGTAGTTAGGATTTATGAATACTTGATCAGACATTTGTTAAAGCAAATTTGGAGGATTAAATTCAAAAATTCCATTCTGCTTGGCATAAACATGTCTAAATTCAATAAATCCTTTCCTTTCCCCTCCTGAGTCTCAAACATAACATGGAAAAGAAAACTATAAGAGAATGAAAGGGAAGAAAATAGATGGTTAAGAGATGAAAAATCCTCTAAATTGCAGGAATACAAAAAAGAGTATAGGAAAGTGTTGAAGAATTTTGGAAGATTAATTATAAATCTCCATTTGCTTTCCTTCCTTAATCAAAACTCGCAAACAAGAGAAAAGTTATGACATAACCTTTCAATCCCTTTCTTCCCCTTCCCAAATTTCCCCTCTTTCAAACATAGCATTAATCTTGGCTGTGTGCATAACTGCATATAAACTACCCCTGGTTCAATGTCCACTTAAATGATGAAATACCAAATAAGAGGACTATACAGTATAGCATAGATGCTAAAGCCGAATTTAACTGTTATCCATACAAATCCTTTACCCCTCATTTGGAACTATAGACTACAATTTAAGTTACTTGCAAATCGATTCTTGTACAAAATTGGGGCAATTTAATTTTCTGAATTCTCTATATATGCAAACAAGGACCAAAGCAAGATCTTCAACTACAGGAGATTGAAAATATGAAACAGATAAACATGAAATTCATAGTAAGCATAAAGAACAAGATTTAAAATTGGCATACCATGAAATGTACAAACTGATGGTCAGTAACTGCCATCCAAGAAAAAACAGAAAACTGTTATAACTGTTGCTGCTGGTCATTTATCTGTTGCTGTTGTTGTGAGTCCTGTGACTCTTGTGAATTTTGTTGATCATCTTGCCAAACCCAAACAATATCTTGAAGAGAAGGCCTTATGTTCTCTTGCAATATTTTCTGAAATTCCAATGTATCTCCATTTGATTTCTTCACCTCCACCAAATGGAATAATGGAGTAACCTCAAAGATCTCTGCATCAATGGATAAAGTCCCCTTCCTACCTTCCTTTTGTCTCTCTAGTCTCAACAAACCAGCATCTCTTTTCTTCATTTTTAGCATCAGACGCTTGGCAACTTCTTCCAGCTTGGAGATTATGACTGAGGCAGGCTGCCTTGAAGAAAATCTCGCTTCTCTCTTCTGAAAACTATCTTCAAACAATCCGGATATATAAGAACCAGTAGAGAGAGATATGATATCAAAAGCATTTATACTCGTGGGAACTATGGACTCTTGCTTTGTGCCTGAAGTTGTACAATGACATTCATCAACTTGATCAGAAATATTTGAAGTTGAAGGAGAGAACGTATTATTTTCCACAGCAGGACTTTTTTGTCTAGTATTTGGACCCTTCTTGAACCAGGAACTTCTCTTAATCTTGTCAATAGAAATCCTTGTATCAGGATTTGGATCCAATATCTTCCCCAAAAGCCTACGCACTCCTGATGAGAACCAATTAGGACATTTAAATTCTGCTTTATCTATCTTTCTATACATCTCTATCAAATTTGAATCACGGAAAGGAAGATAACCTGCCAATAAGACAAACAGAACCACTCCACAAGACCAAGTATCGGCTTTGGCACCATCATAGCCTATCCTTTTGATGACTTCGGGAGCTACATAAGCAGGTGTGCCACAAGGCGTATGCAATAAACCATCCCGTCTCTGGGATTCGGTCAGAGCACTTAATCCAAAATCAGATACCTTTAGATTCTCATTTTCATCCAGCAAAAGGTTCTCTGGCTTTATATCCCGGTGATACACACCTCTACTGTGACAAAAATCAACTGCATTGACTAGCTGCTGAAAATACTTATGTGCAACATCCTCCTTTAGCTTTCCTTTAGCCACCATGTTGAAAAGCTCACCGCCCTTGGCATATTCCAAAACAAAGTATATCTTACTCTTGGTGGCCATAATCTCATAAAGTTGTATGATATTGGGATGTTGAACCAGCCTCATTACAGATATTTCACGCCTGATGTGATCACCTTGGCCGGCTTTCATAACCTTGTTTTTGTCTATTACCTTAATAGCAACACTCTGGTTAGTTGCTGTACTCCTTGCATAGTGCACTTTGCCAAAAGTACCTTGGCCTAGTAATCTTCCTAATTCATATCTTTGCATTAGGAAAATCGGCTTATTCTCCATTTTAGACCTCAAACTAAGATGAAGAAATAAGCGCTTCAATTTCTGTGTTAGTCACAATTTACAAAAAGCAATAACAAATGTTTTCAACCTTTAGACAAGTCGTGTTAAAACAACAGGCACTTTGGAAAAACTAGTGTGCCGATTTTGAACTAGGGAAAAAAGACCAAATATCCTAAAAATTTTGGTCCACTCTCGTCAAGCATGAAGTACGATAGTAATAATATGGAAAACAAAAACATTTTTTATCTCAAGAACAGAGAGATTAAGGGCAAGGAGGCACATGTTTCGGCATTCCTCGTGGTGTCTTCGTCCGGGATGACTCAAAGTATGCGAGACTGGGAGTTAGTTCAGGAACTCTATCGGAATTTTAGCAGAATTTTCTGTAATGAGTCGGAATAAATTGGACAGAAAAAAATATTTACTTCAGTAATCGTCTTAAAGAATTTTAAACTACTCTACCAAGAATCATTTGCAGACAGACAAATACATGCGAAGTTGTTAAATTTCAGTACTTTCAGAAATCAGTGTCAAACCCAAACCGACTTAACACCAGATCAGATAAATTACCTGAAATTCAAGCAGAAAGTAGAGCAAAATTAAAACGTATTTAAGAGAAGTAATGGATATACCGTACGCGTCGTCTGGAATAGATGCTCCTTAAAAATCACGAATCCAGACAAGGTAAGCCAGAGAGGGAGACTAAAGTTTCATCCGAGGTTTAGGTGCAGATGTGAGTTAGATTAATAAATTAATTAGTCAGGACTATGATACAACGAAGCTCAGCGGTATTATTATGGGCAAATTACAGAGTTTCATGTTGGGGGTGCTTGATTCAAAATGGGGAATAGAATTAAATTAAATAAAAAATGAAGATATTTTCAAAAAAAATTAAAATAAAAAATAAAAGGAAGATAAGGAAAGTAACTATTATTTTTTTTAAAAAAAATTTGATTGATTTATTAGTTATAAAAAAAAACAAAGATGCAATAATAATTACAATGATAGTATTGACAATAATAATAATACCAATTATATTGATAATGGTGACAATAATAATAATAATAATAATAATAATAGTATTGGCAACAATAATGATGACAATGATAGTGCCATCAAAGAAAAGGTAATGGTGAGTATGGAATTAATTATGATGGATGTCAATGATCATAATAGCAATGGTGTACATAAATGATAGTAAGTAACTTGAAAGTTTAGCATGAGAAAAAGAATTAGATTATTCCCCCATGTATCAACTAAATAATTAGCTCTAGATTTTTCATTCCATTTCCAAACCTCAAAAATCTTTTAACCAAACTATTAAATTTTAATTTTAAAAAAAATTAAAATAAAAAACAAAAGGAAGATAAGGAAAGCAACTATTAATTTTTTTTAAATTTTTTGGCTGGTTTATTAGTTATAAAAAAACAAAGATACAATAATAATTACAATGATAATATTGACAATAATAATGATACCGACTATATTGATAATGGTGACAATAATAATAATAATCATAATAACCAAGAATTTGGGATGTAATATGTGATTTTAATTAGTGTGACCAATGGATTTATAACAAGTGTCATTATTAGAAAAATAATGGCAAGAATAGCCTTAATAATTAGTGCCAAAGGACTAAAATACCCTTGGGAATCTCAAAAAGACCAAAATGCCCCTAGAGCTTCATGAAAACTCTCCTCTCTTCTCCACTTTTCCAAAAGCTGTAGAAAATCTCCATGAAAGCTCCAAAACGTGCAAGAGAGAGAGAGAAAGAGAGAGAAAGTTTCTTTTGAGTTTTTCACCCAAAAATACCAAGATTCAAGCTAAGGTGTAGAAGGGAAAATTGCTCCTCTCATCAAGCTCTATCTATTGGTGTCTCTAGATTGAAGAAAAGCCCAAGTTTGATCAAGTTTGGGGAGCTCCAAGTGAGGATTTTCAAAACCTTATTCCTCAATTACTAGATGATTATTACACACTCATTCGTCATCTACCTCAAGCTAATACGGAATATCTCAAATTTCTGTATTTCATACAACATGAACAAGAGTAATATAATTATACAAAGGTTCAATTTACAAAAGATACATCCATCATATACAATATCACCAACTATAAAATTATTTACAACTTCGAACATCATTGGCCTTTATCATGAGAGCCTTTGGAAGCATCACCTGGAATGGTTAGTCACAATACAGGAAACATAAGAAACAAAGTTTCCCAGTAGCTAGCTATTGCCATAAAAACATTTCAAGCCATTCCAGATCCTTAAGCAAATAAAACATCCATTTCGAAATCATTTAATCATTTGTCATCATATTCAATATCATACCGTTGTAAGAAATATGCACTGCACACAACAAACATCATGCCCATTCAAGGACTCTTATCAATATCTAGATGGCCATAACAAATAATCGTACCTAGGCCTATATACAGCATCACGCTGTCTTCCTGGGGTACTCGAGCCATAGGTACCGCACACAGCAATTTCATACACATTCCGTACAATGGCATAAAATACAGAGAATCATTTAAATAAAAAAAAATGAGGCTTAAGGATAAAGCTAGCTACCTTTTACAAGCTTCCA
The DNA here is from genome assembly GCA_020226215.1 of Sindora glabra. Classification (NCBI taxonomy): domain Eukaryota; kingdom Viridiplantae; phylum Streptophyta; class Magnoliopsida; order Fabales; family Fabaceae; genus Sindora; species Sindora glabra. Next base: position 52,003,294 of record CM035230.1, on the reverse strand, counting down.
ATGTGATGTTTCCTTTGCTCTCACTTAAAAACTTCTTCACACTTCCTCTTGCCTTTCCAAGTTGGCACTCCTCAGTCTATACAAATACACATCATAGTTTCTTATTAGAACATCATCATTTTCCCTAATCCTCATGTATTTTTTACTTTCTCCACTTAATTAAATGCATACTTAGATGCTCTATACTTTGCTTTCAAGCCTTGAAATGACATATATGAGCATTAGAAAAGGATCCAAAGGCAAAACCATGCAAATCCTGAAGAAACCAAGCCAAAAAGTTCACTTAACAAAGAACACGGGAGTCCCATACCCCGTGTTCAGGGCCGTGTTCCTTACTGGATCACTTCAAGGCTTTACTGGGTTACTCGACAAAGAACACGGGGGTGAACACGGGCCGTGTTCTACCCCGTGTACCTTACTGCCTTTCAGTCCTGAGGTAAACACGGGGAGTGTTGCACCCCGTGTAGCACACTGATCAGCTTCGACGAGGAACACGGGGTACAACACGGGCCGTGTTCTACCCCGTGTACCTTGCTGATCCTCTGAAAACACTTTAAACACTAAAACTCCTTCCTTCCTTCTTTTCCATATTATGGTTTTAGCTTCTCAAAAGGGAAAATGCACACCAACACCTTCACAACTCAAAGTTTCATCTTCCATAAGCTTCATAAATTCATAGAAACTAATTTAACTTCATCAATTTAGCTAAGTTCTAAACATATCATGCCAACACTACACATGCACCATTATGCCTCTAAAACCCAAATGTGTACATCATGTTTCTTGTTGTTTTTACACCAAACCCAAGCCATAAATCATCATAACAACATCTAAAACATCATTATACATATTCAAATCATCCTAAACTCCATGTTCAATCACCCTTGACCACATCAACCTCAAGATTTCAAGAAACTAAGAAGAGTACATTAAAGAGCTCTTAGATGAGAACATTTTTACCTCTTGGTGCAACTTGAAAATCCTCACTTGGAGCTCCCCAAACTTGATCAAACTTGGGCTTTTCTTCAATCTAGAGACACCAATAGATAGAGCTTGATGAGAGGAGCAATTTTCCTTTCTACACCTTAGCTTGAATCTTGGTATTTTTGGGTGAAAAACTCAAAAGAAACTTTCTCTCTCTTTCTCTCTCTCTCCTGCACGTTTTGGAGCTTTCATGGAGATTTTCTGCAGCTTTTGGAAAAGTAGAGAAGAGAGGAGAGTTTTCATGAAGCTCTAGGGGCATTTTGGTCTTTTTGAGATTCCCAAGGGTATTTTTGTCCTTTGGCACCAATTATTAAGGCTATTCTTGCCATTATTTTTCTAATAATGACACTTGTCATAAATCCATTGGTCACACTAATTAAAATCACATATTACACCCTAAATTCTTGGTTATTCATATTAGATCCCAAATTCTTGATTATTTTCACTTTAACCACACCCGATTCTGCACTTTTGCAAATTAGTCCATAGGGTTTCTGTCTATTTAAAAATTCTTACACTGTCAGACTTAGGCAACTTCTCTTTTTAGGGTTTTCTAACCTCCTCTGATCATTCATACTATTTAGGGAAATTAATTCTTTCCCTACTATCCGTTTTCCTTCAAAATTTTGTTTACCTTGAGCTTAACTCCTTTCAACTTGAGATTCACCCACCAGGCTAATTCAATCATGCTCTTCGTTTCTATAGCCTCAGAAATTAAACATTCAAATAATAGAATTAAAAATTCGGGACATTACAGTGATGATAATGATAGTGCCACCAAGAAAAAGGTAATGGTGAGTATGGAATTAACTATGATGAATTTCAATGATCATAATAGCGATGGTGTACATAAATGATAATAAGTAACCTAAAAGTTTAGCATGAGAAAAAAAATTAGATTATTCCCCCATGTATCAACTAAATAATTAGCTCTCGATTTTTCATTCCATTTCCAAACCTCAAAAATCTTTTAACCAAACTCCACTTAAATCTTTGTATTTATAAAAGAGGAAATAAATTCATTTCTATCATTAACATTGTAAGTCAATTAGAAATTTTGTGTAGTTGTTAGCATTTGCTTGGTTGAGGTTTCATTTATTATGTAAGGAACAAGGGTAAAGGGAAGCAAATATTGATATATTTTGAAATTGTTTAACTCATAAAAATGAAATTATATTATTTGTGATTTTCTTTCTTATTATTTAATTTATTTATTATCAAAGAATAAATAATAATGATAATAATGATGGTGATGGTGATAGTGATAGTGATAATAATGATAATAATAATAGTGGTGGTAATGGTAATAATAAATATAATAATATTAGTAGTGATGGCAGCAACAACAACGATGATAGCGAAGATGGTTGTAAAGTCAATGGTAATGATAGTAACAATGTTAGTACGACAATAATAGTGGAGTAATGGTGACGATTGTTGCATGATAGTGGTGGAGGTTGTTAGAGAAGAGTATTTTCGTAATCAAACTGTAGTGTGAGGAAGGGAATCAAATGGACAAATTTGTTGAAGTTAAGTAAGAATAACATAATCCAATGCATGTCAACTAAAAATTTAGTGATCTTCCAACCAAATGTCCCTTGAATCTATATATGTTTTTAAGTGAGGAAATAAATTCATTTTTATCGTTAACATTTTAAAAAATTGTTATATGTTCTTATTATGTATATTTCTTTTATTAGAGTAAACATAATATTTAATTTTTTATTTATAAAGGTGACAACTATTGTATTCTTCAAATTATATAAAAACACTATTAGTCTATTATTTTTATTTTTATAATAATTGTTCATCTCTCCCTTCATACATAACACTAAAATAAATAGTGAAAAGAAAGATTATAAAAAAATAAGCATATATTTGATATTATTAAGATGAGATATAATAATCAATTTCAATATTTTTCATTCATTTTAATGTTACAAATGAATGAAAGGATAAATTATTATAGTGAAAGTAAAATTAAGGGACAATAGTGATAGTCATGAAATTTGAGGGATATAAAATTATCACCTTTATAAATGAGGGATTAAATATTGTGTTTACTATTTTTGTTATCCTCAATTGTAAAAATTAATAAATCTAATATAAAATTAATTTTTAGAGACAATATATCTAAAATAACTTTCTTTTTCATTGAAAGTTTGTCAAAGTAATTTAAAAAATAATTACCAGTACTTCATGACTAAATTATTTCTAGATTTGTGTTTCAAATTAGATTTAATTATTAAGGAATTGAAGAAAAATAATACCACTAATTATTAAGGAATAATTAACTTTGGACGTCTCATTTAGATAAAAATTAAACAAACAATATTTAGATTGATAAAGTCTAAATAGTGAAAAATATAAATGAACAAATATTATAAATAATTATAGGATGAATGAGAATCTCAATTTGAAGTGAAAAATTTAAAATGATTGCTAATTATATGTAAATTTATAGTTTTAGTTGTATTTTAAATTATTCAATAATTATATATGAATTCGCTGATACTTAAGTTCAATATATATATATATATATATTATCATTCCCTATAAATTTTTGTGAAATTCTAATTTCCCATAAAGTACAGGAAGGGGGGGGGAATTTCGCTCTCAACAAGGGGGTTGATATGTTCTTGTCTTATTCCATGCCCCTTCATTGTGACTTTTCTTGAGTTTAAATTCTTTTCAATACTAATTATTTTGTTGAGTGAAAAAATTTTTTTAAAAAATTTTCTTAACATCTAAAGATTAGTTAAAATGTTATGTTTTTGAATTCAATTGCACTTAATAGTAAGTTGTGAGTTAGTTTCCATAAATAACTTTATAATATGTTTGGGAGTTAAGAAATGAAGGGAAGAAAATGAAGGAGAATAGAAGGGAGGAAGGAAGAAGAATGAAGGGTGCTTCCTTTCCCCTTATTTAAATGTTGAAAATTATAGAAGAAGGAATAATAGATGGTTAAATTAAAATATATAATTATTTAGTATAAAATTTTATGATTCTACCCATTCTAAAAAATTAATTTATTAATAATTTTTTATAATTAAATTTTAAAAAAAAAACATATTTATCTAAATTTTTTATAAAATATTTTCTCTCTAAATTTTTTTTATGAAAAATGATATGGTAAGTCAATATATAATAATATTATAATTATATCGAAAAAGTTAAGAAAAAATTATTATGAATTGACTTAATATCCTTATAAAAAATGAACTAATACACATTCACCTTAAAATTAATATGTAAAGATTAAATAAGGATGAATGTTTATGGGTAAATAAATATGAGCTATAATTATTCTAATTATTATAAAAAATAAAAAGATAATTTTACATTTTTTATTGAAATAATTTCACAATTATAATATGTATTTTTTGCAAGTTAGATACTTTTTAAAAATGTAATAATATTTTTCATTTTAATAAAAATAATAATGATGAAATATTAAAAATATAAATAGAAATATAAATTAAAAAATAAAATAGATTTAAAATAATAAACTAAGTAAATAATTTTTCAAATTCATCCAATTTGGAAGAATACAAAATATTAAAGAGTGAAAAATTTTAAAAAATTAATTATAAACTTTTATTTCTTTTCTTTCTTTAAGCAAAACTCTAAAAAAAAAAAAAAAGAAAGAAAACATAATCTTTCCTTTTTTTCCTTCGTCTTCTTCATTTTCTCGATCCAAGTAAACCATTAATATTCCATATGCTCCATAGGATTGAAGGAGTTATTTCCTCCCTCCTGTTCTTACTTAAAAAAAAAAAATACTCATTTATTTAATTATTTGTTTTAATGTTTACGCGGGGTGGCTTCTGTACGTAGATTATTGAATTGGATGAGATGAGGTAGCGTTGTAACTGGGGCTTCCTCGCCAACCCTATTTGGCTTAGTGATCGGAGATCGGTATCTTTTAAACAAGAGTTCAAATTCGAATTTTGTAGATGAAAAAAAATTAGTACCGACATCTTATATTAAATTCAATTTAATTTGATTTTGAATTGATTGGATTTCAAAATGACTTATCAGATGCTGAAATCCCAGATTAGAGAGAGAGAGAGAGAGAGAGAGAGAAAAAAAGGTGGGATTTGGTCCCCCTGGCCCAGCTCATGTTAAAGCATGCGAGCTTTGTTAACATGATGCTACGTTGCTGATAAGTTTGGTGATAGCACCTACAAGGGGCACCGCTTGGAAAAAAACTAATCAAGTCTTGAAACATAGATTTCATAATTTTTAAAAGAAATTGAGAATGTAAATGAAAATTTAAATAAATTTTTTTTATCAAGATAAAAATTTTAATAAAAAGGTTTAAAGTAAAAATTGTAGCTATTTATTTTTCTTAAAATTGAAAAAATTTGAGACATGAGAATCTGATATAATAAATCTTGATAAGGGAATTTGTATACTATTTCCCGTAGAAATAAGGCATAACACCTTATTCCGGAGCAAGGTTATTTCCTCATCAAGCCCGTCATGTCAGCAACCGACAAGTTGCAGACAAACACCAAAAAGTTGGAACGAGGCGTTAGGCTAGCTCACGGGTGATCCACTGATCCTTTCCCTCTGGCAGAAAAAGAGGGAATCGTTCTGCTGGAGCTACGCCTGTTTATAGTCATACACGTGCATATTTGACAATAATTTTTTTTAATTTAACTAGTAACTGGTTAAATTTGGATGGTAATTTAATAATAAAAATTTAAAATATTTTTTAAGAAAATTATTATCTAAATTAAAAATTATTATTTTTATCTGAAACAACTATTATTTGAATTTATAAAATTATTATCGACATATATGAAAAACGATTCCACCAGCATATTTTAAGTTTTTTTTTTTAATATTTCAACTAAATTACTTACGTCAATAAGCAGAGGAAAAGAAGTTAAATTACTTAAAAAGTAATATTATTCTTACCCTTGTAAATTCACTCCCTCATCCGTATTCTCTAGTAAATTATGAAATTCATAAATTTATAGTTCTCATTATTTATTAGGAGAGTATATATCATACACTTCAAAACGAGAATATGCATTTTTTCATCTAAAATTCTCATCAGCGTTTTTTTTTATCTAGTTTACTTTATATATTATATAAATATGTTGGCAATTTACATTCATTATTCACCTACCTTAAAGTTTAATTTAATTATAGTTAGGTATTTTTATTTTTGAAATATACATTTATTATTATTATTTGTTTTGGATTAAGGGAGCTAAGTATATGTTCAAACTAGAAAAAAAAGGATATAAATGTATATACAAAAGGGAGTTGGTATATATTTTTAGAAATAAAAGGATGTGGGTATAATTACATTCAAACTTAAGTGATATGAATGTAATTTATCAAAATATATTTGTTACATGCTTATTGTTTAGTGGTAAAGAAAACCTTTCTTTGCCAAATATTTATTAAAATATAGCTTCACTAAATCTATTTTGATATCTATTGTTTAATATGTGAGGTTTATAATCTCTAGAAAAATACTCTTAAATACCTGCAAATGTAATGAGCATTCATTATAAATTAATATATGATATTATATATTTTATATAAATAAATAGTAGTTAATATCACTCAATGCCAATGAAAATGAATGAAATTAAATTTTTTACTTATACAAACCTATCAAAAATGCATGAAAAATGAGAGATAATAAAATATGATTGATTATGAAACTAGAAACTAAATTGCAAGTACAAACAAAAAAATAAAGAAATCTCTACATTTATATTCTGCATTTTTTCAAGGGGTGCAAAACTACACATACTTAGTAATAGACTAATAAAACTTTAATCTTGTAAAAAAAATCATTGAGTATAAACACTAAGCTGAAGAGAATCATTTTAAATTTGAAAGATGAGTATATCTCATTAGGTAAAAAATCATTTTAGGGTTAAAAAAGTTGTGCAATAAAATTTATAATTGGCGCTAATGCTTTACTTGCTTTATTTCTAACTTTTGCTAGGGAGATGACATCGTTTTTCTTTTGACATCGATTATTAATTAGAAAACCAACATTTACATGATAATGACATCATCCTACTAAGAAACTTTAGGTTGTTAATTATTTATGGAATAATTGACATGGTAATTGCCATTCCACAATAGATATTTACTAGAAATTAATGTCTTATTATTAAAGATGTCAATTTTTGGTAAATAACTAACGTCTTTTGTAGGACCTATTTTTTTAAAAACTTTCATTAGAATTAAGCAATTGACAATAGTAGCAAAAATGGATAGCAAATGACATCGGTAGAAATAAACATGTATTCAAACAATAATGATATTTACTGACATGCAAATACTTATAATAAATTATTTACAACAAACCACTATCACAAATATTTATAACAAGTTACAAATACTACATATTCATATACAACCAAAATCATTCAATTCAGTTCAAGTATGGTCTTGAGAAAATACCTTGCCAAAAGCTCTTTAATTTCATCTAGTTTATCTTAAGTGAATCGATTGGTGTTGTTGAAGCATTGCAATTTTATTATACCTTTTTCATAATATAGTAATTTGAAATTTATTTTAGAATGAGATTAAATGTAATAGTTAATATGTTATTGTCTAAAACAGAACTTGTATATGTATTAGAAAATTTTTAATGAATAACTGTGAATGAATTATTAAAAAAAATAATTAATATTTAAGTAAGTTATGAAATAGAAAATTTATATGAAATATATGAGAAAAAATAAGTAAAATAGTAAGATTTAAGATTTTAAGTTATTGTGAGTGAGTATTAAGTATGTAAAATGGGCAAGATAGGCTTATGTGGGCCTAACCCACATGCAAAATAGGTAGTAAAAAAAAATTGCTTGCATCGCCTCACATGAGGTGCGACCATGCCTGTATATTTTTAAATTTTTATTACTTATTTTATTTTATAATTTATAAATTATATTTTAATATTTTAATTTTGGTTAGATTATTAGGGTAAGAAAATTTAGATTGGAATATAGAAATTAGGTTGTGTTTGTTAAAAAATAATCAGATTGAATTTTTTCTATAGGTTAGGCTTAGGTGTAGAGAGAAAAAATGATTAAAAAAATAATTTTTTACTTGCGGTCAAGCTTGTGACCACTCGGGCTTTTGTTTATGTAGGCTTGCCCGTATTAAATGTGGGCTTTGTATTAAATTATCCATACCACCTTGTGATTGCAGGTTACCAACATTGCTTGTAATCATAGGGCCAATTTTACATGTATAATGAGCATAGAATAAATTTAAGAAACATTTTCAATAATGCCTTTAGGCGCTATTCCATATTTTATAACCATTTTTCATTTTTCCTTTATCATTTTTCCAAATCACCTAAAATATTTTTCCTCATTTGTTTTTCTTTCTTCTTCCTCAATCTCTCATCACCAAATTGAAGTAAAAGAACACCAATCTTACTCGAATTCTTCAACTAAACAAGGTAAAAATATCATCATCACTAGAATTCCTTTCTATCTTTTTTGGTTTAATAAGATTTGAAACTATTTTGGGTTGAAAAAAAGAATGGAACTTTAACTAAGAATATCTTGGGTTCAGTGTGATTAAGCTTGATAAACTTCAAATTTAACTTCTTAGCATCCTTTTCTATACTAGGTAAGTGGATATTCTAGTTTATATCCATTAATTTATTAAGAGATTGTTGTTTTATCTATGTATTGAATTTTATATTATTTTATTAGAATAAGATGATTTGATGAGTGATAAATGAGTTGAGTGAGCATCTATGCCATATGAATAATGCAAAGATTTTTTCAAATTATAAACTTTTATATGCAAAAAGCTTCTTGAAGCATTTTTCATACCCATATTTCACTAGGCTAGGAAGCAATTTGGAAAGTAATTTATTGCTTCAAAAAGTTATTAGAAGTCTTGAAAGGTTTTATAAAGTGTTTCTTTTCTTTTAAAATGTTACTAGAAGGGCTAAAGTAACTTATGAAGTTGTTCACTTACCTTGTTCATGTTTTAATAGTGAAATGAACATCAATTGATCTTTTAAAGCATGTTTACCCTAAGACTAATGTGTGAACATAGTAATAAGGATTTTTACCTTTTTCAAGTTGATATATTCATGGATTGCATTGAAAACATAATTGTTGTGTGGCTTTTAAAATGAAATAAGGCATATATATGATATGACACGTGGTACATGAAATGATTGATCTTATATATGCAGTTGTGAGTTAAGATACGATATATAGCCATGTATTGAGGCATGGTATTGCTATAAAAACTTGATAATTATGTTTTAGGATGTGATATGAAAAGAAATGCATTATAACATATGTTATGAGAGATATGATAAGGGAGATGATGTGAATATTAGATGCTTAGTTTGTGGTAATAAGCTTGTGAAGGGTATAAGGTTAACTTTAGAGAGATAATAATAGAGCTCATGAAAGGTATATTGTTAACCTAGGTATTATAAGGGTGATATATGTATTTTATTATTTATTATTGCACATCATGATGTGGCATTGGAAATTTTAACTTCATTAACTACTTCCACATGGTATATTTGAAAAGAAATGTTTATGATTAAGCCCTTATAATGGTTTAAGATTGAATTGATAAATGAGAATGATTTATGTACTAAGTGCTACAAAAGGATAGTTCAATTGGTAAGCGGATATAATATTATGGTTATCTATTTTAGGGTATTTAATTATTGATCCATGTATAAACTTCTTTGTATTTATATTACAAATCCATAGGTTGAGCCTCTACCATTACTTCTTCAAAGATATATAATAATTTTGGGGCCTTATTCTATCTAAGCATTGGGTAGAGGATTCTTAGACTAAATCTTTCTAGGTTAATTAGATTAGTTTATCCTTAAAATAAGATAATTATGAGAAATCCTAACTTGTTTATATTTTGTAAACTTTATTTAATAACTAATGAAATGCTCTTTCTTCTTTTATGTTACCTTTCTTTTCTTTACGTATTTTTATTTAAATATTAGGATGGTGATGAATGAATAGGATTAGGCTAGTGGAAACTGATAATGGGTTTGATGTGAAATTGGGAAGCCCTGATGCTAAATAATGTGAAATTGTGTTGGATCATCTTAAAATTCAACAAATTAGAAATAAAAAATAAAAGGATATTCATTTTACACTCCAAAAGACATTTTTCTTCAATTTTTTGTTACTGTTCACATATTGTTCATGCTACTATTCATGCAATTATTCACCCATTCATATCCCACTTCTTCATTTCTACTGTTCACATATTCTTCATGCTACTATTCATTTTTCTTCAATTTTAAGGCTCATCCATATTTAGATTATAAGATTCCAAGTTGTAATATTAACTTCTTTTGATTGATTTTTCTCTTTTTTAATTCTTTGTGTTGATTGCTTGGAATTGCATGAGTTGAATATTGATTTAGTATAATTGGTATTCAACCTTGTGATTTTTTATCTTTATCTATTTTTATGTTGCATTATGGTTGGTTAATCATGATTTTTCATGTGGGGATAAAGGGTTGAAAGATTGAATTAGAGGTTTCTGGTTTAATTTATTAATTCAGTTGAATTCTATTTTCAAATTAATTTTGATCTAGCTTTATATGAATTATAATGATTGCTTAATTTCATTAATATTACTTAATCAAATTCTAAGTGATTACCTAGTGTAGGATTCATGAATTATTGTACGGGTTTTAAATAATTGAAGGTTAAAAAATTAATTAGAATGTTCAAATATTTTATAATTTATTATTAATCCATACTAAAAACTTTTAAACACTTGGATTGATTACTTTGCTATATTAATTTTCTTTCTTGCTATTTTACTTTTATATTTTATTTTGTTTGAAACATTAATTCTAATTTTGAATTAAAACCTCCGATTTGGTTTTGTGTTCATTTTGTTCTATATACTATTAGAATTCTATTTTGCATTTTGCATTTTATCTATATTTTTGTTTGCATTTCTATTTCACTTTTGTTTGCTTTTCTTCCTTTTGTTTTTAGTGCATAAAAAGCTTAAACAATTTAGTAATTATTGTTAGTAAATAATTAAGAAATGATATATCAAGGGATCATTAAGGTATAACTTAATTTGTCACCCTATATTGCATAATTTTTAGCAAAATAATTATAATCAATTTTGGTATGTTGTGCATTATCAAGATGTCCCCTTAATCTACATACGAGCATGGTAGAGGTGGTTTCACTATGGGGCTAACTTCATATCATAATGCATGTGGTGGATTTTGTTAGGAATTCGGATTATTACATGTAGCAAAATTTTAAAATTTTGATCCAAATTCTACCTAGGATCCATACAAAAAGCATAAATCAATGATTAGGGTTTTACCTATTGGGCACTCGTGTGTCTACTGATCAAAACTTGAGAGCAGATGAATCAAACGTCGGCTGGAAGGTATATTATCTCTACGGTATCCACACAGAGTGAACAACGACCTCTCACCCTCCACGAATTTGTTAGGATGCGTTTTTCTCTCTAGGAATTAGGATTGGATGTTTTCTGAGTGATTTAGGGTTTGTATGGAAGTTTTGAACGTGTGCTTAATGTGCTGCCCTCAAGTCCTTTTTTATAGAACTTAGGCAAGTTACAATCCTAGTCCTACTAGGATAATGCTTTCCAAAATCCTAATCACACTTAACAACTCATTTTATCCTTATCCTAGAGATAATGAGGAGAGATAGGACTTATCTATTAATTATCTAATATTAGATAATATTATCTCATAATATAAATATCTTAATATTAGATAATTGCATATAGTTATCAAATATCAAAATAATATTATCTCATAATATATTTATCTAATATTTGATAACGTAATTATTTGATATTACTTTAATTTCAAATAATATCACATAATATATATATTACGTGAATTTATTATTCTTAATAATAATATATATATGCACGAAAATAAGTCCAATTAATTAGATATTAATATAATTAAAATTTAATTAATTATTATCTTATTCCTACTCTTTTTGTATGACCCTGTAGGTTCTTACTATATTGACAATGACTTATTATTGAGCCATAGACAGTGAGCGGTATCTAGCAATACATCACTGCCACTTAAGTAGTAAGAATGTTTGTGATTTGATATCCACCTAATACATGATCAACGTTTTGCATCATAACCCTTTTGTAATAATATCCAAATTGAACTGGAGGCATAGAATGTGTCATCCTCCTCAATGTTCAATTTATATTTCTTGATACTGAGTATACTTAAAATAAATGATTAATATCACATATTAATCCAATTGAGCATGACCATGCATTTCTAAGTCTCACTCAATCAAAGGGCCCAAAGATATTTCTCTTTTATACAAGAGTAACAAAATCCTATCTATATCACTCACTTCCCTCTATACGATTTATGACACAACCAATCAATGCCCTATTCGTCATCTTGATTAAAGGTGACATAGGACAATATTAAAGTGAGTAATTGCTCATGTAGGGAACTGTAGTGACTTCAGGTTAAAGGTTTATGTGTATTTGTGATCATATGAGAATAACTTATGACACGTCTATCCATGTAATATTCTCATAATGGGTCAGTCCAGTACATTGTTCACTAATAATGTACTCATGTATTGACTTGATATCACATATTCATGATTCGTAATCATTAGTCACTATACATGCTAGTCTTGATGTATTATTACTATCTTTTTTGTAATAATACTTAACTAGGGGCATTTTGGGAATAACGAAGCTATTCCAAGGATAATTATTATATTAAGTTATAAATCATGCATAATAATAATAAAATTATAAAAATAAAATATAATAATTAAATTACCTAAAATAAAATATAATACATTGTGTATTACTTCAATCATCTATATGATTGGTTCCTAGGATATATACTAATAGATTTTCCCTTGAAAGGAGTTACTAGGGATAAAAAACCTATTTAAACCTATTTCCAAGCCAACAAAGTCAATCTTCGATACAAGGTAGTATAAAACCTTGGTGCCCACAATGCCACCTTTTTCATGATACCCTTTGTAATCATTTTGGAGGAGAATGTTTCAAACATAGGAGAGTTAGGCATAAAGTAAAAGATTTCTCTAATAATATTGCAAGCTAAGGAGTAAGTTATTTCGTGTCTTAAAAGAATGCTAAAAACTCTCCATTTACCTATTATCCAAGGAATCCTCTAATACTTATTAGAGGTTCAAGTATGATTAGCTAAAGAGAAAGATGAGTGAAATTTGAGCTCAAGTTTATGCATTTGCATGTTAATAAGATCATGCTTCTAGTATTGTAGCGGTTAATATAATTATAATTGAGAATTTCCTTATTGAAGCTTAAGTTGATCCCAAAACTACTCACTCCTTTATATTAAAGAAATTTATTGCTACTTTAGATAAACATACTAAATTGATAGATGAATTCTTGATTGTATTAACATTAGTAGAAAAGCCTTCATAGCTATATATATGTCAGAAACTTACCCTATAAAGATTCATGAACATGTAATGCCCGTAAACCAAATTTTCCTTGAGATAAGTTACTATGATGTGATTTTATGGATGAATTAGTTATCCAAATATTATGTGTGCATGAATTATTTTAACAAATTTGTCACCTTTTCTATAGAAGGTTTTTTGCCTATTAAGTTTTACGAAGATCAGTTGTCAGAAACTATTAACATTGTTTGCATCATAAAAGCTTAGAAGCTCATTAGAAAGGGAGACATTGCTTATTTAGATCTAGTTTAGAATTTGAACAAATCAATTCCCTACATAAATGATCTTCCTATTATGAGGGAGTTCTTTGATGTGTTTTCAGAGGAGTTACATAGATTACCCCCAAATCATTAGATAGAATTTCATATTGACCGATTGCTTAGCATAAAACCTATTTCCATACCTTTATACTAGATAGCCTTAAAAAAATTACAAAAGTTGAAAGAATAGTTGTAGGACTTAACAAATAAAAAGCTTTATCTATATGAGCTTTTCACCTTAAAAACTCTAACATTATTTGTGAAAATGAAAGAAGGCACAATGTGGTTATGCATAAACTATCATAAGCTTAAAAAAATCATCATTAAGAAAAAAGTATCCTTTTCCTGACATTGATAGTCTTTTTAATTAACTTTAAGAAGCTTGATATTTTTCTAAGATAAACTTGCATAAGAGGCATATTAAAATTACTTTTAGAACTTGATACAGTTATTTTGAGTTCCTAATCATGTTTTTTGATTAATTAATGCCCTGGTAGTGTTCTTAGATTTAATGAATTGGGTCTTCAAGCTATATTTGGATAAATTTATCATTTTCTTCATAGATGACATCTTGGTGTATTCAAAAAGTGAAGAAAAAAATGTTCAGCATCTTTAAGTGATTTTGCAAACTTTGCCATTCATTAATTGTATGTAGAAATTTTTAAGTGCAAATTTTAGACAACTAGTGTCAATTTTTAGGGTATGTAGTATCTTAAGAAAAAGTTCAAGTAGATTCCTAAAAGGTTAAAGTCTTGTAGAATTAGCCAAGGCCCTCAACAATTATAGAAATTCTTAATTTTTTAAGATTAGCATGACACTATTGGAGATTTGTCAAAGACTTCTCCAAGAGTTCACGTTTATTGACTAGATTGACATAAAAAGGACTTAAATTTGAATAATTAGATTAACTTTCAAAAGTTGAAAATGTGTTTAACATCTACATTAGTGTTAGCATTACCTTTAGGCATTAAAGGAAACGTAGTGTATTGTGATACATAAAAAATTAAGTTTGGATGTGGACTTAGATAACTTGGCAAAATGATAACTTATACTTCTTGATAATTGAAGAAACATGAGAAGAATTATACTACTTATAACCTAGAGATGGTAGTAGTGATTTTTGCTTTAAAAATTTAGAGGCTTTATTTAGATGGAAAAATCATGAAAATTTATATAAATCATAAGAGCTTGAAATACATCTTCAAACTGAAAGATCCTACCCTAAGTAAGAGGAAATGGAATGAGCTTGTTAAAGATAACAATTACTTAATTTTTTATTATCCTAAAAAAACTAATATAGTAGTAGATGCTCTTAGTAGGAAAATTATAAGCAAGGCAATGACAATCTTATAAAAGGATCAAGATACATTGCTAGCTCATGTGATAGTTTAATTGGTTCTTATAGAAATGATTAAGGTTACTAAGAAAAGTGACTCAAGTTATACAACTTTTGTACGTAAGGTAACTAAAGAAGTAAAGTTTGATTTGACTATTGATAAGAATAGGATAGTGCATTGACAAAGAAAGATTTAGGTTTCGTCAAGTGAAAGGAATGAATTGATGCACCAAGCTTACAATTCATCTTAAGTATGCATCTTTGAGTAATGAAGATGTGCCATAGCCTAATGGACCAAAATGAAAAAGGATATGTTGCATTATATGATGAAATGTTTGACTGCTAATGGGTGAAAGCAAAAGATTAATGCCCAGTCAAAACATACTTATTGCTTTTGATACGAGAATAAAAATAGTAAAGTATCAAGATGGATTTATTGATTGGTTTGCTTAGAACCTAGAAAAGATATGATTTCATATGGGTTATCATTAATAAATTAACAAATTAGTGTATTTCTTACATGTCAAAACCTCTTTTATAATAGCCTAGTATGCACATGTGTATCTTGATAAGATTGTGCCATTGCATAGAGTTCTAATCCCTATCATGTCAGATTGTGGTACTATGTTCACTTTTCATTTTTGGTAATCCTTTCAGCAAGCATTGGCATTTCAACTATGTTTTAGCATAGCATTTCATCCCCAAATCAATAAATAAGCCAAGTGAACTATTCATATTTTGAAAGATATGCTTAGAATATGTATTTGGGGATTTGAAGGTAACTAAGAGAAGTATCTACTATTGATAGAATTCGTGTATAATAATAATTATCAATTCAACATTTAAACGACACTATATGAATCACTTTATGATAGAAAGTGTCATTCTTTAGTTAGATAGATCGAACTGACAGAAGCAAAACTCTCAAGATCTAACTTGGCAATTGATACGTTAGAAAAAACTTAAATCATTTGAGATTGGCTAAAAGCAGCTTAAGATAGGAAAAAGTCTTAAATGGATAAGAGGAAGAAGGAACTTGAATTCCAAGTAGGGATTTTTGAAAGTTTCATCTATGAAAGGTACGATGTGGTTTGGGAAGAAAGGTAAATTAACACTTCGCTTTGTTATATCTTTTGAAATTATCAGATATGTTAAAGCTATGGCATATCACTTTGAATTATTAGATAGTTTGAAAGTTATCCATTTTATATTCTATGTGTCAATGCTTTGGCAATATTTATTAGATGAGTCTTATGAGATTCAAGATGAACCATTACAACTGGATCTCAAATTGGTGTATGAGAAATAATCAATTGAAATGTTAGACCATTAAGTTTGAAAGTTGAGATCTAGGAAATTTTTATTCGTGAAGGTTCATTGAGAATGCCATAGAGCGAAAGAGGCAACATGGGAATTATAATCCAATATATGGTAGAGATTTCTAACTTTCTTTGGTAAGTGATGAGTTTAATCTCATTATATTTCTATAATATCGATTAGATAACAAGTGCTTCCAGAATTCAAGGTTAAATTCTTTTGAAAAGGGAATATCGTTACATTTTTTTTAAATATGATAATTTAATTTTTTTTAGAATAAGAATAAATATAATAGTTGATATGTTATTGCCTCAAATAAAACTTGTATACGTATTAGAAATTTTTTGATGAATATTTATGAATGAATTATTAACAATAAATAATAATTAATCTTTGGGTAAGTTGTGGAATGGAAAATTGATGAGAAATAGATAAGGAAAAATAAATAGAATAGTAAAGTTTAATGTTTAAAGTTGTTGTAAGTGAGTATGTGAGTATGAAGGAGATATAAGATATATTTTTAATAATGCCCTTAAGTATTATTCCACATTTTATAACCACTCTTAATCTTTTCCCCTTCTTTTTTTCAAATCACCTAAAATACTTTTCCTTATCCTCTCCTTTTCTTCTTTTTTAATCTTTCATCACTAAATTAAAGCAAAAGAACACCAATTTTTATCAAATTCTTCAACTAAGCAAGGTAATATTATCATTGTCACTAGAATTCTTTTCCATCTTCTTTACTTTGATGAGAATTGAAACTATTTTGGCCTAAAAAAGGGGAACTGAACCCTAACCAAGAATATCTTGAATTTGATGTAATTAGGACTAAGGAAGATCAAACTCAACCTTTTAGTGTCATCCTTTATATTAGGTGAGTGAATATTCTAACTTAAATTTATTAATTTGTTAACGTATTATTGTTTTATCTATGTATTAAGTTTTATATGATTTTGTTGAAATATGATGATTTGTGATGATTTGATTGAATTCAAGGATAAAGAATGCTTGAATGAGATGTTAAATATGTGTATTAATGAATAAAGGATGATTTCGTGGGTAATAAATTAGTTGGGTAGGTTTTTATGCTATATGAGTGGTGAAAAACTTTCTAGAAATCATATATGCTTATATGTGAAGGGCTTTACAAAGTGCTCCTTGTGCTCAAATTTCATTGGGTTAAAAAGTGATTCATAAAGCAAATAGTTGCTTCGAAAAGTTGTTAAAAGTCTTGAAAAGCTTTATGAAGTGTTTTATTTCTTCCAAAATATTACTAGAAGGGCAAAAATGACTCCCAAAGGGCCTTGCTTCTTGTTTTAACGTTGAAATTAACTACATTTGATCTTTTAAAACATGTTTAAGGATTCTTACTTCTTTTAAGCTAATGTAGGGTTACTATATCATGGATGACATTGAGCATGTAATTGTCGTATCACTTATGAAATGAAATGAGGCATAGATATGATGTGATGCATAGTATATCAAACAATTAATCATGTTTATATAATTGTAAGTTGGGATAAGATATATGGCCATACATTGAGGCATTATATTACTTTGGAAACATGATAACCATGTTTTTAGATGTGATATGAAAATAAATACATTATGACTTGTTTTATGAGAGATATGATAGGGGAGATAATGTCAATGTTAGATACTTAATTCTCAATAATAAGTTTATGGAGGATGTAAGGTTAATTTTATAAGGAAAAATAAGAATGGAGCTTATGGAAGGTGTAAGGTTGACCTAAGAGTTATAAAAAGAATGTATGTATTTTACTATTTATTATTACATATTATGATATGGTATTGGAAGTTCTAAATTCATTAGCTACTTCCACATGGTATGTTTGAGAAGAAATAATTATGATTGAGCCCTTATGGTAATTTGAGGCTAAATTGATAATTGAGAATGATTTATATGTTAAGTGTTATAGGAGGCTTAGTAAGCATATATACTATTTTGTTTATCCATTTTAAGTTATTCAATCATTGAGTTTTAGACTCATTCTTTTATGTTTATTTTGTAGATACATAGGTTGAATCTATAACATTACTTCCTCAGAGCTAGTTTCATTAAGAGATCTTCCAATATGGTTTTGGTAACATAGATATTTGCATATAGAATTATTTTGAGGCTTTATTCTATATAGACATTAGGTAAAGGATTTTTAGACTAAATATTTTTAGGTTAGTTAGGTTAACTTATCTTTAAGATAAGAGGATTATAAGAAATGTTAACTCTTTCGTATTTTGTAAACTTTATTTGATGTCTAATGAAATGCTTTCACTTTTCTAATGTTGCCTTTCCTTCCTTTACACTTTTTATCTAAATAATTAGGATAGTAATGAATGATTGCGATCAAGCTAGTGGAAACTAGGTAATGGTTGTCATTTTGGTTACAATTGATTTGGACTATGATAAATTTGTACACAACTAATATATTAGTATCAAGACTAATTTAGGTAATTAATCATCTGAAAAGGTATAAATAAGTAAAAGATTATAATAGTCATATTTTTTAAAATATGTATTGTATCAAACATGTTTTGCATGACTTAATAGTCATATTCTATATTGCCAACCTATCTTAGGCACTACAATAAAGTAGCTAGATAATTTCATCCTATTAATGCACAAGCTTCTTGTTACAACCTAACTATAACATCTAAAATATATTTTAATTTTCTTCTATTTATTTCATTTAATTTAAATTATTTTAGAAAATAATTTTGAAGTATTTATCATAACAAGTGTATTACTTAAAATTTTTTTGTCTAATTGAACCTTGAGTAATCAAATTAATTAATTTCAAAGCCTTTAAAAAATTAAAAATCTTTAGTAATTGTGAAAGTGAGGATATATATATATATATATATATATATATACATACACACACACACATGTTTGTTTTAATAAACGATTTTCTACTAAAAAATCGATAAAAATCTAAAATGGTTATTAATGAGAAAACTATTTACTATTTTATTTTCTCCTATTTTATGTCTCTTAGGTGTTACATGTACTTAATTTTATAGAATAGACCTTATTTTATAATTTGTAGTTAATTTTACAATATTGTAAATTTATTCGGTAAATATTGAATTTTGACACTATTTCTATTTTTTAGTTATATCTTGGGATCTAGATGTTGTATTGAGGCAAACTTTATATTCATGGAAAGCTAAAAGAGAGATATACAAATTTTATGTTTTGGTTAAGGCTTAGTTTGGACTGCTTTAAGCTTTATTTGGTCAAGAAACTAAAGTCATGTTTTTGTCCCAACTGAATCTATTTCTGTATTTAAGCCATATTTAGAGCTGTAGTGGTTTGATTAACCTGAATCTAATGCCCAAATTCTCATAAGACATAAGCCTACATGTTTTGTGTTTATGGGTTCTTCAAATTACATTGATTTGCTAGTCAAAATTGGGCTGGAATATAGACCTGTGGGAATTCCCTAATGTAGCTTCTAGAGATTTGATTTAAATAGGTCTAAGCTTTTAGAAATTTTAAAATGCCTTATTATTGTAATTGTAACTCTAACAGATATCTAATCCTAGTCTAATAAGGTTTTAGGCTAATTAGGTTATATGAATAGGCAAGAGGCGGAAGATAATAATACATTCAGAATTACAAATAGATTTATTCAACAGCCAACACTCTTCTTCTTCTAGCTCTTTTTATTTTCCATCAATGGAAGCTTAAATTTATGGTTGATTCAAAGAGTTGAGGCTCTCCTCTTGAGGATTATGAAATCATGATTTGTAATGTTGACTTTTCTTAATTAATTTACCTCTTTCTCTATTTACTTGTGCTGAAAGTCTTCTTGAGATTCCTTATGTTGGATGTTGATTTGATATAATTGATATTCACCTTTGTGATTTCTAATTTTTTTGCTATTTTGATATGAAATTATGGTTGATAAATTATAGTTTTATGCGTAGGGACAAATGGTTGATAGATTAATTTAGAGATTTCTAATTTAGTTTCTCAAATCAACTGAATTTTATTTATAAATTAGTTTTGATCTAGTGCAGGGATTATAACAATTGCTTAATTCAACTAATCTTAATTGATCAAATCCTAGGTGATTGTTTAGCGTAGAATTCACAAATTATTGCAGGGATTCTGGATAATTCAAAGTTAAAGAATTAATTAGAGAAAAAAGTTAAATTCTAATTGATCTATGATTAATCCAATTTAGGGCTCTCAATTTCCTTGAATCGAGTATTTGATTCCATTGAGTTTCTGCTAATTTTACTTCTACTTTGCTTTTATTTGCACTTATTTAATTCATTACTTTTACATTAATTTTGTGTAATAAAATCCCCTCAATTTTGCATTTTGTATTGCACAATTGCATAAACAGCATAAACAACATACAACATACATTATACAACATATATATTGCATTTTGTTTCTACATAGCATTATGTTTTATTACATTGCATTCTATTTACATTGGATCTTCACATTTTCATTGCATAAATAATTCAATAATTGTGCATATATTGTTAGAAAATCATTTAGAAAAGATAAAATTAAAGGATCACTAGGGGTACGACTTGGCCTATTCTACATTATTTTTTAGTAACCAATTTTAATACAATTTTGGTGCATTACGGCGTGCACATCAATTATTTTTGGGCTTCTAGACTTATTAAAATATTAAAGTTTCTTTTGAAAAGAAAGAAGAAATTTTTTTAAAAGAAGAAAATGCTAAATGAACAACTGCAATCAATAGGGGATAAGAAGTGTAGGTAAAAAAGATGGTTGAGATTTAAAGATTTTGAGCTCATCTTACATCACTTGCATACAAACATTTCTTTTAGTTATTTTAGTCAAATTGGTTTCTTTTTCTTCTAGGGGGTCCTATTTGTTATTGTGCCACTTTCTTCTTTTTTTTCATTTAAGAGTGGCAATTTCTCATACGATATAATAACTCGACACGATACTTATACAAATTCGATTGATATGTTAACTCATTTAAGAATTTATATTAAATTCTTAAAAATAATTAATAATTAAATTATAAATAGGTATATATAATAAAAATATAAAAATTTTATTTTAAGAAATTGACAACAAAAGTTTAAAATAATATTATATTAATACTTAAAATTTTTTTATGATAAATAATAAGTAATTAAGTTTATTAAATAATTTTATAATATAAATTTTATTAATTAAAATTAGCAAACGGGTTAAATAGATTGATATGTTTAGCATGTAAATAGGTTAATTTGAATGATACAAATTGCTACCTTTACCATTACTTACTCCTGTCCACTCAGCAAATTGCCACCAATTTGGTTGCTAGAGCTCTATTAGCCACCACACTTTTATTTCCTTTCCTTTTCTTCGTCCACTATGACTTGAAGTTGATGGAGAAGTTATGAGGTTAAAGATGGAGCATTTTAGTGTTGCTCTTTACTGGTGATTGCTACATTTTTTGTCACTGGCCAATCACTAGTGACCTTTGTGAAAGGAGATAAGCTATTTTAAAACAAAAACCCTTAATATTTTAGTCATATGAGCTTGATTTAGAAGTTCCCTAGGTATTAACATGAACTTAATTTTTCTTGTTTTAGCTTTTATAAATATAAGGAATTTAAGATCTAGATAGTTATAATGATGTGATTAGAAGCTAGAATAGGAATCTTATAGGAAAGAATAGTTAATAGTATCACACTTATGAATCCTTGGAATAAAAATGAAAATATAAGAAAACAACCATGTAAAACACTAGATTGGTGAGAAATAGTTTAAAATAGTAATTTGTGGTAGGAAACAATTAGTGATAGTATAATTATGCTTAATCCTATAAATTAATGTTTAAAAGGAAAAAGGATGATAAGTGTCTTTGATTGGAAATTCTAAAGAAAGAAAGTTCTATAAGGTAAGTGTATATTTTATCTAAAACTCATTTTCTTAGTCAATTTTTATATCATTCCTTTTCATAGATGTGTTTATAGACTATTATATATATATATATATATTAGATGAGTTAACATATAAAGCCATCAAAATTTATTATACTTGTAAATGAAGAATAGTTGCTTGATTTATTGTTATTAAGTAATCTATTATGACATTTGAAAGTGTGTCCTATGTATTGATCTATATCTCTATTGACATATATTGTTTATTATATTTTAGGTTTATACAGTTTAGGTATGATATTATAAATTTTGGATTATATTATATCATATCTATACCTATGTTTTATATGGATTTCTTAGTTGATGTTGATGGGTTATAGTATTTTCTAATAGTGCTTATATTGTTAAGTTTATTAATTGATTGTTGTTGAGGATTGGTTATAATTATATTAATCAATTGTTAATGATGATTAGTTACAACTTTATTGATACCTATGTCATCAAAATGCATTATAAACCATAAAATGCAATGGAAATATTACATTGAGCATGTTTATTGTGATTAAGACTGGAGCAATGATATACTCAGTTGTAAAATAGTATTGGATTGGGAAAATTGTTTATGAGGGAATAAGGTAGACTATGGAGGGGCAATGATGACATTTGTGAGAGGATAATGTTGAAGTAAGAGTTATAAGAAAGTTCAATTTGTTTCCTTTAAATGTTTATGTTGATTGACAAATAAAATGTTTACATATTTATTTTCTCTTAAATGATGAATTTTTGGATGTTATCTAATTTTAATTTAATAAATTTAGTTACATTTTATGGATGAGTTGTAATTTTGAGAAGAAATTAGATTTTTCAAATAATTCTGAATTTTAACCCTATTTTAGGTTTTAGGTCATATTTGGAGTTATAAACATTGGATTGGGTCATGATTTATATGGATCAAAAGATAAGAAAGACCTTTACAATTTTCATGTTTTAAGAAAAGCCTAATTCAGCCCTTAAGGACCTCAAATTCTGCTTAGAAGTTAAAATAGTGATTTTGATCGAGTTTGACCTTTGCTCACTAATTTGACTATAATTAGAGCTATAGATGCCAAATTTGGAAGTTATTTAATTCATTTTAAAGAAAAAATTCAGATCTACGATTCTTATGTTGACTAAAAAACATGAGTCAACTATTTTGATTGCCAAAAGTTAGCTGCAATCTAGAAGAATAGTTATAGCAAGAATTAAGGTTGTTAGCTAATGGTCAATGTTGGTAGCTAATGGTCAAGATTGATGGTTAGACAAGTGAAATTGTTGCACACACTCATCTCTAAATATCAAGGAGTAGAAGACACAAAGGGGATATCATTTTAGAGAGTAGTTTAGTTCATGCATTTTTTGTTCTTCTTGTATGCCTCATAAATGGAAAGCTAGGTAGTCCTCTTATATGAATGGTTTTGCCTCCTATGTGGTTGGATAGTATTTCTATTTTTATGCATTTGTAATTGTATTTTTATGTTTTTATCATGAATGTGATAATGTTTTTATTTTATTTTGAGTTTATTTTTAATTTCATTATGTCCTAAATTTTCATCTTCTTAGGGTGATGACGTAACTTATTAATGATGAATTGAATTCTAATTTATCGAAGCTAATTCCAATTCTCTTCTCTTTGATTAAGTTTTAATTATTATTCTCAATGCTTTCAATTGATTGACCACCTTTTGAATGAACACATTATGCATATGTATAAACCTTATAATTAAAACCATAAACTGCATATGAAATAAGAATATATTCATATGGTTTGTGTAGTTGTAATGAGTTTCATAAATCTTAATGCATGATTATTTGTTTCAATTCACATAGGAATATAATGAATTAACAATTAATGATAGAATTACTTGACCTTGGAAAAGGCTAGCAATTAATTTAGGAAAACTTAACTATCAATAAGAAAGATTAAAATTGGATTAGGGTAAATAGATGATTCAATCCAAAATTGTTAAGTGAAATATGATCCCTAGGGCTTTATTTATATTTGTTTTTACTCCAATTGCATTCATATTTATTTTAAATATTTTTGCATAAATCTTTATTTAGTTACTTCATTTCCAACTAATTGATTTGCCAAATAGTGTTAAGGTTATTAATTTTGGTACTTATGAAACAATCCTTGTGGGAACAATACTTTACTTATCACTTTATTACTTGTTTATGACAATGTACACTTGCACTAATTGATAAACCATTTCACACATAATGTTAATGTAGTATAATTATGTGAATAATGATATAATTATGCATATATGTGAATGAGAATATGATTGGGAAGTTGTGATTGACTAGTAAATTTTTCTATTTGTTAGTTCATGCTTTGATAGGTGTATACCATAATCTATTAGTGTATGGCAAGTATGCCATTATTCTTTGACTTATAAGAGTTCTAATATGAATGTAACTAGAAGGTCATCTATGTACTTAGTTAATTATTAACCAAGGTTTCAATTATGAAGTTTACTTTAAATGCCTCACCAGTTTACTATTTAAGTATTTTAGAATTAAATTAAGTTTTCTCTTAGCTATGGATTACTTTAGATATATATATACTCATAGAGTTGATAAAACTCATTCTTCTATTGTTTATCCTACTTCTAGAACGACTTAAATCCTTCTGCTCAGGTTTTTTTCCATGGAAGTCCAAAGCAATTTGGTGAAAAGTCAAATAATTAGAGAAACATGATGCCTTTTATGATTTATTGAGTTGTCATTGGAAGTTAAGAGTAATCTATTTTTTGTATTAAAATTTAAGTTGTTTGATAATAGAATTATAGAGTTACATTTGGAAGAAAATGTATTTCCCATGAATGTCACTTAATAAAAGGGGCTCTGTTAGTTAAACCTAAGGTTTTATGTCTTATTATGATGTGTAACATAGACGCATTTAGTTAGTCAGTCGATTACAATTAAGTGGGTCACGACACTAACCTAGTCATGATTTATGTGAAGCCTGCTTATCTAGCTCCCACTAGCCTAAGTCATTCCTACTTATCATACTTACATGCATGCATAAGGCATTAAAGATAGTTAATGAGAAAAGATGGCATTAAATAGATAAAGGAACTATTTATCAAATTGATTCTACAAAATAGGAGAAGTTAAGCTTATTTATAATCCTTATTAGGTTAAGGATAAGTTGCTTAATTAACCTTGGTGAACAATAAGTTCTCTATCTAAATTTCCCATTGTTTACCTAAATTTCCTAAAATATATCTATTTATAACAAAAAAATCTACCATTGTTTATAGCCTTGCCAAAAGAACTTTTGAAGGGTCTATCACTATTGTGGTAGTGAAGGTGCTTTAGTTTGGGAATTTGTAATATTAAAACATAAAAGGGTAAGTCTGAGATTTAATAAGTAAACATCCTAAAACAAGTGAATTATAGAATAAGTAGGCCTTACCGATTGGCTTATCCTTTCTTAATCATAACTTAGCAATCACACAATGCTATAGCTTAATTAATAATAAGTAAAACATTACATGTATTATCAAGATCCAATCCTAGTTATGACTGGTGTGGAATTCAATTATTTTGTCTTTACCAACCTAACTTAAAATTTCTAATCCTATGTAAGGTGAGGAAAAGTAAAACTTATAAATGATAGAAAAATAAGTATATATTTCATTTTATTAGTTAGTTTTGTTATTTAAAAGTATTAAATATCTAATTGTCTACCCTTAACCTATATAGAACAAGGCCTGTCTATCTGATTATATCCAAATATCCTATGCTATCCTAAGCTATATTGGAGTGTCTATAAGGATTTTGACTCTAAAGTGGTGGTGAAGGTGATTTTTTCTACAAATTTGCAAAGGACAACACATAAAAAGGTAAGTTTAGTGTATAGTGAGTAAATATTCTAATATAATAAAATATAAAAAAATAACCATAAGCTTACTGACCAAAATTACTTCTATAGATTACTTAAATATGTAGATCACATATTTCATTAGTAACAATAAAAAGAATCAAAGTATCAAATATGATTATTGTTTCCTTGGTGATGTGTATGCCGCAATGCACCAAAATTGTATTAAAACTAGTTGCTAAAAATAATGTAGATAGTGGCACAACTAGGTTGTACCCCTAGTGATCCTTTGATTTTATCTTTTCTAAATGATTTTCTAACAATATATGCACAATTATTAAATTATTTATGCAGTGAAAATGTAAAGAACTAATGTAATAGAATGCAATGTAATCAAACAGAATGTTGTGCAAAAATAGAATGAAAATTAGAATTAGGATACATAATGTAATAATTATGCTGCAAAATAGAATTAGAATTGGGGGAGGATTGGTTGCACGAATTGAACAATGTAATAAGCACAAATTTAAAGCACAAGATAAAAATAAAATAAAACAAAAATTAATGGAATTAAATAGCTGATTGAAGAAAATTGAGAACCCAAAATTAAATTGGATTAATCATAAATTAATTAGAATTTAATTTTTTCTAATTAATTCTTTAACCCGGGATTACTTGGAACCCTTGCAATAATCCATGAATTCTACGCTAGACAACCGCCTAAGATTTGATCAATTAAGATTGGCCGATTAAGTAACCACTATAATCTCTACGCTAGATCGAAATTGATTTAATGATAGAATTCGATTAAATTAAGAAATTAAATTAAAAACCTCCAAATTAACTTCTCAACCCTCTGATCCTATGTGTGAAAACGTGATTTACCAATCACAATTCATCAACAAAATAATGAAGAAATTACAAATCATAAGGAAGAATATCAATTATACCAAATCAACATCTAACACAAGTAATCTCAATAATTCAACACAAGTAAATAGGGAAAGAAGAAAATTAATTAAGAAAAGTTAACATTACAAATCATGATCTCATAATCCTCAAGAGGAAGGCCTTAAACTCCTTAAATTAACCACAAATTTAGGCTTCCATTGATGAAGAACAAAGAGAGTTAGAAGAGGAAGAAGGCTGTTTGTTGAATGATGTGTGTAATTTGAATTATGTTCTTCTTTTCAACCTTTTTGCCTATTTATATAATCTAATTAGCTAAATCCTAATTGGAATAGGATTATATGACTCTTAGTATTACAAAAATAAAGCCTTCCTAATTTCTAGATGTCCAGACTTGTTTTACAAGTCAATTAATTCCATCAGATAAATTAATGAATTCCCACAGACTTGTCTTCCAAGTAGAATAAGTCCATGAAATTGATGAAATTTGGAAGATCTATAAACATGAAAGTTGTAGGCCTATGTCTTTTGAGAATTTGAGTACTAGTTTTAGGTTAATCAAACTATTATAGCTCCAGATATGGCCCAAATACAGAAATGGGTTTAGCTAGGATAGAAACACAACTTTAGCTTGTCGACCAAGTAAAGGCTTGAAATAGTCCAAACTGGGCTTTAACTAAAACATAAAAGTTGTAGATCTTTCTTTTATATTTCCATAAATGTAAAGTTTGTCTCAATCCGACTTTTGGAGCCCAAGATATGACTAAAAAATAGAAATAGTATCAAAATTCAGCATTTACCGAATAAATTCACAAACTTGTAAAATCAATCTAAAATTATAAAACAAGGCCTAATCAGTGAAATTAAGCAAATATAACACCTAAGAGAAATAAAATAGGAAAAAATAAAATAGAAAATATTTTTTTCATCACTTGGTTAATTGCACACATGTAGATTATATAGATAACAAAGATATGAAAAATAGATAAATATCCTTGTCATTCCTCAACGAACTTTATCTCTTAGTCCTTCATCTTTATCCTTCCTTATCCTATCTTATCCCTCACTTTGGGCACATAAATTAGACGCATATAATTATATTATAACTTATTCATCCTAATCTCATCATTCATATCCATGCTATGGTTTATAGTATAGTAACCAATGCATATTCAATTTCAACATCATGTTAACAAATTCTGCACAATGTATTACTTTATTTATCACCATAATTCGACCTCAATAAACTAAATATATTAATAATATCATCATGCCTTTATTGCATGGTTATAAATATCTAATCGGTGATAATAATTCAAATTACTTAAACAGAGTATCATACATCATGAGCCAAATAATATTAATGCCATTCCTTTATCACATGACCTTAAGGGCTATTTAATAACTATTTATAGCTTATATTTATATTTGTGACATGCATGACAAGTTATTTAAATTATCATATTAATAGGGAACTATTAGATCATTATAAAGAAATTTCTTATTTCCCAAACCATATATGAATATCAATATATAATTATAAATATACAATTATGTATATATTCATATATATACATGTTCTTTATATTTATTCATGCACACATTTACATGAAGATAGAAAATTTAAGAATGAGAAATTTAAATAAGTATATGCTTTACACACATACACAAGCCTTCACTATATATATATGTATATATATATCATACACTATGCAATAATACTGCCATGCCTCTATTGCAAGGTGTCACAGGATTCAATTTATTTCATAAACAATAATTCAATTCATAATATATTTTATGCATCACAATATTATCATGCCTCAAGCATTAGAACATAAAACTGGGTAAAAGGAATCACTTCAAGGAAACGATTCAAAGTGTAACTTGTATTTCTGGAAGTAAGGAATTACTTCACAAAATGCTTCTACCTTTTGTTAGGAGAAGAGTGCTCCTTGGATCATTTCTCCTTTTCTACATTTGCTTTTGAAAACAAAGAACCACTTCACAAGTTGCAACTTAGCATAACATATTTTAAGTTTGAGGAAGCCTTTCATAAAGTGCTTCTCATATGAATCCTTTGCATTTTCCTAGAATTTTACTATTCTTTTTGCCATTTATGTTCTTTCATTTCATTTATTACTCGACTAATCTTCTTTAAATCATAATTATTCCAATAGAATTCTTTATTCATATAATTTACAACATCAACCACTTATTTCATCATTAACAACAACACATTTATCATTTAAACTATAAGCCAAAAAACTTATTTACAACCTAAACTTTCAATCATTCAAATTATTAAGCTTGAGTTAGATTGTTTACACATTAGGTATGGAAGAGGTGGTTAAGTGGTAGATTTGTTATTTCCTTAAACTTGATCACTAAAAAAGAAAAATTAAAAGTTCTTAAGTTAAGGTTCCATTTCCTTTTGGAACCGAAATACCTTATTCTTCACCAATGTATGAAGAAATTATGAGAGGAAATATGAAAATAATGAAGGTACCTTAATTGAGGAAGAAACTTGAAATAAATTATCTTTTTATTCTTGATGGAAGATCATAGATGAAGTAGTTGGAGAAGTTAAGAGAATTAGATAAAGAGTTAGAGATGGGGGTTAAGAGAGTTTAGGTAAAAAATGAGAGAGAAAGGGTTGATTGACCTTAAAAATAAAAGAAGGCAACATAGGCATTTTTGAAAATGTTTCTTAAATCTCCTCTACATTCACATATTTACTTTTATGTACTTTTAACCCTTTAATATTTTATTTTATCCATTTTCCTCATTTGTTCTATGCCATGCAAAGTTTTTTTTTCTCAAACTTCATTTAATTTTAACTTGTCTATTCCATATATAAATTTTTTTTTAATTATTACTACAAAAATTTTAAGTAATCATTCTTTTTAAAGAAATTATTTAGATTTCTAAAGAGGGTGTAACATGTATACATAATAGTAATAAGGCTTACCCTTAAATTGATTCACATTAACCATGTGTTATTATTATTACAACCATATAAGATGTATATAAAAAAAAAGGAAGTAAATATCCTTATAGAACCTATTTATCTTTATCCCCCATAAGCCTACCCTTATCCTAACCTTATCCTTCACAAGTTGTTATTGGATTTAGTGTTTAATTCACAAGAATGTTACATTAGCTCTATCTTAATTTTTATGAAAAAACATTACATTTTAACCTTAATCATGGTAAAATAATTCAATTCAAAATACAAAATTATATATATATAGTAACACTACCATGCTATTTTGTATGGCTTTACTTTACCCATCCATCATTACTTAATCTATGTTAAACTCATTAACATGAAGAGACTAATCACACACAATCACACCCTACAAAGGTCAATAATAAAAAGCAAAAAGGTTATATAGTTAGTTATATAGTCCACTATAGGCTGTTAGAGAGTAATCATTATGGGCATAGTCAACTATATACTTGACTAAGAGTAACTAGAGAGCAATCCTTTAGAAGTATAATTGACTGTGCTTACCTAGAAATCATATTTTTAAGGCATAATTAACTATAGCTTGGTTCCCTATATAATCTCACATGAAATCATTGTTCATTTGAAACATAATCATTCCTAAACCATCTCTAAGATTACCATTGATATGCATATCGTAATGCAGTAAAATTAGATTAAAAACTATTTTGCTAAAATAATATAGTATAATAACACAAATTAGATCATACCCTTAATGATCCCTTGATATTATCTTCTCTAAATAAATTCTCAACAATATTTACATAATTGTAGAATTATTTATGCACTAAAAATGAAATGAACTAATGCAAACAAAATGCTAATACAAGTAGGAAGGAATGCTATAACATAATGGATGTAATATACTTTATGTTATATGAAGAATTATGCAAAACATAGAATGCAAAATTAGGAGGGGTGGTTGTTTGCACAAAATTAAAACAGTACCAATAAACTAAACAAGTACAAAATAGAAGTAAAAAAGAAGGTAAACAAAAAGGAACTCAATATGATAAAGCAGTCAATTCAAGGAATTTAGAACTCTAATTTGAATTAATTATGGATCAATTAGGATTTAACTTTTTTAATTACTTAGAACCCCTGTAATAATTCTTGAATCCTACACTAGATAACCATCTAAGATTTGATCAACTAAGATTAGCTGATTAAGTAACTGCTATAATCCTTATGCTAGATTGAAATCATTTTAACGGTAGAATTTGATTGAATTGAGAAATTAAATTAGAAGCCTCCAAATTAATTCCTCAACCCTTTATCTTTTTGTGTAAAACCATGATTTATCAACAATAATTTCAAATCAAAGTAGCAAAGGATTAGAAATCACAAGGATGAATATCAATTATATCAAATCAACATCCGATACAAACAATTTCAAGAATTCAACACAAGTAAATAGGTAAAGAGAAAAATTAATTAAGAAAAGTCAACATTACAAATCATAATGTTATAATCTAATGGGGGATAGCCTCAAACTCCTTGAATTAACTTCAAATTTAAGCTTCCATTGATGAAGAATAAAAGAGAAAATAAGAAAAAGAAGAGAAAAGCTGTGTTGTTGAATGCTATATAGTTTGGAAGTCTAATGAGTTTCTCACTTTTTATTTAACCTAATTAATCTAAAACCTTAATGGACCTAACTTCTATGCCTCTTAGGATTACAAATATGAGGCCTTCCTAATTTTTAAAAGCTCAGACCTATTTTTAACAAGACAATTAACTTTAATACTCACAATAATGCATTTCTGTAGGTTTGACTTTTAGTTAGTATAAGATCACTAAAACAAGATAATTTGGAAAACCTATAAACATGAAAGTTGTAGGTTTATGTCTTATGAAAATCTTGTGCTAATTTCATATTAATCGTACCTTTATAGCTCCAGATATGACCTAAAAATTGAGATAAACTTAATAGAGACATGGCTTCAACTTCTCAGCTACATATAGCTTCTAAAATGTTTGAATTATGCTTGGGCTAATTTTAATAATCTTTTGCAAGAAAAGAAAATAATCCCACAAATAAAGGAAAATTATGCAAGAAAGTACGAAGGAACATAAAAATAGACACATTAAAATTCTTTTTATTCTCCAACCTCGAGGAAAGTTTTTTGCAATGAAACTTTTTTCTATTTAGAAGTGATTGTATGTCCTATAAAAAAATCAAATATGAATAACTCATAACTCGATTTTTAAGCCATAATTGTCATGTAGGAAAGATGGCCAACTGGTTCAAGGCATG
Organism: Sindora glabra; assembly: GCA_020226215.1. Classification (NCBI taxonomy): domain Eukaryota; kingdom Viridiplantae; phylum Streptophyta; class Magnoliopsida; order Fabales; family Fabaceae; genus Sindora; species Sindora glabra. The sequence goes on along the minus strand of CM035230.1, from coordinate 51,970,964 downwards.
GCATTGGAATCGTTATGTAGGTTTTCCAATCAGATCATAGAAATTTTTTTTATGGAGATTGAACTCTGGGAAAGTAGAAGTTGTAGATCTCTCCTTAAACTTTCGAACAATATAAAGATTGCCTCAATTCGACATCTAAAGCTCAAAATATAGCTGCAAAATAGAAATAATATCAAAATTTAATATTTATCAAATAAATTTAGACTATTGTAAAATCAACCATAAATTATAAAACAAGATCAATTCTGTGAAATTAAGTAAATGTAACTTACTAAGAGATATAAAATAAGAAAAAATAAAATAGTAAATATTTTTCTTGTTAAGTATACTTAATTAAATCATCATACTTTGCATTCACATTATTTTTCATGCTAAATTCAACAAGAAATTTAAGTCTTATCAACTTAAATCACTATTTTTCTAAGATTTAAGGTAAATAAAGAAAAAACCTAACTTTCATAATTCAAATAATAAAAAATATCCAAGATTTAGTTAGAATGTTCACTGACTTTATTTGGAGGAGATGAAAAGAGGATTGAATTAAAGTTTGCTTGATCCTATTGATGCAAAATTTTAAAGATCTAAGTTAGGGCTCAACAATCCCTTTTTTCAAGAAACCCCATTAATCATTCTCAATCTAAAGGAAAATGAAAGAAAACCATGCAAAAATTGAAATTTGAGGAGCCTTAGCTTGATTAGATTGAAAAGTGGTGGAAATTTCTTAAAGACCAATATTTTAGTTGTTAAGGAGAATAAGAACAGAAGATGAAGAAAAAGAGGAGAGAATGAGGGTTTTTGTGAGTAATGAAGAGTGAGGGGTTAAAATGGAAAAAAATTAGGGGAGGAAGGGGGGTAAGTAGCCACAGGCAAAATGGAAAAAATATCCTAAATCTCCTTTATACTCATATTTTTACTTTCAATCATAATTAACCCTTAAATATTTCAGTTTATCTCTTTCTTGACTATTTTTGTAATGCCCCCTCTAAATTATTTATTATAAAATTTGGAAAGTTTAGAATTTTGATTAACAAAATTAATGAGAATTACTTTATAAAGATTTTAATAGATAATTTTGTTTATGAATTTATAGATTTCAAATTTGTTAAAAGTGTTTTAAATTATTAAATTATTTTTATAATTATTGGGGCAATGGAATAAATTAATGATTTATGTTTAAATGATTTAACTAATTAATTATTTTAAATACTAGGAGTTATTTATGTTGTTTTCACAATAAGACATCTAAACTCTAAAATTTTCTAATTATAATATTCTTTTATAATTTTAGATGGAGTATAGGTTTATTTTAAAAAAAATAGCTTGTGGTAAATTTTAATACTTGAAATATTATTAATTGTAATTATTAAGGAATTATTTATTTTACTTTTGTCATAGTAAAACTTTTTCAAAAGAATTGTGAACTTAGAATTTTTAGGAATTATTAACTAATAGATATGTTATTAAAAAACTACTTGAATAAAAAAAAATTTAGAGTGACTCATTTGAAAAATTAAGGATAAATTAATTTATGATTTAGTGATGGATGGTTGTGATTTGATAGGGATAGGATTTTTATTTAGAATGTGTAGGTAGGATTTGTTTTTATTTAAGATTATGGTACAATTAAACATCTTAACCTTTCCTCTTAATCCTTTCATTTGACTTCCTTCAAATGGATAGTTGAGATTAACTCAATTTATAGCTATAATACACCCAAAACAAAATAACATCTTCCTTAGCTTTCTTATCCACTTTCTTGTAACCTTTTTTATTTTTTTTGTGTTCTTTTTCTCTAAAGTGCCAATCTTCTTTGCCATTTCTCCTGCACCAGCCATCGTGCCATTACTAATCTTTGTTCCTTGTGCATGTTTTCTAGCTATCATTTGGAGCTCCAAGTTGGTGATCATTTTAGGAGTTAGAATAGGGCTATTTTTGCCAAGCTCGACATCGGTGCTCTATTAGGTTTTAACAACTGTCGAGTTAGGGGTACCCTAAGGGCTAATTTTGTTCTCTTTCTTTCTTTCTTTCTTTTTTTTGTTGAGAAGCCTAATAGGTAAGTTGATTTAAAGCATAAAAGTTTAATTTTTATGTATGTTTTAGAATTTGATTTAAGAGCCCTAACTCAAATTGAAATTCTTTTTCTATGAAATTAATTCTAATAATTATAAAAGAATTGGTAGTTCAATTTATTAGAGTTAATTATTGGGCATTTAGATAAGAGATTGTGGAAAAGAAATAATTAGTTTTGTGCTCACCTACGATCATATTAATTGGGAGAAATAATGGTTTTTAGATTGATTTAGGTATAATCACAAATTTGAGAGGTTGGGGTAGAAGTTGATTTTCAATTTGGTGGAAGCTAATTTTAGAAATTTGATTAAGGTTCATTCTTATAAATTGATGTGTAACTAGTTGAGTTAGCAAATTTTGGATACCCTTGGAAATTCAAGAGGAAAATTATGTTATAAGATAAAAGGATATTCTAATTGAGATTTCAAAACTTATATTTATATTTTATTTATGATTATAAACTTGTTTTTATATTTGTGTTTTAGTACTAGTTTTACATGTAATTTTTAGTTTTCATAAGAACACACTTACACTTTTGGTGTTTCTATGATTTTTAAAACTTTTATATTATCTGTTAAATATATCTAGGATATCTATTTATACAAAAATTAGAATGTTGCTTGTAAATTACTTTGGATGTGGATTTTAAAGGAATATCTTATGTGAGTAAGCATTTAAATCATAATTGCTTATATGTGTTGATTTTGTTACAGAAATGGTTTGTTTTCTTGAAATACTTGATTTGGAAGTGTGTGTTGTAATTTAGTGAATCTTTATATACTATTGATGTGCATGTCGTAATGTACCAAAATTGTATTAAAACTGGTTGCTAAAAAATAATGTAGACTATGGCATAACCAGGTCGTACTCCTAGTAATCCTTCAATTTTATCTTTTCTAAATGATTTTCTAATAATATATGCATAATTATTAAGTTATTTATGCAATGAAAACGTGAAGAACTAATGCAAATAGAATGAATTGTAAAAAAAAAAAGAATGCTATGCAGAAATTGAATTGATATACAGAATGCTATATTATGCTGTATGCAAAACATAATTAAAATTGGAGGGGGTTAGTTGCATGAATTTAAACAATGTAGTAAGCACGAAATTAAGTAAAATAGAAATAAAATAGAAGAGAAATTAATGGAATTAAACAGCCGATTCAATGAAATTAAGAGTTCTAAATTGGATTAGTCATATATCAATTAGATTTTAATTTTTTCTAATTAATTCTTCAACCTTGAATTACCCAAAATTCCTGCAATGATTCATGAATTTTATGCTAGATAATTGCCTAAGATTTGATTAATTAAAATTAGCTGAATTAAGCAATCGTTATAATTTTTATGCTAAATTGAAATTAATTTATGAATAGAATTCAATTGATTTGAGAAACTAAATTAGAAATCTCCAAATTAATCCCTCAACCCTCTATCCTTATGTATAAAACTATGATTTATCAACTATAATTTCATAACCAAACAGCAAAGGAATCAGAAATCACAAGAGTGAATATCAATTATATCAAATCAACATCCAACAAATGCAATATCAAGAATTCAGCACAAGTGAATAGAGAAAGAGGAAAATTAATTAAGCAAGGCTAATATTACAAATCATGATCTCATAATCCTTAAGAGGATAGCCTTAAATCCTTGAATAAACCATGAATTTAGGCTTTCATTGATGAAGAACAAAGAGAGCTAGAAGAAGAAGAAGAAGACTATTTGCTGAATGTTGTGTGTAATCTAAATTGTGTTATTCTCTTCAGTCTTCTTGCTTATTCATACAACCTAAATTGCCTAAAACCTTATTGGAATAGGATTAGATATCTCTTAGAATTACAATAATAAGATTTTTTAAATTTCTAGAAGCCTAGACCTATTTTTTACAAATCAATTAAATCCAACAGTTGCATTAGGAAATTCTCGTAGGTCTATATTCCAGCCTGATTTTGACCACAAAATCAATGAATTTTGAAAGATCCATAAACATGAAAGTTGTAGGACTATGTCTTCTGAGAATTTGGGTGCTGTTTTAGGTTAATTGGATCACTATAGCTTTAGATATGGCCCAAATACAGAAATGGGTTCAGCTGGGACAGAAACATGACTTTAGCTTCTTGGCCAAATAAAGGCTTGAACAAGTCTAAATTGGGCTTAAACCAAAATATAAAAGTTGTAGATCTCTCTTTTATCTTTCCATCAATATAAATTTTATCTTAATTTAACAACCAAAGCCTAAGATATGACTGAAAAACATAAATAGTATCAAAATTTAACATTTACCAAATTAATTCACAATATTGTAAAATTGATCACAAATTATAAAATAGGGCCTATTCTATAAAATTAAGCAAATATAACATCTAAGATATATAAAATAGAAAAAAATAAAATAGTAAATATTTTTTTTGATTAACTATCTAGTGATTTTAAAGGTTTAAAATATTATTTATATGTTGAATGATAAGTTATGTGACATATAATATACATAATGGTAATTAGAGGTCTTGTCTTTGTGGTTAAACAACGAAAATTTTGAAAAATCTTTAGATCTTCATATAGGAGTTGCTTTGTGAAATGCTTCCTCTAGCCCAAGATTGTGATGGAACAAGGAATCATTTCTAGAAGTGATTCCTAGTTCCAATAGCACATTCATGGTCGTAGAATCACTCTTAGAATCGTGATAGAGTTAGGAATCACTTCTATAAGGGATTTATTATTTCTTCAATTGTAATCTTCCTTTAGAATTGCTTTCAAATATGATTCTAAGCCAATAAAAAGAATCAATTCATTGTCCCATTTTTTATTAATTAACTTTAGAATTAAATTTAATCGATCATTTGAGAATTTATCCTCTTTCAAACACACGTATAACCTTTATGCATTAGAATTTATTAGAGTACGATACAAATAGGAAATTTATTATGTTATATTATAGATATTTGTTATGTGAATTGTTTGAAGCTATACAAAAAGGCATGGAACAGTTGTGTATTGAAATATGATATCTTAATGAGAAAGAATTTGGGTTAGATTATGAGAATAATGATGGAAGTGGTGTATTATATGGAAGCTTGTGTAAGTCTCTCTTTGCTAAATGGCCATAGTGTTAGAAAACTACAAAGAATGAAATAGTGTTAAAAGCTCGCATATGATTGTCTTCATTAAATGGCTATAGTGTCAGGAGTTTGTAAAGTTATTTTCCTTATACCTAAACTTTGATGCTATGTGTTAGATCTATATGTCTATTTATGAGGGGATAAGGATGATTAAGAGTCATAAAAAATTATTTATTTTTATTTTATTATTCTTTATTACTTTTATGTTATTTGAATGTAGTGCATTCGCATAGAAATGAGTAACTGCATAAGTGGATATACATATACATGGTTATGTGATTACTGATCATTGTTAATGAAATTATGATGTGAAATGTATGGTATAACCCTCTCTAGGAATTTATTGTTGCACATTATAGTTGGTATTATTTAATAGGATAGTTTTTTGAAACTCTTTTTTCTTCATTGAAAAAGATATGAAGGTTTAGTTATTGTTTTTTAGATAAGAGAGGTAGATATTTCCCTTAAAGGATGTAATTATACTTTCTTCACTATGATGTAAGCATATTTCAATAAATTTTTATGTAATTATTGTTTACTCATTGAGTTTGATAGAAACTTACACTTTTTTTTATCCTTTTCTTTAGGAACTTTCTTTTTAGGTGCTCAACTATTGTTTAATGGATTGAAAATAGGTTTACTTGAGAACTTTAGTAATAAAGTAAATATTAGGATAGTTGGAATTATTGTGCATGAAATTTTTTTTTGTCTATTCCATAATGGATTTTGAAAACTATGTTAGTGTATATGCCCTAAAACCAATCATATTGGTGATTGTAATTTTGAATCATGTTATTTTAATGGCAATTCTAATTATTATATTTATATATATTATCTGAGTAATATATTCAATTATGATAATAACCTTAGAATAATTATATTCTTAAATGTCTCTAGTCATATATCATTGTGGATTAGGTTGCTTTGATATGTTAAGACTAGCATGTGTGAAGACTTATATGGGATATTAAGTTTACACATGAGTACAAGTTAGAAAACTTGTATACTGGATCGACCCATATTAAGGACGCTACATGGATCGTTATATGAGTGTCATGAGTGGTTCTTAGTGATCATTATTAATATGGTCCTTTGACCTGATATCACCAAGGTTCCCTACATGTGAGTTTCATATTTTGATACTATTTTTTGTCACTAATGGTTAAGTGAATGCAAGGGTAGTTATTGGATATGTCACATATCATGTGGAGGGGTTTGTGTGATCAAGATGGGATTTGTCCCTCCTATATAACAGGAGTAACATCTATGGGTCCCTTGATTAAGTAAAGCTGAGAAAATGCATAGCCATGCTCAGATGAATTGACATGGGATGTCGATTACATTTGTTTCAGTCAGCTTACTTAGGAATCAAGAAACCTTAAGATTGGGCTATACGGGAATGACACGCTCCATGTCTCGTGCTCAATCTAGATGTATAGGACAAAAGGACATAGGTGATGATCACGTGTAAAGGTTTAGTCAAATCACTGACTTTCTCATTGTTTGGGTAACAATGATGTGTTGCTAGACACCAATCATTGTTTATGATCATTAATATGATCAATGGTTATTGCTAACGTAATGAGAGCTTATAGGGTCGCACACTTAGAGCTTAGTGAATTTGGAATTAATGGACCAAATTATTTAGGCTTAATATTTGGGAATTCATGTCATAATTATAAGGCCCAATAGTAAGCCTATAATTGTACATGGAATAAAGTCCAAATAGGTTAGGTTTTTCTATGCACCTATTTAAATAGGCTTGTTGGGTAATAATAAGATGATTATCATTATTCACGCACCCCAAAAAGGCATAGAAAAAACCTAGCACCTCTCCTTGACCAAAACCCCTGACGAGGCGTAGCTAGCACTACGAGGTGATAGGAGATCAATTCCAACCGGTGTTTATGCGGACATTCATCGATGATTCACGGGTTCGTGTGGATACTAAAGAGGTGCAACCATATTAAACGCTGCACTGGTGATCTGATCTTCTAGTTTCTATTCTGGTTCGTGATTTGGAGAGCAGATTAGATTGGAAAACGGACAGAAGCAGATCGGATTTGCTGTGTAGCGGACAGAAGATTTTTGGCCGAAAGGTATAAACCCTAATCCCTAATCTATGGCATTCTGAATTCGCATGGATCCTTAGTGGAAATCGTGCAAAAATTTTATTTTGCTGTGCATGTATGATGCGCGATTTCCAACAAACTACATATTCTTATTTATGAAAAGGATGATGTATGTGAAACATGAAATTAAATGCATTTAGGAAAGGCAAGTAGGTTATCACATAAAATGACTTTTTATGCTAGTGACATGCTCTGGGATAGGTTGTGATAATTTCATGCATTTAGAATTTTATTTCTATACCCCATCATAATAATTGTATTATTTCCATATGAAAATTTATTTCTAATTTCACCTTGATGATTGATTATTATTATGTAAATATTTAATTAATTTTTTAAAAAGAAAATAACATTTCCATTTGTAATACATTATGATCTTATTGAAGAAACTTACCTTTGCATCATCATCTATTTTACATTTTTGCCTTTCTTTTCTAGTTGTAGGCCTTTATTGTAATATAGACCTAAAGCTTTATGTAATATTTGCCTCAAGATTAGTCATGCTTCTTTCCCTAAAGGATCCAATTAGAAGACAAGCTTTTTTTTTTTTTAATATACCACAATAAGCATCCAATGGCACCTACAATACAATGGTATAACAAATTGTTTAAGTTTATTTACAAAAAATAGAAATCATAACTAATGTATGGGTAAGGCATACCCTATAAGGTATGACATAGAGTAGCAAGCTTTCTTGGGCTTTGTTAATAATGTAGCTGCACTGTATTCCTCGTTTTTCCTATTTTCCTTCTTGGCTTAAGGGTGATGTGATATGGACACAAGAATCTATAATGAGCTTTTGCACTTAGGGAGGAGCAGCAATCATAACAACACCTATAATCAGAGAGGCATAACTTAATTTTAGACAATAGTTAATTTAATTTATGTTTAGGCTATCTTACTTAGAGCTAGATGCAAATGATATTAAGTTCTTTGAACCCTAAGAGCTACAAGATAATGTCCTCCCAATGAAAAGCAGATAAGATATTCATACCATATTTGCCTTTATCGTGAGCTAAACTTGGGCCTCTCAGGCTTATGAGTTGTCAAGCTTTGTGTACAGTATTTTTTAATCATGATTAAAAGATTGTTAAAACATAGATAACATTAATTAGTTATCTTAAACAATAAGACTAATATAACTTTCAACTATATAAAAAATTTAGGGCGAAAGGATACATGATGATACCTTTGCTAGGAATTGAACGGAGGCCTTTGACCATGCAATGAAAGTCTTTTAAGCTTCTTCCACTATTCAAACTTTATCATTTGACATCAATATCTTAACTTTACAATTGAAAGGCTTGCTAACTAACATATTGACTTGATAGTTTGACAATGGTCGATGGTAGACCTTATAGCTTATTAGAACCTACTCAACCTTAACTTACACATAAGTGGTCTTATCACTATTAAAGTACATAGCACTTTGCCCTATTCAATGTGGACTCCTACTATCAAAAACTTAATTTATACATAGATATATATGAAAAAAATGTAAGGGTTTAAGGTGAAATTCCCTTAAGTATGATCTTTATAATGTCTCATATCATGATAGCTTATGCTAAAAATGCTGGTAAGCCTAAGACATCAATCATAAGAGGGGCTAGCTCCTTTTATTAATTAGTAGTCCTAGGGGTAAATTGGGTAGCAATCAGAGAGGTTAGGTACTTTGTGTAAGTAGTAGTCATATTGGATGGCTAGATAGTTGTTGTAGAATTTAATTATGCAATTTATTGGAAATAATTTGGTCTATCAAAGCATAAAGTTGTTGCATCTACATGTATTATTCCAGCATTTATTGCATCTTTACCATTAAATCAAGCTTCCACATTATAGGTAATGTTAGCTCGGAGGTCTTCTAACTTAGAGTGCAAAGGCCTTATTGGATGGCATTTTGATGCATTAAAGTAGCCCTTAAGTTGACAATACATCTAACACTATGAACATGACTAAGAATGCTTTTCTGATCCTAACATTGTGGCAAGGATGTCTTTTTTCCTAGTTACCTAAAACCATATTGGGAGGCTTACTTTATGTCATGTAATGTTAAGCAAACAATAAGTAATTAAATTCAATTCATGTGAAATAGAAGCTTTAAAAGTAAACAATACATTTTGATTTAATTCTAAAGACTTACAATTCTCTTTACAATGGATTAACTCTTTGAAGTCATGTACTTCCTCTACCTATTAGCTTTAACTTGCTTTTAAAAGTCTATATGAGAAATGGAAGATATTTTATTAATGTTATTGCCTTCAGTTGAAGTAAGCTTCTCTTTTATTAACTTTTACTCTAGCTTTTAATAACATCGCTATAGGAGCTTATATGGATGTATGTTTTTATTTTGCCTCTTTTAGTTTACTTACTTAAATCCTTTTGATAAAAGGACATATTAATTCACAAGTACAAATTATATACAACTAAGCTATTTAGTAGAATTGACTCATAGAATGCATAAATTTTATTTGGAAATGACTATTGTTCTTTTTTTTCTAGGAACTTTTTCTATGATTATTGATTGATGAAGTTGAATTTCTAAAGTGGGTTACTTTTATCCTAGTTTCAAGGTTGACATATTCCTATCTTAACCTTCTCTTGAAGTCTTTTCATCAATTTGCCACTTGCAATAGTACTTATTTACACAATTTTTTGGTGTTGGAAGATCGAAGGTACTCTAGTAGACAAAAAACACATAAGAATTATTTGTGATTATTTTACAAATATAGTTTTATATATTTATAATATAAAACCATCCAAATCAAGATTACATACCATGATCATTTCCTAAAGGTTATTCTTTAATGCTTGGTGGACACGCCTTTGATCTGTATAACTAATTAATATTTTAAAATATACTACCATCAAAAGTAGCTGTTATATATCACTTTATTTGTTCTACTTGCTTGCCCTTTGATGTTGAATTGAACATCTACTAGCTTGCATCACATCAATACCTTTTAGCATTGTAGGATCCTTTTTAGTCTTTTAGGTAGGAGCACTTAACTATTTAGAATGATCCATATTCTAGTTGTTTCCTAAAAAAAATAATGTCGATCATGTATAATGATACATAGATAAAGTTAAACATTGACATTATTTAGTGATAAGAAAGTAATAGATATAAGAATTGTATTCATAATAAATGCTACATCGTGGGTATGACAAAACACATGACTAGCATGACAAGCAACTAAGCTAAGATTCATTAATCATTATATTTTATAGACTTCTCCATTAATTAACATAATTAAGGAGCAAATAAGATTCATTCTACTATATAATATATTTGTCAGTCTAAAAAATACAATAGCATACAATGGCAAAAACAATAATTTAAAATGGCAAAGGCATTACCACTAAATAGAACATAACCATAACTATACATCTTAAGGGTAACTAAACCTTGAAAGCATCACCAAACTTAACAAATAAGATAAGCTTAAACCTAGTGATGAAATGAGCTATCACAATATTACTATACACATCCATATATATGCTAACAAATAAAGTCAAATAATCTATCAATATTAAAAAAATGAAAACAAGACAAGAAAACATGCTTAAAAATGGTTATTATGACAAGAATGAGCATGAAGCTAATTGTAAATGCAACTAAAAATGTGGTAGAGATTTAGGAATTGTTAAAGAAATGATAAAAGTGGATGTTATTGCCAGAGAAATGGGTTTTAAAAAATAAAGTGATATGAAATAGAGTATAAAATGAAAGTTATAGGAAAAAACTTTGCATGTTAGTTTTTCTAATAGATAATCGATGTATTATATAAATAACATCAGATTGATACAAAATAAATGTATGAAATTAAGACAATATTTATAAAAATACCACAGTTCCATCAATTTCAACATTGATTAAGTAAACAACTGATGAGTTAAATTTGCTAAGTGTTCCATAAAGTAACAAATCATATAACTTTCAACATTAATTAAGTAGAAATCGATGTTTTATGTTTTCTAATAATTTTAGCATGAAATTACATCCAAATAAATATCAATTATAAGTTTTAACAGTCATTTTAAGTTTATTAATATTTTTAAAAATATTCCTACATCCTAATAACCATTAGTTGTATTTAACCATCATCTTATTGTTTTTAATAATTTTAAAAATACCATCATATCAATATAAACACTAATTTTTACTTTGAATGACGTCTATCCATTAATATTTGTTTACAATTATGTAGTAGTGCATTGAAGCAAAGTAATATAAGATACTTTCAAGCTTAAGCCAAGAGGAAAAAGAAGAAATGTAAGAGAAAATAGATGCATTAAGTAATAAAGATATTGAAAGTTGAATGTTTTGAGAACTTGGAAGTATTAACAAAACCAAATGATTTCATTGGGTATAGTTTATCCTTTCAAGCTTAGAGTTTCTTTTCCATGTTAAAAAACTCAAATATGTTTTTACATATCCCTAGTTAGCTCAAAATGTTTTAAAAAGTGACTCTAGAATCATGCTTTTATAAAATATCTTATGGGACACTTAAAAAACAAGTAAGATATGAGCTTATTCTTTTTAGTTTTGGCATTTTGTCACTCTTTTGATCATAACTTACAAAGCTAATCTTTTGATCATTTTGCTAAAATGATCAACATATGTAAGAGTAATGATTTTTAAGTTAAGTCTAAAAATTAGTTTTTTTGCAATAGAAGTCTTTTTGACTTTTGCTCATTGTTTTTGCATTCTCCATTCTAGCTTAAGTTCACTTTGCTTATGCATGAACAAGTATGAACTCATAGTTATTGCCACAAAGTCTTTTAACAATACAACTATGTAGCACTAGTTTGCTATCTCTCTTTCGAATCATTGTTGCTACTTTATAAAGCAATTATGTAGCCTAGCCTATTACATTGAAGAATCTTATGGGAGATTATGTACTCTCTATCAAACCCATATATTGTGCACATTGCATTGATTCCTATGAATATTTACTTTACCCTTTAGCAATACTCCTCTAAGCACTATAACAACTTCTTTCAAACTAACTTGACATAATTTTAGACTTTTTTCTTTAGATTAATTCGTTGGTGCCCTATAGTTATGGCCACACATTTTTGTGCAACCAAGGTTTTGCCTTTTAGCTTCATCGATCCTTTCAAAAATAGTCAAGCCTTCTAATAAGACCAAGGCTTGTCCATCTAGATATGTTGTTAACTCATTCATTCCTTTGGATAGTAGTTTTACATCCTTCAATGCCATTATTATAAATGAGCGCATAATCAACGTCTTGCATAACAAGCAAGTTAGCCTTTTAGCACAAATGCTTGCACCCTATGCATCAAACCATGATCACTCTAATGCATCAACTTCCTACACACTTGCTTTTAAGGATGATCCAATCTTTCATTCTTTCTAGTTAAGTTTTTGGTAATAGCTCTTTTGAGTTTGAGAATTATAGCTTCACACATCCTTCATATAATATTAGATAAGTCACATCCAAACCAATTGTAGCCTACCCAGTTTTGGCTTTTTGGTGCAACTCTCAAGCTAATATCATGTAGTATATGCTTGCTACTCTTTCTAGACTTCTTATAAAATTCTCTTGTGGCACATTTTATAAAGATAGCAGGACATCAAAAATTTATTAGCTATATAATAAAATCCTGTGCACAACATGTGCGTAAGCCATAATTGAATGTTGTTAAAGCACTTACATATACCAAACCATAAGATTACCCTAAACATAGAACCTTTAAGCACAATGGGCTAGAGAGGATAAATTTAAATAGGGAGAAGGAGATTCCGTTTGCTTAATATATGCCTTATTACTTAGTTTGGAGTATTTTGGGGATGGCTACAAGTCAAGACATTTGAGTTCCTAGCTCAGTGCTAAGGTGCCTCATCAAATATTCTTGATACTTCATTATCTTAAAGAGCATTTTAAATAAAAGCCTACAAGGCACAAGTAGATATACTTTTTTCAAGTCATTATAAACCCCTTTTGCAATGCTTTGAATGTTCAATTTGCACCAAAATGCATTGACAAAAAGCTAAAAATATGAGGATCATAAATATAGGTTTCTCAGACTCTTTTAAATACTTAAACCATGCAAAAATTATCAAAATATTCCTAAATTAGGAAAATTTGGAAAAAATTATATATAAGTTCGATTGATTTCAAATTTCAGTCATAGTGCCTCTACAACTTACTTGATTTTTTCACCAAATCTCGCTCAAAATTGAGCATATTTACCTATTCAATTATTACAATTGCTAACTTGTGACATGAAGTCAAGGTGAGTTGTGTGATCACCATTGTAAGGGGTAGATGAGAAGGAATGGAATGTGGATTGCTAGAGCAAGCTATTCTATGAAAGAGAGCTTGAAGATTTATGAAAGAGAACTTGAAAACTTTAAGGTTTTGGAGAGTTGGAGGTGATGGTTTTATGGTTTCCTTGGAGATAATCTCAAACTACTAAACTTAAAAGACTTGATTAGCACAATCAGTTTTAGGCCTTGTGAAGGCTAATATATGTAAAGGTGATTGTGGAATAGTGCATGTTTGGTTGGGCATTTGGAATTTTAGATGGCCTAATATCAAATTTAGAATTCATATAGTCGACTTTGTTTTCTTTGTTTTCTCTTACATATGTTTGGTTATTTTTTTTAAGATGTGTCTCAATTAATTATGTCTTAAAATAATGATGGGTAAATTTACATGAAATAACTTTTGTTTCAATGGTAAATTCTGTTCGATACAAGATTTATAAAAAATTAGTTATGTTTCTCAATATCTTAATTTTCAAATAATGTTATTAAATATAACATGAATTTATTTTTAATTATTTTCCATGATTTATTATCCATGGTCAATATTAATGTGTAAAACCAATTCTCTTGTTCTTACCTTGAAAGCAAGATTTTAAATTGTAATTTGAAATGGTAATATTATTTTGAACCATCTTGGAACTGCAATTTATAATTTTACACTGCAACGTTCTCATTTTCCCCTATTGTTTTTTCAATAATTAACCAAAGATGATTTCATTTATGTCTGCATTGTTGCAATTGTATTAGGATTGATTTCATCCACTCTATCCCATTTTTTAGTGTTTTTTTTTAATAACTTTTTCGTATCTGTGATGGAATCACTACACGATCACAACTGCATTTCAATGCAAGCTTACAACAAAGAAAATCTGTGATTAAAATATTTTAAATAAGCCAAACATCTAATTTAATTAAATTATTAAATTATATATTTTATTCATAATTCTTATACTTCATTTTAAAAAATTACTATTTATAAATATATAATTTTAACATAATTGTGCTTAAACAAATTTAGTCATTTTTATATTTTTTATTATATCTATTCTTTTTATATTAAAAAAACAAACAAGCAAACAGCCGTGTGAAGCATGGCAATAAATTCTAGATTTAGTAAAATAATAAAACTGTTAACAACTTGAATTTAGATAAATGAAAATGTAAAATCTTGACTATTGATATTTATATATGAAAATATAATTTCAATTATTAATCTTTGTGATTTTTAATTGTAAAATATTAATTGAAATATATATATATATATATATATAACATGAAAGACACGATTTAGTCATACAAGTAGTAAAAAAGGCCACAAAAATGTGAAAAAAATAAAATTGCGTTGAAAATTTTTAGAATTGCGATGAATTTTTTTATTTATTTTGAAACAGAATTTCTGTCTCAAAATTTTCATGAAAATTTAAAGTTATTAGTTTGGGATGGAATCTACATATTTTTTCATTCTAAACATTAAAAAATTTATTTTTTAAAATATTTGCAATGGGATTTTCGGTTCCAACATTTTGTAAAATTGCAAATTAAATTTACAATTTTTTGGGACAAAATAAAAATTTCTTTGCAAGCGTGTTGCGACAAGCATTTTTTGCAATGGAAAAAAATTCTACTGCGAATTTCGTTCCAAATCCATTTTGAGAGGGAATTTTGTCCATTTCACGACAAAAAATTCCGTACTAAGTTCCATTTTTTTGTTGTAGTGACAGAAAAGCCATTGTATCCTGTAAACATCACCCATAGATATACAGTAACCCGTGAATATTAATATCAATATCCTCACTGTCGTGCGGATGTTAGCTTCTAGACTTTTGGGTTCTTCCTTCTTTCAGCTTCTATCACAAACGGCGACGTCTCCTCCGACTGTGGTTATTTTCTTCCTCTTTTTCTTAGTATTTCCCTCACAATTAATTAAGCTTGAAATGAAATGTGTACCCTAGATTCCCCTACTTCCAATCATGAACTATGAAGTTATAATTGGAAATTATCATATCGAACCCGTGCCCATTTTCTTTGGTAATTAGGTAATTGGTTAAGCCAACCTAATGTCGATGACATCATCAAACGAGCGAGATATTTATTTATTTTTTTAACACTTACATATCTCCATATTTTTTGGTATGAAAAGGTGGTAGCAGTAAACAATAAACTCATCTTAGCAACAGTATTTTTAAGAATAAAATTCAAAACTTATTAGACACGGAACATTTTGAATCTCAATCTGTCACCACTAATTAGTCAAACGTTGGTAATGAGATATCTAATTTGTCAAGTTCATGCCTTGACGTATAATTATATTTATATTATATAAATGATACACACAATATTATTATCTGATTTGATAAAAATCAAAACTTTAAAGTCAAAGAAAATGCAAGAGTTTCTTATTAGAGTCAAACAAGAAAACAAGAATATATAATGCAAAAAATATTATTATTGTTAAAGTGAAACAAGAATCTAAACCTTAAATATTATCATCTAATCTAATTTATTGTTATTTATACATAAATTATAAATGGCGGTTGCGTCCACCATAATAATACTGCTATTTCGAATTGTAATTTAAACCCTTACTTTCAATGTGAGAACAAGGGAATTGGTTTTCAACATTAATATTGATCATGAATTCATTTTATATTTAATAAAATTATTTGAAAAATTTTCCGTCACACATCAAATAGTATACAAAAATAAGGACATACATACACAAACAGAATTTACAATATTGAAAAAAAGTTATTTCATACAATTTTTACTCATCATTATTTTAAGTAGAAATACTATATGCATTGAAAAAAGAGATTTGAAATTAATTTTTAAATGCTGTTATTAAATATAAGATGAGAGAATAATTGTAAAATTTAATTTAATAGATATAAAAAATTCAAAATTTAATTTCAAATTTCATTAAATTTTTGAATTTTAAGTCATAATTGATTTTAAGGCACATCTTAAAAATTAACCAAACATGCTTAAAAAAAAATAGAGTCGACTATATGAATTCTAAATTTGATTTTAGGCCATTTAAATGCTAAACCAAACATGCATCGCTCCACAATCACCATTACATATATTAGCCTTCACAAGGCCTAAAACAAATTGTGCTAATCAAGTCTTAAGTTTAATAGTTTGAAAGATGGCAAAGGAAATGAAGGTTGAGATTATCTCCAAGGAAACCATAAAACCATCATTTTCAACCCCCTAAATATCCTGAGATTTTCATTCAATAAAATAATTTTACAAGGAAACCATAAAACCATCATCTCCAAGAATGCTCAATTGGCGCGTTAAAGGTGAAGGAGGAGGCGATGGTGGTGAGAATAGGATGAGGCAATTGTTTGAAGTTGATAATATAAATATAGGAAACCATAAAACCATCATCTCGAAGAATGCTCAACTAGTGACGTGGAAGGTGAAGGAGGAGGTGACGGCAGTGAGAATAGGATGAAGCAATTGTTTGAAGATGATGATATAAATATATTTTATAAGGTAGTTGGTGGGTAAAGAAGGGAAGGTTATATGAGCTTGGGTTGGAGGGTCAAAAGTTCAAATCATTTGTTGTGATGCAACCCATCCAATCACAATTTAGAGTTGAAGATATCATAGTTGCCTTTGTCTTTTGGACTTTATTGGAACAAATATTAGATGAGCACGAATGCTAGACAACCGAGCGCCAGTGTTAATTGGATCAACCAATGGCTCAGCTATGAAAACAATTATCTACGGTAATAATGACATTGACATCTCCTACTCCACAAACTTAAGTGCACAGGCCCTTCCAATAAGCCAACACTACAACTAATTGTCGGTAAACAAGAACAAACTAGGAAGGAACTTTTTTAGATAGTAGCACCTTTATAGGATTTTTTGGGATTGTGTATTTTGGATATTGGATGATATTTAGTAGCCTAAAACAGCTTAAATTGTAAAGAATAATTGTTTAGTTAATTTGAATATATTTTGGCCATAACATTTTTGCATATTAGGTGGTTCTAAATATAAGGTAAATGTCACCAGCATTAAGTTCTATTTGAACACAGGGCATGCTATAAATTAAATTAAAGAATAAAAATAAATTTCTAGTTTGCGATGGCCTAGTGACAATTGCAGCCCTTGCTAGTACTCAAGGGATTAGCAATGGAGGTGACCCTTGCAAAACAGGGTAATTATGGGTAAAACAGGGCTCAACTTTATGACGGTCACTATCCATCAGAGAGTTTAACAATAGCCATTTCCATCATTATTCCATCACAAAAAATAGGCAAAAATCAAAATTCTCTAATCATTCAGTAGCGGAATATATATCTTAGCGAGGGACATTCTTCCCCGCTAAATTTAGTGAGGAAGGTTTTCCAAGGATCTTGTGAGGGAAGACCAATTTTGTGATGAGATTGTCTGTTGCTAATATCTACTTCTCTTATAATGCATTTCCACCTTTTTTTTCTGTCATAAGTTAATTATTCAAACGTATAGCTATAACATCAAACATTAGTGAGGATGAATCTTGTGGAACTATCTACACAAGTCAAGGGAGGGTAATAACGATTCATTATTGGAAAAAGTACAATACATATTATTTTGGATAATTTATAGCAAATCATAAAACAAATTGTCATTTATAGGGATGTTTACTTCTACTAGAATAAGGAGAAATTCTTATTTCATCGGAATGAGAAAAGAAACAAGAAAATGGAACCCACAGTAAGCTGGTGGAACCGACCTTTCTCTTACTTTTTTCTCTTTATTCCTTAGAGTAACGAAATTTTAATATTCTTCTAAAGTAACACACTGTATTTTACTCTAACTTGGACCGACAAAAGCAGAGATCTAGTTGATGATACATGGATTGACGGAAGCAAACTCAAGCAGCTCTTCATCCCTTTCCACGATACTCATATCGTCGTCGCTTAGGCTTATCCATGCTTCAGTTCCTCCCCTTCTCTGGTATCTGGTAATGTCACTAGATGTTTCAAATCAAAAGGAGGAAGAGCCACTCATTTTGTTTTCTCCACCCAAAGTCACTTTCATACAATGAAAAACTACACCAGCTCGAGAAAAGGTAGGAATCTTTCCCACAATCTTTAGAAATAATATTGTTCAACTTCTCCACGATCTGATCAACAGCTGGAATCAAATTGCCTTCTTTTATGATTCCTCGATAGAGTATTGGAAAACTCCTCCAAACCATTTCTCATCAGAATAGTTAAATTGCCTACATTCGTTTGGGTCTCAGCATCCACTTCGACATCTAAACTGCATACCACGTTGCCTGCAGAATTCTCCGGCAATGGTGGAACAATCCTTTTACGCATATTCACTGCCATTGATATCAAAGATGGCCTGACAGTCCCCAAATTTCTTCTTGAAGCGTTGGTTAAATTCTTCCAAATGAGTGCCATAACAGCTCTGGCACGAGTTGGAGGCTTCGTAGTTGCAAATGCAGATTTAGGTTTCAGATCTGCTTTCTTCGATGAACTAAGACAAATCTTCTTGTGACCGTTCTGAATTTGAAGTTTGTGGGCTCCAAAACATCCAACTTATTTTCGTGATCTTTAGTTGACGGAAAAACCGATCCGACAGCATAACTGGGTCGGACGTAAAGCTTCAGCCATGCAACCCAAGGCAGACCAGGCTTTGATGATTTTGGATAGTGGTGAAGCATCAGTAATTTTGTGGGATATAGAAATTTCAATGGCCGAACCACCACACTGGACAAGTGACAAAGGGCCTGTAATGGATTCGATGGAGTTCAACTCTACCGGAAAAAACTGTTTCAAGGAATGGGGAAAAGGATTTTTGAACATGTCAGCTAGGAAGCCATGGATTCGAGCTTCGAAGAACTCGACTCCATCGTCATTGCATTCGATGGTTATAATTTGTTTGCTTCTTCCGGCGAGCGGGTAGAAGTGGGTTAGAACATTGGATAAAGATGTCTTGAGAAGTTGGCACTTATTAGGAAACTTGAAATTATTGAGGTAGAAATGAACTGTTTGAATGTATCTTGGCGTCATAATCTGGTTTAGGAAAGAAAGGTTGAAGATTCTGAGGTGGTCGGCAGTTCGGGATGATGGTTTGATGGTTTCCTTGCTTGTGAACTTAACTTTCGCTGCCATGCCTGTAGCTTTATACGTTGATCTAGGCAAAACATGGGTAATACTTAATCTTTCGGTTGACAAAAATAATCCAGAAGCCTGTAATTATTTTCAAATTCCATTTTTAATGTGATTAGAATAAAAAAATCAAAGCCAATTAATTAAACCCAATTGTTATTAAGACCCAATTGAAATCAATCAAAATTAGAATAGAATAAAGACAAGCGAAATTCAATAAAAATAGATTAAATAATCCTGTAAACGTGCAAATTATAAAACCTATTTTCTATTTCATTTATTATACAATAGCTAATTGAATTAATTCCGCAAGTACAAAAATAAACTCAATCAATCACTTCAAAGTTTAATTAAATAGACTGCAATCATCAACAAAAGAAATAAATGAATAGAGATGATTAATTAAGAATAAAAAATGAGAAATAAGTTCTCAAAATTGATTAGAAAGAATATGCCAAATCTTTTGAATTAAAAGAAGAGAGTTTAGCCACTTATGGTGAAATTAAAAAGAAATTTGAAGAAGAGGAGAAAGTTGTCTAGAATATATATGATGCCTTTGGAGGCATAAAATCCTTTTAAATATAATTTCCTAAACTAGAAAATCAAATAGGCCAAATAAATATGTTTCTTATGATTACAAAGAATGGGGCTTTGCCTAACTTAAAAATCTGTAACCTAATTTACAAATTAAACTATTAATAATATTTTATTATAGTAATTTTCTTATTTCAGCTTGTAGCTCAAATTTGACAACTAAAATGGTATAGTTTCACTAAATTCTAAAGTTATTAGGTTGGGTCTTAGCTAACTTTGGCCACTAGTTTTAGCTTAATTGGATTTTTAAAGTTCTAGATATATATAAAAAATTGAGACTGATTCAATTAGGATAAAAACAAAACATCAAATTTATGATTATTTTTTACTCTCCAAATGTTTGAACTAGCTTTTCTACAAAATATAAAAATTGTAGAAAATTATTTTAGCTTTCAATCATATAAAGATTAGCCTAATCAAAGGTCCAAAACTCAATTTATAGTGAAAAATTTGAAAATATCATCAAATTTTCGAAATTAGTCATTTTTTTTATCATGATTTGTTCCAAAATAAGCCTAAATTTATAAGTACAATGACACCCTAAGAGACATAAATATAAGGAAAAATTAATGTAAAATATCATCTATATCATGGATACTTTGGTATTTCAAAGGTATATCTAGAGCTTGTTTTTGTCTTGGTATTGATGAACCTGTATTGGATAGTTACATAGATGCAAACATGGTTAGTGATGTTCATTTTAGAAAGTTTACTTTTGGATTTATAATGACCTTTTTAGGGGGAGTTGTATCCTAATAATCAAAGTTACAAAAATATATTGCATTATTTTCCACAAAAGTTGAATACATTGTCACTATTAAAGCATCTGAAGAATTCTTTTGAACACAGAAATTCTTACAAGAGTTGGGCTTAAAACAAGAGAAGTACATGTTCATTTTGATAGTCAAAGTGCAATTCATTTCAATAAGAATCTGATCTTTCATTCAAGGAATTGAGGTCACACAATGTGAATTTAATTAATTGAGATCCTCTCCTTCCTTTTTAGGAAAAGAATGAGGCACATTTTGAAGAGAAATAAATATATTTTTTTCGTTTAAAATAGTTGAATTATAAGAAATTTTTGTGAGTGAGAATGTTGTTACTATCTTAATTGTATGATTAAGTTAGAGGAAACAACCTACACTCATCTCTAGGGGATGATTCAACCAATTTACTCATAATCCTAATACGATTAAATAAAGGTGTTGGATTGGCATATTAACGGCATCTGGAATAAAATATTTGCGTAGTGCTTGTTTGGAGATGTAAGGTAACATGAATTAATAAAGCTTAGAAATTAATGCTTTTTGAAAAAAATAACTCATAAAAATAATATTTTTATTAAAATGAGAAAAATTGAATTAACTTTTTTATATTAAAATTATTTTAGTATTTGAATGTTTTGGAGTATAGAGCTAAATAAAATATAACTTGTATCAATCTCTAAACATTTTCATTTTAATATGTCATCCGCATATTTGTCCTTCACAATGATTAAGCCTAAATTAGTAGGGGAGGCCACGTAACACAATTTTTTAAACGATTTATACCCTCCGCCCTGGTTGTGCTGTCCAGAAACAAGTAACATTTTAGGGTTGTGCTGTCCAGAAGTAATGTGAAACTCTTGCCATTTTCCAATTATACTGCAGGCGATATCTAATAGGGGGAGACACCACCGAATGTGGTGGAGCATTTTCTTGTTTGAAGGGTTTAGAGTTAATTTATTTTCTTTAAATTAAATTGTTTTGTCAAGAATATTTAGATTCCATTTTATGTAATAAATAAGTAAAGATTCCATTTTATGTAATAAATAAGTAAACTTTTAACCTGATCAATAAGTTATAAGTTAATTTTTAGAGGTATTTATCACACTAATTTATTAAAAAAGATAATCTCTAATTTAATAAGTTACCTAAAGTAACTTATAACTTATAAGTTAGCCTTTAGAATAACTTATAATTTATAAGTTGCAGTCTCTTCAAATTATTTTCAAATTTATTCTTATTTTTTATTAATTTACAATTTATACCTTTTATAACATAAATCTAAATATTTTTTCATAAAATATAATTAATTTATAATTTTAATATAATTATATTCTAATTTTAAATTATAAATATATAAAAATATATATGTAAATAAATAAATAATATCATAAAATATAATTAATTATATTTTAAGTAATTATAATTTTATTATAAATAATAAAATAAAAATTATATAAGTAAATAAATGTATAAATGTATAAAATATAATTAATTAAATATTCAATATTATTTTTTATTTTAAAATTTTTAATTACATTGATATAATTTAATTTTTAGATAAATATAAATTATTTTAATTATATATATTTTTATTAATATATCATTTTATAATTTTAATTAATTCAATAATTAATTTTTTAAAATAATTTTTAAATAATTAGTTAACTTATCAGTTATCAATTATAAATTATTAATTATCGTTAAGTTATCAGTTACTAACTAACTTATCAATTATTAATTATTTATGTGAAACGGAGCCTTAGTCCAAGTAACATATAATATTATTTAAAAGTCTTACCTTCTTTGACAGCCTGAATTGATCTCAAAGGTTTGCTTGTATGCATTTAATAGTTTAATAACTTATATCATTATTTGAAAAAAAACAAGAAGAGGTAGAATTAATTTGCTTAATAAGTAGAACTGCTGGACTAAATTTATTCCCACGGGATGGAGATTGCTGGCACTTTTATTACACGTATTATTAAATTATTGCAAAATAAATAATATTTTAACCAAATAAAGTGAAAGAAAGTAACGATAACGAATCCTTAAGATATTGTTGGCAACTGTAGGTCTCAGTTTAATCTAGTCTAGACCTAATTATGAAAAAGTTCGGATTGGATTAAGGTTGTGTTGAATAATATTAAAGCATTCAGTATTTAATTAAGTATATTTAATAATGTACCCAATGTTTCCTTAGAAATTTTACTCCCTGAAATATGAGATTTGAACTCAGAACTTTCCATATGTGTGCTAACGGATGGCTATTTATTTTCTGCAGGGAGAGAACAAACCTCTACCATAAGGATACTAGAAAACATTATACCCGGAAAAGAACAATAATTCTCCTCTCATATTGTAAATTTAATAATATTGCCTATCTTTAATTGTGAAGTCTAGTGTTCAATATCCTTATAAAAATGAGAGTAAAAATAGAAGATATAATGTTAAATAACAGAATTGTAACAAAGTACCCTCCTCCAAAACAAGATAGAATATGTGTTGATATAATTAAATGAAAACTCGACCAAATGCATGAAATTAGGCAAATTACAAATTGAACGGCATAAGGAAATATACATTCCCTTCAATTTATTCTTACAAATTGGAAACATGACGACAACGTGCATGAGCTTCTTACGCTTAAATGAGAAGTTGTCTAAAGAATCCTAGGGTTCAAGGTAGCAAATTCAAGCAGCTCTTGGTTGCTTTCCACCAAGGCCATGTCCTCATCACTTAAGGTCACCCAACTTTCTATTCCCTTTCCATCGCTTGTATCCAACAAAATGATTGAATTCTTGTACAGATTAGAAGTAACACTCACCCATTTTGGTCTTCCCCACCCAAAATCAACTTCATAAAACGAAAACCTGCACCAGCTTGTGCACCCATAGAAATCAATTTCATCATTGTAAGCAATTTCCAAGTCTTTCAAACCTTCACAAATTGTGAGAAACGCGTTTTCGTCCAGAAGTTTCGCGACATGGATCTTGGAAAACTCCTCCAAGCCTTTCCTTAGATGAACAACCAAGTGTTTTAACTCCAGCTCGCTTTCCGTCGTCTCCGGCCGGACCTTAAAGTGGCTTATGAAGTTGCCGACTGTGGTTTCAGGCAAAGCTGGAGATACCCTCTTTCGAATATTGACAATTTCGGACATTATGGTGGGTCTAGTTGTGGATTTTCGGTTGGTTCTTGATGCAGTTGCCGCACATTTCCAAAGAAGTGCCAAGACAGCCTCCACTCTTGTTGGTTTCTCCACCATTTTGCTTGCAACCTTAGCCTTAAGCTCAGCTACCTTCGAGGCCTCGAAGACATACCTATCGGAATTTTAGCGTTCAAAATTTGTGATGTCAAATTTTGAGTTTTTAATATGAAGTGTTGAAAAATTTTATATTAAGGCACAGATAAATCATTATTTAAAGAATATCACATAAAAGATGTTTGTTGATAAGAGAGATGCTGATTCAATCGTGTGCAGATGACATTATACATGGAATTATTTTTAATAAATATAACTCAATCAAGGAGCGTAAATTACATAGAATTGTTAAATACAATTAGTTTTTAAACAATTTTTTATGCAGAGAGAGCACAAAAGTTATGGGACTATAGATTATGTGGCCCAATCTCAAATAAATTGAATCATAATTTTCTGATGACTTTAAATCCCGTAAAGAAGGTAGATTTATATTTTGATGAATTTTAAGATACTCTGGGAGTTTAATACTTAGAATGATGTGATAAAATAACAACTATTAGATTTTCTTCGTATAATCACAGCCTTTAATTAAAAATTAAAATTTTTTTGGCAGGAAAAATTTATGAGAAGGTGCAGAAATCAATTAAAATTTTTTATTGAACCCGAGCAGTAAAATGTTTCTCCATCACTCTAGAGGATACCTAACCGATTTGCAAAAAAGAATATGATTTTCCAACCCTTGATATAGATTGGTGGTGGATATTGGCTGTTGAAGTCTAGAGAAGTCGAAATGAAGCAAAGAAAGCAGAAGATAACGTTGTCGTCGTGGAACCTTCGAATAAACAAAATCAAAGCAACCCACGATTCCTCGGCATCGAAACAAAGGAGGAAATCAGAGGAAGAGTGAAGGACTTGAATAGTAATGATGCTGTTGAGCAATTGGCAGTGGCTATGCAGTTTTATTCACAAAACACCCAAGTAGTAAAATGAAGCAGAAATGAAGCAAAGAAAGCAAAAGATAACGCCGTCGCCGTGGAACATTTGAATAGACAAAATCAAAGCAGCCCACGATTCCTCACCATCGAGACAAAGGAGAAAATCAGAGGAAGAGTGAAGGGCTTGAACAGCAATGGCGCTGTTGAGCAATGGGCAGTGGCTATGCGCTGTTGAGAAATTAACCCTTTCCGCCACCAAGGATAGCATGTAGCAGCCCCTAGGGACCAAACAACTGTGGCTAAGGTGCAGCTTCGTAGGGCTATTCTTGAAAGTTTACCCAAATAACTTCAATTATTAAAATCCTTATTGTACTGTATTTTTGACATGTGGGCTTATAGCATTTTGCCACATGTCCAAAGTTTTAAACTCAAGATTTTCTCAAAGATACGGTAGCCTTCACCTTATGTTGTTTGTTGTTGATAGTTGCTAGACCCACAACTTAGTGAATTTTTTAACATATTATTATAAAATATATATTTTACCCCATTAAACATTTAATATTGCCCCGTAACAATCAATTTTTTATAGAAGATATTTATTTTATTAATAAATAAAATCATCTAACCTGAAAAGGTGATAATATTTTAGTTCATTTTCTCCTACAAATTTACAAATTGTTATTTATTGTATATTCAATGGAACCTGATTGTTCTTATTTATTGATTGATTTTAATTGTTTATATTCTACTACACATAAAAAAAGTATTTAAATACACACTTAAATATATATGATATTGCTAAGTAAAAACTTTTTAGCTTAAGACTTGTGAGTGTCCGTCTCAAGTGTCTCACTACTTCAGCTATTACTAAAAGTAATTTATTATATAAGTTAAACTTAGATTATCAATTAAAGAATAATATCTTTTATTACTTTTGAAAAATTAATAGCCTTGAACAATTAAAATATATTATTACATTCATAAAAAGTATAAACTTCAATCCAAATAAATTTTGTTGCATGAATTTTAAATAAGAATAATTATTAATTATAATTTAAATAATTAGAATTAAATTTATTTGCTGCTAGTTACTTAAAATTCCTAAATCTGAACATAAATGGCATTGGTATACCAAAAATGAGTTATAGAGTGTGTTTAGATATATCTATATTTTTTATTTTTAAAAATTATTTTTAAAGTTCATATTTAAAAATTATTTTATTTATCAAAAATTATTTTTGAATTCAAGGAGAAAAAAATAGATAATGTTTGGTGAAATAAATAAAAAATATTTTATCTAGCTATAAAATAGACATTAAGAATAAAAAAGAAGTTCAGAAAATATTTAAAATTTGTTCTTTTTCAAAAACAAAAATTTTAGAAACAAATTTTTAAAATAAAATTTGGGAACATGTTGCTAAACAAAATTTTTAATATTTTTATTTTTAGAAATTGAAAAATCCAAACAGAATAATATATTTCATCCTATTTACAGTCTTCTGATTTTGTTGTTCAAACTTAAAAAGAGATGAATATAAATACATTGGAGGTATACAAGTATATTATCAAATTTAATTATTAATATATTATTGTATAATATTATATTTAATTTTAAAAAAATATAAACTCGATGTACAATTGATTTTAATAATATATTAATATATCACAATATAGCATTAGTTATATACCATAATAAATTTCAAAAGGATTCTTAGCTTTTAAGTTCTAACTCTAAATACCCAGTAAGTCAGATATCGTAGTCCCAAGCTCAGCTAGCTCTGAGGCCCCAGAAACACAACATACCTTTTTGTAATGCACTTTGACTCTTTGAACTCTACAGCTGGTATCACAACAGGAAAATCAACTTTAGGGTAAAGAGAGCCAAGAACATATTTGGGAAACATTTCCTCCCCAATGCTTCCAGAGACAGTTGCAGACCAGCCCTTTATGAAACTACCAATTGTGGATGCGTCGGCAATCTTATGGGAAATGCAGATCGCAATTGCCAATCCTCCACACTCAAACAAGTTAGCTTGCACAAGAAGAAGAGGTCCGGCGGCGGCTTCCTGGGACGTAACCTTAATCGGCAGGAGCTGGTGCGGCGAGGCGGCATCAAAGTCTTCCAAAATAGCCGACAGCGAGCCGTGGATTCGGGCTTCGGAGAACTCTACCCCGTCGTCGTTGCATTCGATTATTGAATTGTCTTTGAGTCTTCCTGCAAGCGGGTAGAAGTGGGTTAGAATTTGTGCTAGGGAAGTTTTCAGACGCAGAGATTTAGTGGCGAAGTCAAGGTGAGCTGGGTGATCGCCATTGTTGGGGTAGATGAGAAGGACCGGAACGTGGATTGCTGGAGCAAGCTGGTCTATGAAAGAGAGCTTGAAGATTTTAAGGTTTTGGGGAGTTGGAGATGATGGTTTTATGGTTTCCCTGGAGATAATCTCAACCTTCATTTTCTTCACCATCTTTCAAACTACTAAACTTAAAAAGACTTGATTTGCACAATCAGTTTTAGAACTTGTGAAGGCTAATATACGTGAGGGTGATTGCGGAGTAGTGCATGTTAGGTTTGGCATTTGGATGGCCTAAAATCAAATTTAGAATTCATATAGTTGTCTCTATTTTCTTTTAAATATGTTTGATTAAATTTTTTAAGATGTGTCTCAAAATCAATTATGACTTAAAATAATGATGGGGTTAAAAAAATTACATGAAATAACTTTTGTTTCAAGTGTAAATTCTGTTCGATACAAGATTTATCAAAATCATCTATGTTTCTTATAATCTTAATTTTCGAATAATGTTATTAAATATAAAATGATTTTTTTAATTTTTTTTCATGATTTATTATCTATGGTCAATATTAATGTGCAAAACCAATTCTCTTGTTCTTACCTTGAAAGCAAGGTTTTAAATTGTAATTTGAAATAGTAATATTATTATTTTGAACCATCTCGCAACTACAATTTATAATTTTACACTGCAACGTTGACATTTTCACCTATTTTATTTTCAATAATTAGCTAATGATGATTTAATTTATGTCTGCATTGTTGTTATTTTCAAATAGTTGCTATTGTATTATGTCCGATTTCACCTACTCTATCCTTTTTTTTTTTTTTTTTTAACTTTTTCGTATCTGTGATGGAATCATAACACGATCACAACTGCATTTCAATGCAAGCTTACAACAAGGAAAAGCTGTGTTTAAAATTTTTAATTGAAAGTTGAAATTGTCTCATAATCAATAATTGAAGGGGGTTGAGAATAAACAAATAGGGTTGTGTTGTCCAAAAATAATAAGAAACTCTTGCCGTTTCGGCTCATACTGCAGGAATCTTCTTCCATGTGATTCACATGCTATGCGGTGGTCCAATAGGAGGAGGCACCAGTGGAGTTGGTGGAGCAATTTCTTGTTTGATTTTAGGGTTTAGATCCTTATCAGTTTGTTTCTGTAAAATATATAGAAGAAATTTGCTTAATAAATAGAACTAGTATACTAGATTTTATGTATTCCCTTGGGATGGAGGTCGGTGGCATTATTTTTATTCCATATAGTACTAAATTATTAGGAAATTAATTATAACATTTTAAACAAATAAGATGGAAAGTCTAAAAAAAAATAAAGAGGAAGAAAAATTAATGTACCCTACCTATATTATAAAATTCCACATCAACTAGATTTGAAATTCAAATATAATGATAATTTAAATAATTTAGATTAGTCTATTATTCTGATGAATCAAATTAATTTAACGGTTGTTTTAGCCTAGTTAGCCTTCGGTGTGCATGACAAATGAATGAACTATAGGATGGAAAAATGAGACTCCGTTCGATTATGTATTAAAATTAACCCGGGCAGGTTACAATACGAACAACTGTAGAATAAAGAGACTCTATGTACACCCATATATCAAGTTTTGGGTTTTATTATAAAGTAATTTTTAGGAGATATATGTCAATTAATTTTATTTTATTCTATTACTGTATGCATTACTATTGGAAGATGATATTAAATTTGATATTCCTTTTATTTTTTTCTTAAATTTAAATTTGATTTATTATCAATATAGATTTTTTATACTGTTTGTAAACAATAATATAATATGTTATTAAAAAAATTAATAATTTTTACTAATTATAAATTTTTTTTATCAGTTTTCGTTGATGGCAACCCATAATCATGGCATGCCATTAAAAACAAGAACATGACACATCGTTAACTTTTCTTTTCACTTAGGTGATAGTGCAAAACTGATCTCTATGAAATAAATTTAAATAATTTTCTTTTATGTCTTAGATTTAAATTTACTATATTACATTGTGTAACAAGTGACTTGTCACTCCCATTAAAAAAAAAATTCTGAATTGCTTTCCTACCTGACATGAATATGAATGAATTTTTATGTACAATATCTTAACATTTTAAATTGAGGTATTTTTAAGAAGCTTGCACGTCGTCTAATTCATTATATCTCAAATAAAAAAACTGCGTGTTGAGGTCACAATTAAGCCCTTCGTATTAGTTTAACAAAAAAAAAAAAACCCAAAAATTGAGATAAGAAACAAAATAATTCTCGCATGACCAACTTTTGGATGGCTCCCTTAAAGTTTAGGAGTTGCAATATTGTGAATTTAATTCACTATTTTATTAAATTATATTATTTTTAATAAAATTTTAATTAAGACTTATAATGTTATAATATATTTCTTATTTTGTCATTACATTACATGAAATTTGATAATGTATTTTTATTATTTAATTATCTAATTTAATTTCTATTAATTATATGACATAAAAATTATTTAAAAGTATAAAATAAAGTAATGTGCTATAATATTGTGATTCTTATTTTAGAAAATTATATAATTTGATTAAATGGTAAATTAAATTGATAATAAATATTAATTTTATATTTTATATAATTTAAAAGGAATAATTTCCATATTTACAAAATTGAAGAGTTATTAAATCCAATCGGTGAAAACAGAACTAAACAAGCAAGGGGTATTAATTCCAAATCTTGCTAGGTAGAAAGTTATTAAATCAAATTTTTTATTCCATAAAAAAAGGAGTTAGTTTAAAATATGTAGGTTTTATTTTTGAAACCGTGGTTCTTCCTCAACATGTTACGTATTTTTACGTCCATATATTAAAAAAATAGTAGACATAATTTCTAATACCTAAAATATTAATGTGGTTTTTAATATTGACGTCTCCCAAAAATGCTCAGCTATTTTTTGGTGATTTGAATTCGTTTTTAAACCTACACAAGAAACCAAGGTTAGATGCACACGGTGGGGAGAAGTTTGTTGAACATGTTCTGATGTTTAAGTCAATCTTTGGACAATTTAATGGAGAAGTTTCAATATCTTAGTTGTGGTTGCCTACATGAGCCTCATAGGATTTGAGGTATTAAAGGAGGTATTGAAGGAAAGGCTAATTCT
The DNA here is from genome assembly GCA_020226215.1 of Sindora glabra. Lineage (NCBI taxonomy): Eukaryota > Viridiplantae > Streptophyta > Magnoliopsida > Fabales > Fabaceae > Sindora > Sindora glabra. The sequence goes on along the minus strand of CM035230.1, from coordinate 51,940,277 downwards.
TTACCCTTATCAGTCAAGTTATTAATAATATTAAATGGTAGAGATTTTGGCTAAAAATCAAGTATTAGAATTAATATCATTGTCCTAAGCTTGATTGAGATTAAGGCAAGATAGGTCTCTTTTGTCACCAGCATGGCTTTTTGTTTCAATCTGACTATGCTATGTTCGATTGGACATATTGGTATTTATTACTTGCCTCCTTCACAACTTGGGGTTAGGAGAGCATCTATTATTCAAGTACTTTGACATTTAGGATTTTAGTAAGATATTTCTTTAAATTAGGCTTTCATTTCATAAATTGCAAATTTCTTTGATAAAAAATTTTTCCTGATGAAAAAGTCTGGTTGGACTTTGTTTAAAAAATGGCTTGGATCTTGATAATTCGAATTTGTCATGTCTTAATTTGTAATCTTGACTATCTATCATTTGAATTTGTGTTGTTGAATGGGTGAGGCCATTTGGTCTTCTAGATTGCGACCTTAATCATTCATCTTATGCTTCCCTATTTGTTGGATGAGGAGGCTATCTTTTCTTTTTTAATCCCTAATTTTCATCTTTTTGATTATTAGATCTTTTAAGTGTTTTTCCTTTCCATTGATATGGACAATTGAGAAGATATATATATATATATATATATACATACATACATATATATATATATATATATATATATATATATATATATTATCCTTTTTCTTTGGAGTCTTTTTCCTTCATCACTTTTCTTGTGTCTTTGTGCTAAATGAAGAACTTTTCATTATTATCTTGTTTCTAGATCTTTTCACATTGATAATTGCTTTTCAGGTGTGCTCTCTTTGCTATAATGCCTTTTTATGCTTTAATTGTTTTATTCTTAAGATTTTCTTTCTGTTATGCTTATATGCTTCTGTGCTCTTTATGTAAGATGTTTCATACTTCCTTTGTTTGATGTTGGTTGTTTGCTATGGTTTTTTGAAAAATATTTCATTTCCTTTGTTTGATATTGTGTATTTGTTATAATGTTTGCCTTTTGCATTTGTACTTGAATGCACCCCTTTTTTATTTCTTGTGTTTTACTTGGATTGATCCCTCTATTTTTAATGCTTTAAGTTTGTTTCCTTAAAGGTTTATCTTTCTATTCAATGTCATCTCCACCTTGCAATGGTCTAGAGATCTATTTGGTTTTTACTGACTTTTTAATTCATCCTTGGTTTCTGTAGATTAGTCTTCCTAATGCATTACTTCATTTCTACTATCTTCTATCCATTTTCCAAAAACTCCAATTTTGTTTTCTTTTTAAGAATAATTTTTTAGGTATATTTTTGGTATACCACTAACTATAGTTATAGCCAATTGATCCTAAAATGCTTAAGGTGAGAATCTTTCTTCACATTTGGTTGATGGCCCTAAAGACTTAAAGTGGGTCCACATGGATGTGAAGAATATTAAGGCATCCAATTAATGGACTAAGCTTGAAACCATTGCCAAACTTTAGTGCCATTGCCTAATTATAGCTAACATGGGTATTTAGTTTTTACTTGTTAAGAAGGACTAACGAGCATGTAGTTATGATATGCACTTGTTTGATATGTTTTATGGTGACATTATCCATCAGGTTAGCATCTCTTCACCTTTTTCCCCTTTTTAACAATGAGTGCTGAGGCATTTGAATGTCTATTTGACCCAATTGTCATGGAATGTCAAGTATTTCTTAGCCTATTTTGAGACTTTGTGTGATAAGATCAAGAAGAATTCTTGTAGTTCTAATGTGTTTTCCTAATTTTTTTTTTTACATTTTCCCATTAAAGGAATGTTAGGTTGACTCATATCATGCAACACATTGATTGATTGCCTTTTTTCCAATACTATTTTTAGTGTGAAAGGTTAAAAGAGAAATTTTTTAAGGTGTAGATGGTCAATGATATTGATTCATGTTGGATTCTAATTGCCAAACAACTTTACCTAATGAAATGGGTAAAAGGATGTAAAAATTTTACTCCAACCATAGTGCAGAGTTTTAATGCCAAGGATTAACATACCATTATTCAATTATTATCTTGTGCACATGAGAAGTCACTCATTATACACCTTATTCATAATATTTAGTCATTTAAACATTGGCTTATGTTTTATTTTTTCGTTTTTCAAAACACTAGTTGGGCATAAAAAATTTTAATATTCTTCCTTTCATTATGGATTTAGTATGCATGGCTCTTATCCACAAAACTTATATGGATAAAGAGAAGGACAAGAGGACAAGCTCCATGGTGATAACCCATTCCTAAGTTGCTTATCCAATTGGTGAGGTACTTACATTTAGCTCAACAACTTTTAAGGTTTAGGATACTTAAGTTCTAGGGGACACTGCTCTATTAGTCGTTTGGACAAAATTTGCTTCAAAGGAAAAGAGGAGCAAAAGGAAATGAATTATTAAGGTTATTATTGAAGATTATACTACTAAGGTGGTGGTTTAAAATGTTAAGGCTCATAAGTTGAGTGATAGTGCAAGCTTTGAAATGCTCCCTGTTGGGTTCTCTCTATAAGTTTGCCTTCCTCAAATTCTTTAGTATAAAAATATACTCCATGGATGCGAGGATAACTTATGATAGAGACAGATCAAGTTAAGAATAAGGAATACCATTTGGAATTTGGCGATGGCTCGGTTTTATAGTTTACCATGGTAGAGTTAAGTCGAGTGCTAAGGATGATACTAAAGATTATCCTTTCTAAAAAAAAGAATAGTTTTTATTTTTTAAAAAGTCATATAGAGTCCACCAAGTATTCTCTTGAGACCACTTAACAGGATCTAAAGAAAAAGATGTTAGAGCTATTGAATGCTAACAAGAGGGAAGTATATTCAGATGAAAATTTGGAAAAAGAGTAAAGAAAGAGTTTTACTTTGGAAAGTGAAAAGAAACAATTAGAAAATATTTTGCCAACTTTTTAAAAGAATGAGTAAGAGTAAGAGAACAAGTTAACAAAGAAGGATAAGGAGATATGCAATTTGAGAAGTCAAGCCTAAGATTTGGATATAAGTTATTGAATTCTTAGGCCAAATCTTGGCTTTTTTTAGTGTGTTTTTATGTTGCAATTAATTTGGTTAAGCATTTTAACTTTTCATTATTGCTCAACCTCTCTAAGTTAGATTAGGATCTTACACTAGACAATTTGCTTTATAAAAAAAGGGAATGCCCCTTAATTTTGTAATTGCCATTTAACTCCTAGACTTTTGTTGGTGACAAATTGACCCCTCTAAGTTAGATTGGGATTTTACTCTAAGTTGTTGACTTTTGCTTCATTTAATTCCTAGCCCTTTAATTCATTTAATACCCTAGTCATAACTTGAATTTTCATTTAGTACAACTTTTATTTTTATATCTTGTTATATTTACATTTTGCTTTCATCACTAGGCTTCCAAAGGGTTCTGAAATTATTTCATTCATTTTGTGTTTATATTTTCAAGATTCATCTTAAAAGCTCCACATGTAGAGACTTTACTCAAATCTTTGTTAGATTTTCCTAGTTTTCTAAAGGTGTGTTGAAGGTATAGGTCTTATTTAGAGGTGTTGAGTACATAAAACATGCTTGAGCTTTTAAGGTGCTGAAGGTGTAGGACTCACTTAAGCATTTTAAAGTGCCAAGGGTGCAAGAAAGCTTAGGTTTTTTAAGGTGTTGGTGGTGTAAGAATGTTGGGCTTTTTAAAGCTTGAATTCTCCTTGTTAGGGCTAGCTTCCTTTCATTAGGTCTTTTGTGTGGTCCATCTATTAGTTTGAGTACTAACAATCCTTTTAGATAGTTGCACTTTTTAACTTTTTTGTTGAAGTAGTTAGCTATTTTTCTTTTGTATGCTCAATTTTAATTTAAGCTATCTCTTGGACTTTGGGAAGTAGATCTAAGTATTAACTTTGTCGTGCTTTATTAAGTGGCTCATCATATTTTTCTTAGTGTTCCTTAAGCTCCCCTAATTCTAGAAGCAATATCACTTTTAAGCTATAGGTTAGTTTAAAAGGTGATTCCCCCATTAATGATTGAGGAATTGTCTAATAGGACTATAAGATGCTTAAGAATTCCTCCACCCATCTCCTTTTGGTTTCATTTAATATCCTTATAAGCCTTCCTAAAATAATTTAGTTTGCTAGCTTGACTTAGCCATTTAACTAGGGTATTTGATCGAAGTGAATCTTTGTTTGATCCTTAATCTATTTAATAAACCATAAAGTAGGAAGATGTTATTAGGTAAAATGTATTTAGTATAGGTTGTAATGTGTTTTTACCCTTGGTAAAAGCTTGTGAAGCTATTTATCATGAATTATGTTCCATTGTTTGATATAAATGTCTCTGGTAACCTAAACATATGAATGATAGGTTAAGATACATTTATGAAAGATATGCTAATCAAATTAGGTTTTATTGTTTTACTTACAGATGATGGACTTCTATAGGAATTTCTGTGTGACTTCTACTATTATTGAAGCCAAAGGTTTTGCCTCCACCTATTTAGTAAATAGTTTACAACTATAATTAGGAACTTTATTTGACTGGGTCCAGTCAGTAAGGGTTTAAGTAAATTAATTGCTTGCTTCATAAAAGGCCAAGTAGAAATAATGAGCTTTATAAGGGTTATTGCTTGTCTCCTTATGTTTCTAAATTTTTGGCATTTATCACATTTTTGGACCAGTTTAATTGCTTTTCTTTCCATCCTGAGCTAGTGATATCCTAAGCAGATTGCTTTTAGGGCTAAAGTGACTCCTGTTTGGTGGCTTCCATGTATTCCCTTATGTAATTCATTTAAAAAAATTTGGATTCATATGGTTGAAGGCACCTAAGCATAGGCTAGTCAACATTGCATTTGTATAGATGGCCATTGTTTGTATAAAAGTGTGATACTTATCTTTACATTATGCGGGCTTCATTTCTTACCTTTAATAACTTTCTTTTTTCTAAATAGTACACAATGAAGGTGATTTATGAACTTGTTTGATTGACTTGTAACATTATCTTCTCTTTAATACTAGGCATCCTTATTAACTCTTGTATCACTATTTTATTATTTATTGCTGCTTTGGCATTAACAAATTTAGCTAAGGCATTTGCCCTCTTATTTTTTGACTAAGGTATTTGGAGTAGCTTATATTTGAATTCTGTTAATAATCCTTTTGTTTTTTTTGCATATTTGATTAAATTTAGTTCTTTCACTTTATGCTTTCCCATAAGTTAAGAGATTATTAAAAATGGAATCACTATGAATATGTATTGTTTTGGCTTGACCTTCTTAGTTAACCTTAGACTAGCTATGATTGCTTTATACTTAGCTTAGTTGTTAGTAGCCTTGAATTCAAATTTAATTGAATACTTTAATATTATACCTTCTTTATTCTTCATGATCACTCTTGCTCTATGATAAAGTCTACTAACAACTGCGACTTAATTTCCTTTCTTGCCTTATAGATAAGCTCATATTTAGAGAGCTTTATTGATGATGCCATTAGCCTTTAAATAAATTAGGTTTGTGTAGGACTTTTTGACTTGGTGCACTCGATTGGACAACTATTTAGTAGCTCTAAAAGTATGATTTTAGCTTTATAGAAGTTATTAGTAAGGTATATGCGAGTTTTTCAATTTTTTAGTAATAATTTCTACTTTATGAAGGATTTTGCTGACAAAGTAGATTGGTTGTATTTTTAACTAGAATTGAGTTGATAGCTAATTCTAATGTGGCTAAATATAAAAATAATCCATCTTAAGGGTTTGATTGGCATAACACTTGTGGTGAAGCTAGATATTCTTTCAATTTTATAAGTGCTTCCTCATATTCATTATTCTGCTTGAATTTTCTTATGCATTTGAGTAAATTGTAAAAATGTGAACATTTGTCCATCAATCTAGATAGAAATCTTGATAACATTGCTAATTTATCCTTAAATGCCTAAACCTCTTTGAGGCTTGAAAGATTTTTCATTTAAATGATAGCTTGGCAACTTATAAAGTTTTCTTTAATTCTTTGTTCTATGTGTATGAATCCTAGAAATTTTCTAATTTTAAGACTAAATAGGTGCTTCTTAGGATTAAAGAGCATTTTATGCTTTTTCAATAGATGAAATGCTTTTGCTAGGTTCTTCTAATGTTGCTTTTTCATTTTTGATTTTATAATTATATCATTTATGTACACTTTCATATTTCTTCCAATCTAATTTGTGAAAAATTTATTCATCATATCTTAGTATAATGCTTTGACATTTTTTACGCTAAATGACATGACTTTATAGTAATATATGCCTTGATTAGTTATGAATGCCATTTTGTCCTTGTCATTAGGATGTATTTTCATCTAGTTATATTTTGAGAAAGAGTTATTAAAGCTTATAATTTTAAATCCTGATGAGTTATTGACAAGCAATCAATATTTACTAATGGGCAAGTGTTTTTAAGGCAAGCTTTATTTAGATCTATATAATCTACATATATTCTCCAAGTACCATTCACCTTTTTTACTAGGATGACATTTGCCAGCTAAGTAGTATGGGGGACTTCTTATATGAACCTTGCTTTTAGTAGTTCTTTTGTTCCTTTTTTTACCATAACTTGCCTTTCTTCCCCTATTTTTTGCTTTCTTTGTTAGACAGGCTTAACATTAGGGTCTATGAAAAGTTTATGGCATGCTATAGATAGGTTAATCCTTAACATGTTAGTTGGGGGACCATGCAAACATATGAGACTTTATTTTAATAATTGTGTTAATATATGTTTATCTTTTGCATCTAATTTAGCCTTTATTTTTACTATCCACTCCTCATTGTTATTGAATAGTTTAACTTCTTTAAGTTTTGCTTTAGGTTCCAATCATAAGGTATTATTTGATTGAACACTTGATGAAGCAAAGTTAATTAGTTGGCAATCTTCCAAAAAATTGGCATAATTGGTTATTCTAAGGTTAACCTTATTATCTTTTAGATTGGTCACATAACATTGATGCATTATTTTTTTAATTGCCTTAAACTTGGCTAACACTATTGGAGACATTAAATTTTATTAAAAAGTAAGTGTGGATACAATCACACTTGCTAAGTTTAGGGATCGTCAACCCAATATAGTGTTATAAACATCATTTGAGGTTGAAACCATTAAGAAGTTAACATCAAAATCCTTGAATTTGGAATCTGAACCCATGGTGACTCTAAGTATAATTACTCTTTTAACCTATAGTTGATTTCCAATGAATCTATTAAGCACTTTTTCATATAACTTATACATATCTTTTGTAATTCCAATATTTTCCTTGATTTTTGAATATAAGACATCTTATCGAGCTACTTAATCAAGTAGGATCCTATTGACTAAGCAATATCCTATCATCGTTGAGATAACTATTGGATCATCGTGGTTGCAATTGATATCTTTGAAGTCTTCCTTGGAGAAGCTAAGAGGTTTAAACTCTGCCTTTAGGTGTTTTTGCCTAACCATAAAGACCTTTTTAGCATATAATTTTCCTAGTCTTGCTAGAACTTCTACCTCCAGTGAATCCTCTCACTATTGTTTGAATGACTTAGACAATTTTTCGATCATTAGTGCGAATCTATTCTATATAGGCTTCATTCTCTTGTTAATTAGCTTCTTTATCTCTCTATCTTTAATATTTTATCTTGTAATTTTAGTAATTAAAGTGGTAGCCTCTCTTGATCAAGTGTTCAATTTCGTCTTTTAGTGTAATACATTCGTCTGTGTCGTGACTATAATTTTTATGGAACATGTAGTACTTGGTCTGATCGATAAGTAGTTTTTTTTTCTTCCTTGGCTTTGGGAAGTTTATTAGTTCCATCGCCTTAATGTCATGCATGATTTTTCTTAAAAAGGTTAATAGTAATTCATAGTTAGTATATCTACTTCACAATACTATATGATCCCTTTCTTTCAATTTACTATTCTAATTAGTATCTACTTGCATTCTTTCGTGTTGCTATCTATTTAAATCTTGCTCCTTTGCATTGATGAGCTTTTCTACTCTTGCCGATAGTTCTCCTAAAATGCTTAGCTACTTTCCAGTGATTTAAATCAGCTTCTAGATTTGCATAAGGAACTAAGGCCAGATGTACATAACAAGGAGTATTTCACTAAGTATGCTATGATAAATTAGTCTCTAAACAATTTTATGAAGTTTTAGTATCCTAGTTGTGGTTACATACTTAAGCTTTATAGAATTTGAGGCATTAAAGGAGGTGTTAAAGAAAAGATTAATTCTTTGGCCTTATTAATCAAGTTATTAATAGTATTAAATGGTAAAGAATTTGTTTAGAAATTAGGCAATAGGATTAATATCCTTATCTTAAGATTGATTGAGATTAAGATAAGACAAGCTTTCTTTTTTGCCTATATGGCTTCTTTGTTTCAGTTCGCTTGGGTTATATCTACTTAAACATTTTAGTATTTATCAAATACTAAAGATGTTAGTCTAATAGTTTCAAGTCACTACTTTATTTAAGAAAACATGAGTTTAACATAATAACACATCAGTTTGTGATTAATAAAGAAGTGATGGAGTTTTAAGATTGCTAGCACTTTAGTGAAGTAGTGAAAATGACTTGAACTTTTAGACAATAACTAGGCTTAAGTCAAATATTCTGCAATGAGGAAGTATTTTTATGGTAATATTCATGGAGGGTAACCAATGCTAGTCACTCCTACTTTCTCTCTCCATTAGTAAAGGAAAAAAATTAATGAATGTGAATCTTGCACATTAATTAAAATTTGACCTAAATTTTAATAATTATTAATTAATAATTATATTTTTATAAGTTTTCTTTTTAATATAGGGATTGTAATTATTTGTTATCCAAGTATATGAGATCTAGAAACATTTTGTATCTAGGCATGAGTAACTCGTTGAAGAGGCTAAAGATTTAAAGTATGAGAAAGTTAATTTTTGTAACCCTAAGTTATTTGAAATCTTATAATTAATTGTTATTTTTTGTGAAATTATTAAAAATGAACGACTTATACATTATATGATTTTTTTATATATTTATGATTTAGGTTTAGGTGTTGTGAAATCATTTGTGTTCCTTCTCTTATTTTTAAAATATAATTTATTTTTTAATTTTCATTAAATAAATTAGTTAAAAATTAAATCACCTTAAATATTTATTTTTTTGTAATTTTATTATTTATTTGATTCTAAATTGTTCTAATGTGCTTCTATATCCTATATGAATTTTTAAGAATTGCCAAATTGATACTTTTTGTTAGATAAAAATAATGTGATCATAGGAAAATATAATAAAAGAAAATTTAGGTGAAGTTATATAAACTTTTTTCGTGAAGTTTTCAACCAGAATTTTATATCTATATTTAATTTCTTATAATTAAATAATAATTTTCACTACAAGGAAAAAAAGGCAACATAGATGACATTTTGTGTGATGATAAAAATTTAGTCATCAATGATTCATGATCGGACTTTTATTGACAACATCATCATTGGTGATACCTAAAAATAATAATAGCCACCATTTTTTTTAGGATTACACAAATTTTGGTGAGAAAAAGCAAGCTTTAGTGATGATAAATGTTATCGGTGAAGGCTTTGGACTTTTATCGATAACTAAAGTTATCACTAGAGTTATCAATGTTGGGTGGGAAGTTAAATTTTTTGTGATGACATACATTATCAGTAAAAAGTTTTAAATTTTCACCAATGACAAATGCCATTGCTGAAAGTGAAGATATAAGTTCTTGTGTTACTCTTCAACGATGACAAATGTCATTGTTGAAAGTCTTTATCTTTCACTAATAACTTTATCATCATTAGAAGGTAAGGAATAATTTCTAGTGCTAGTTTTCAGTGATGACACTTCTCATCAGTGAAAGTCGAAGAATTTTACCAATGATAATGTCCTTGTTGAAATGTGGCACATGATGACATTATCATTGGTGAAGGTTTGAAGTTTTTACTGATTACCTTTTAGCAACAATTAAGAATTTTGCATTTGCTAAAGGGTTCTTTTATTAATACCCCAAACGCGATTTGACTTTCATTTTGCATGGTGAAAAAGGAAGCAGTAGAGCTAGAGACAAGAGAGATGAGATGCAAGTTTTTTTAATAGTATAATATATTTTCTATTTATATATTTTTAATGTATTATAATTTCTCATTTGTGTAATTTTGATTTGTTAATTGTTGTTGCTGTTCATTGTTGCTCGTGGTAGGTATTTAAAGAGTATTTGATCAATAAATTTTTTCTATTGAGGTATGTGAATTAAATTTTATAAATTTTATTTAAATATGTAATTTATGAGATGAATAATATGAAATAAATTTATTTAGTTTGATAATATGATTACTTTGGTATGAAATAAATCTTGTTTAGTTTTATATGTTATAGATGTTAAATATGTTTACATAGTTTTGTTTTAATATACAATTTAAAAATATAAATTTTATTATTATTATGTAACTTTTGAATTGTAATTTTGTATAATATGATATGTGTATTAATTATTTAGTTAGGTTAATATGAGATGGAGTTGTTATGAGATTCTATTTACAAATCTTAGAATTTAGGACGTAGTTTAGGAGTACAAATTCTTAGTTACATTGAAGTAATGTAATGTATGAAATTAGAATGATTATATAAACATATTTTAGAAAATATATTGATATGGAGATAAACTTTTAGGTATGTAATTAAATTTTTTTAATATAACTTAGTAAAAAAGTTTCAATGAAAACTTATAATTAAGAAATCAAATATTATAAATATATTTAATGAAAATATTATGAATATATGAATAAAATATTTTGAAAGCTTTAAAAATTTAGAACAATTATATATATAAAGAATAAATTTGTATATTAAATGAGTTAGAAAATATTGAGATATTAAAAGTAGAAGATGTAAAAAAATATTGAATATACAAAGAAATCATTTTAATAGATTGGAAAAAGTTAACGTTTTTATACAATGATCAATAAAAGCATATATCATTGGAATAAATAATAATAATTATACAAATGCAAATACGCCTTATGAAAATGTAATTATTACATAAATATATTTGAAATAACATATTTATATGAACATTAAGTTTTGAAAATGAAAATTATATTTGGGTTAATATGAATTAATAAATACATATTAATGAAAATATCTTAACATAAAAAATTTAACTTTCAAAAATATATTTGAATAATTATATATTGAATGTATGAATAAGAAATTTTAAATATTTGAAAATTATTTTTTTATATATTCAACAATTATATTAGATTATATGTAAATACATAATAAGAATAAAAAAATATATGCAAATTGTGCACAAAGTAGTAATAATAAGATTACATATGATTATATATTTTAATAAAATCATAAATTATAAAGATATCATAACAAAATATAATGAATATTGTAACATATTTTACATAAACTTTGATTGTTAAGATGAAAATAGAGTTTTAAATATATAATTAAATATTAAAAAAATGTAACTTGGTAACTATATTTTAATAGAAATGTATAAATAAAAAAAATTGAGTCTTACAAATGTATTTAATGAAGGTATTAGGATGATATGAATAAGAATTTTTAAAAGATTGTAAGAATTTAAATTTTTTTGTGATTAAGAATTCTCATACAAAATACAATCCATATCAATTTAATGACTATATAATCATAGAAATTTGAAAACTTTGAACGTTTGGAAATTTACCAATACTCATAAATATACATCTTGTCAAAAGAGTTGAATTGTGTATTTTATAAATGCAATAGAGTAGGTTAAAAATTGAATTCCTAATTCAAAGATGTTAAATATATCAATTTATGTAGATATTTAAAAATTCAACAATTCAAACAATAATACATTTAAATAATGATACTCATGAAATGTTGTAATGTAAGTTTAAAATTATTGTAAATATATTTTTATAATAATTTTAAATAAAATTACATTTGCATTTTTGTTGTAAAGTTAGGCCTGTTCAAAGATTAGTTAATCTTTATATGTCAACCAACTCTTGAATTATCTCACAAAGTTAAACAATTTAGGATATGTCTTATAGTTATTATTAATAATATATCTAATTCTCATTTAACATTGTAAAATTTTTTTAGCATCCTAACTATTCTGTAGGTGTGAACTATATTGATATATAGTTTACACACTTGGAGAATTATAGGGAGATTTTGCCGAAATTTTTGCATGTAAGAAATAATAAGCATGGATAAATTGAAAAAATCATAATTATTGAAATATCTCGAATGTGATAGAGCCTTACCCTTTAGAGTTGGAGTAATATGGTGGATTTAGGCCACATAATAAACATTAATCATAATACTTAATTCCATAAGAAGCTATTTTCTTCTTATTTAATGGTGTGATTTCTATAGATAAAAGTTGGATACATCTATGGGATTGTTTATTGAACAAGTATTGGAATAGTGTGATGGTATTTGTTGAGAGAGTAAAAAACTTTATTGATGAAAAGAGTTTGGTAAGATGCCCATGTAAAAAGTGTATCAATTTATTATTTCAAGAATTGATAACGTTGGAGGCACATATTACAGATAATGAGTTTTATCCATTATACTCAAATTAGGTACATCATGGTGAAGCGGATGATTCAACTTCTAGGGGAATAAGGAGGTATCTCCTAATAATAGGGTTGAGATGGTGGATATTATATATGATTTTATTAACCTTCATATAATTGAAGAAATAGTTCATGATGAAGGAGAATGGAATGAGGGTACATTGGATTAAATTATAAGGTTACGATGATCTTTTTGAACAAGTGGAAACAAAATTATATCTTGTATGCATAATATTTTTTATCTTAAACTTTTTAGTGAAACTCATGTACTTAAAGGTGTTACATAAATGGACTAATAAGTCATTTAATGCTCTATTGAAGTTGTTAAAAGAGACACTTCCAAAGGATAATAAATTATTAGAATCACACTATAGTGTAAAGAAATGACTTAATAAGTTAGGGTTAAGGTATAAGTCAATCCATGTGTGTAAGCATGACTGTGCACTTTTTTGAAAAGAACATCCTTTGAAAGAAAATTATCCAATATGTAGGGAGAGCTAATGGATAGATAAAAATATGAAAGTAAAAAAGATGCTTTAGAAAATGATTTGATATTTTCTACTGATTCTTTAGCTGAAACAATTGCATGGGTTGAGGCCTACTGCAAAGGATATCATATGACATCATATTGGAAGTTGATAATAACTTATTCAATAATAATTGTAGTTTTTAGCATAAATTTTTATATTTAGTGTTTGGTTCATAAAGTGTACCAAACAAAAGAAATAAAAACCCAAATTACAATTCCATATTAATTTGTAATATGATTACATAATATGACATTAGTTGTTAGCAAAATTGACATATAAAAGTATTCCAAAAGTCTATGTTAAGCAAATATCAATGTTTAACACATTGATTTATGACTTAGCTAAAATCTAAAATTATGGCATTTATGATATTAAAAGAATACAAAAAAATTTAAGACGATGATTTACAAAATTGTCTTCTAAAAGGCACTTAAAATGTCTCTCTAAGAAATATAAAACTTTATCACATCGATTTTGGACTTGACTAACGTCTAAAGGTATGTTAACCATCATTTCTTTAGAGAAAGAGCAAACCATGCTATTTATAAATTTTGTCATTACTCTTCATTTCAAATATCTTAGTGATACCTCAGTGTTTATTATCTAACTCCAGCATTTGTGTGAAGTGGAAAGATATCTCCCCCACCATTTTATCTAACATTTTTAATGACATTTGATAATCTAGTATTTGCCTACTCTGATTTGTTTTGCTTTTTGATAATGGCATGTCTCTAAATGTGTTAGGTAAAATGACTAATGAGCTATCTTCCTCCTCTATACAAACTTTAGCATTGTTAATGGAGGTAAATGTATTATTTAGATCTATGATTTACTGATATATAATAATATTTTATTTATTTATTTTTAATGAAAATGAGAATTAGCAATGAGCATGGAACAACACATAGTCTTCTTTTTTTGTTTATGTGATATTACTATATAGGTTTGTTCATTGTATTTGTTAATGTGATTATATATAAAAATTAATAAAATTACAAAATATATTTTTCTAATTGGAGTTTTCTTTGTCATATTTTTGTAAATTTATGTTCAATTTGTTGATGGTTGTTTTTATATAATAAGAAAAATAGTAATATAAACTTGTATTATTTTGTATTAATTTGCACAAAAAAATAACGTGAAAGTTATTTCAAATAATTGATGCTATAATTGTTATGTAGAGTAATATGAACATGTATAAATTATCAATTCAAAAATGGCATCAAATTTTATAAGGTGGATAAAAAGGTATTGATAATTACCAAATTTGATATATATTTATAAAATGGTTTGCTAAGATTTTTCCAATTAAAGGACATTGGTTCTTTACAAATAACCAATGTCTAAAAATATTACTACAACATTTTCTAATATATAAATGATGTTAAATTGCATTTATTAGAATGGCATCATGTTTATATAAACTATAGGTATTACAATAAAATCAACATCTAATAATCAATGTGGTTTACCTAATCTCACTTTAAACATTAGCTTTTCTTAATAACTAAGGTGAAAAGTGAAATGATATCACTTTAAAAAAATCTCAAAACATTGGTGGGAGAATGAAATATAAGACTAAAACATTGGGCATTACTTGTAGAATTAGTATTCCTTTAACAAAACACTCTATCTTATGAAATACCAGGACTTTAACAAAATTGTAAAGCACAAGTTACTCTTTTATATTTTTATGTGGATAAGGTACAATTACCAAGTATCTTGAGGTTTTCATTTTGTATGTGTCTTAATATTTTCATTATACATGTGTGGTTTCATTTATTTATGCTTTATCATAATATCTTCAATTTAGGACGATTAAGGTTGAGGTTATGATGTCATTCTAAAATGTTTTTTTTACTCCTCTATTAACACATGAATATGCATTATAACCTTAAGTACAAATATAATACACACATAAAATTTCCTTAAAGTCTTGCAAAGTATTAAAGAAATTAAGCCTTACATGGATAAGCATATTACTATTATGAAAGAGCTTCATCGTGGTAAGAATGAGTAGTAGGTACAAGTTGAACATAATCACTCATTTATCACATGGTTTTGCAACTAAGTGGGATGTTTGATAAAGTTAACAATAAATGCTTTTTATAGACTATAAAATAGTTAGCTAACAAGATTCACAAGGAAGTCATATCTTATCAAGGATATGATATGACCACAATGGATTTTTTTTCACACAAGGGGATAGGATCAAAGGAGCATCCTATAAAATAGTGAGATCACTCTAGTGACTTAATCAATACATATCTCTAGTGTTAAAGATAAAAACCCTGTATACATGATAATGTCTTATTATAAGGTCATTAAAGATATATATAAGCCTAGCTAAAGCCTTTTGTATCAATGTAATTGAATATAAAATAACAATGGCTTCAAGTACATAAGTTAAGATTTATATTGGAGGATTTTAGTAAAGAAGATCATAAGGAGGAGCTATTTATAATGGCACTTCGAGCAAAATAAGTTTCTTATGTGTTAGGCTTGATTGATAACAAGTGGTCTATAGTTCTTCAATGTAAAAAATAAATTATTAGTAGTGAGAATGAAGAAGATATAATCACTAATATTGAAGACACACCTCTTTTCTCATTGATACTACCTCCAGTTAATCATGAAGGCATTTTGGAGGAGTTTTATACACAAAAATACTATAGCGAAAGGATATGGGTTAACGATTCTTCCAAATCAATTTTCTATCACAAGTTCAAAGTATTAATGTCTTTATTTTTATAGTTATGCTTAAATATATAATTACTTGCTTGTTAGTTTATATTTTATTAATAAAAAATATTTATTTAACGTTAGTTTCTTATGTGAGATATACATTAATAATGACTTAAATATACTTAAACATAAAAAATATTTATGATAAATTATAAAGTAACTTTGCTTTCACTAATAAGACTTTCTTGTGTGATAATTATCAATTTTTAATATGCTTAATTTTTTCCCTTGCAATTTGTAATAGTTAGTTTGGCCTTATGCTAACATTCAATAGTGCAAGCACAAGGTATTATGTAATCTCGTACCCAAATTGTATGGAATTAGTGTAATAGGATTTGTGGCTTTTGTCTTTATTAAGTTGTTGTGTATTACATTTACTGAATATGAGATTATGTACTATAAGACAAAATTCTATATTATTTTTTATTTCATTTATGGCATGTATGTATTTTAAAATTGGAGTATTATATTTCATTTAAAGGTTTTGTATAAGTTCTATACGTATTTAGAATTAGGAGTAGTGTAGTAGGAAGTGTTTTGAGAAGCTTTACAAAATGAAGAGTAAGCAACATATAAGTTATTCAAATAACTGGCGTCTAAAGGGCATATGAAAAGACTCATCTTGAAAATTTTTATTTTTAGACATCGGTTATATGTTAACAACTAATGTATAACATCCTATATTCCTATAAATAACATTCCATTATCCTTTTGAAACATCTCTACGATGCTTTAACCTCTATTATCTAACTCCAACATATATTTGAGGAGGAAAAAAATAACTTCCCTTTTATTTCATCTAAGAACTTTATAGATATTATAGAATTTAATTTTTGCTACTTTACCTATTATTATATCTAAATATGTTAAATTAGATGGATGATTCTTTTTAAGAATAGGCTAACATTGGTAAAGAAGGCAAACGTATCGCTTAGATTTATGGTTTACAAATATTAAAATTTAATGAATGTCAAAGAATGGTTTATGGATGATAGCTACGAGAATTGACATTTAGGATGACAATGAGAATGGAAGAGTAACTAGTCTTATGTTTTTTCTTTTTTCCTCTTCTTTTTTAAAGCTATATGTTGTTGTAAAATTATATTTTTTTGATGTAGTAATGCAAATTTTATGAAAATAAAAAATATAGCTATTTCTTTTAATATGCACATAACTTTCTATATTTGGATAGTTTTTTGTTTTAAAATAGATCGATACATTATTCTCATACATCACCTAGTACTGCAAAATCTAGTGGAGCATTTTAACATAAAATTATGAAAAAAATATTGATAAACAATGTGATTTATTTACAAAAATTAGCATGGTTAGTAATTATGTCTCTCATACCATGTTGCTTTTAAACATAACTAACATCTAAAGGTCCATCTTTCTAACTAACTTTTAATAATAAATACTAGGCATTTACCAAACATAATGTTTAGGTCATGGTAATAAATATTTACTAATTGGCAATAAATATGAAACATTTATGATGTATAGTATATGAAAAAGTTTAAATGAATAAAATTAAAGATGTCTAAATTAATGACATTTATGAAGAAGCTTAAATGAATAGAATTGTAGTTGGTTATATGGATGATTTTTTATGCTAACTATCATGTAATTCCATTTTCAATCATCATGAACTTTAACTTATGATGTCAATTTTAAAGTAATATCCAATGTCTAATTATTGCATATAAATAATTGTGATCGTTCAAGAAAAATCTTCTTACATTAAAAAGAAACCTTCTAATTTATAGGTGTAGATCTTAGTATTTAACATTACTATTATTTTTTGGAAAGTCCAAGGAACATTCAAAGTTTCTTATAAGGACATGTACTTACACTTTAGAAGGAACCCTAAGACAATATTAGACTTTCTCAATAGTATAGGTAATGTTGATAATATGGTCTACATATTAAATTTTAGAAGCATTCTCTATTGATGGATTCTAAAAACTTGTGCTTTTAGAACATTCTGGAATTGATTAAAGTTCCTTCCAAGAAATCATCAACAAACTTTAGCCTTGAACAAAGTTATCTTATAAAGTATTTGAAAAGACTTTAGATAAGAACCCTTCTAAGTTCTTTGTAAAATGTTTGTATTCATTACCAAGGTGTAAATATAATTCTTTTAATTAAGGGAACTTGGGGAGATTCCAGTTCTTTCATTTGCTATGAGCCTCTAATGCTACTTATGTTTTAATGTGAGAATTCTTTGGTTAGTTACACTATGTGTTATGTTAAACTTTGATATACATAAGGTAAGAAACATGTCTAATTTTGCATTGAAACATAAGAACCCTAAAAGCTCAAAGTAAATGAAGCAAATGAATTCCACTTCGATTTTATTATACAATTGGCATTGAAAAGTAAATCTATCATTAGGATTAAGACATTGGTTTTATTTTATAACCAACATGGAATACTTAAATAATATCACTTTTCTTTCCTTAAAACTTGTGAAAAAGGCAAAAGTTGAAATTAGAAACCTAACCTAGGTGATAAATTGTAGTTATATAAAAAAGAGTGTCTTATAGAGTAAATAACTAAATTACATATATATTACAAAGTCCATTGCAATTTCTCTCAAACAAATAAGATCATCTTTGCTTGAGTCCAACCATTTTTTACTCTTGTTCTTAACATTAAGGTATGTTTGAATGCCTCAATTTTCTCTAAACCTAATTATGAATGTTTATTTTTTGTTTATTATATTGATTTGTTCAAATTATTTATCTCTAATTTCATTAATTAGGGTTTTAGTTAATGTTAGTTTTTTTAAAGAAAAGATAGTAAATTTCTTCCTTATAAAAGAAAATTAATGCATTACAACAAAATAATTCAACATTGACAACATTTTCAATGACGACAAATATTTAATCGTGGATGATAAATCTTCTAATTTTTACTGATGACACAATTGTTAATGATAACACGACATCATTACAAATTGAATGGACAAGAAACAAAATACTTCAACAATGACATTTGTCATCGCAAAAGGTTTTAGCCTTTTACTGATGACTTTTACTGATGACAAATGTCGTCATTGAAAGCTGTGGTTAAAGCTTTTAGTGATGACAAGAGTTTTCGTTGAAGGCTTTAGCTTTAGCAACAACTCTTGTCATTGCTAAAAGATGACACAATTTCCCATGCCATCTTTTAGCGATGATAGGAGTTGTCACTAAAGGTTGAAGCCTTTAGCAATGACTCTTGTCATCACTGAAAGGCTAGCACAATTTCTTGTATCGGCCTTTCAAAGTTATCACTGAAGGCTTTGACCTTCAACAATGACTCAAGTTGTCACTACAGGCTTTGACCTTTAGTGATGACCGAAAAATTTGTCGTCACTGAAGGATGAGTCTATAAATACCTAAGCACTATGCTCTCAGCATGATTTTTGTGCAGTAAAGAATGAAATTGAAGGCAGAGATATTCATGTATGTTTTCTTATATTTTAGCATATCTTTTATTTATATTTTTTAATAATATAATATAATTATTTATGTATATTGTATACTATTTTGTTTTATTATATATTATTGCTATTTATTATTATTTGTATTCGGTTAGAGGATATTCGATCAGTAGATTTACTTTAATGAGGTATGTTGTTAAATTTTATAAGATTTTATTTCATTATACAATTTATAGGTGAATAATATGATATGAATTTATTTGCTATAATAATATGTAATAAATTTATTTAATGTGATGGTGTGGCATCTTTAGCATGAAATTAATATTAGTTAGATTTATATGTTATAAATGTTGAATGTGTTTGTATAATTTTTCTTTCATATACAATTTAAAAATATAAATTTTATTATTATTATATTACTGAGTACAATTGTAATTTTGAATAATTCGATATATGTGTAAATTATTTAATTAGGTAAATATGTATGTAGATTATTCAATTTAAGATGTAGTTTTGGAACACAAGATTTTTTAGTTTTGTTGAAATATGATAACGTATGGAATTAGAATAATTATATAAATATCTTTAAAAAAATATATTGACATAAAAATAAATTTTTAAGTATGTAATTAAAAATTTTTCAATATAACTTTGTAATTATACTTCAATGAAAGCATATAATAAAGAAAGTAAATGTTAATACAATATTTGATGAAAATATTGTATTTAATGAAAAAAATTTATATTTAACAATAATATTAAAAAATTCAAGACATATCTTAAGAATTTCTTACAATATAATACAATTTTATATGATTATACAGTTTAATAGAGGTAATGATTCATTAAAATTTCATAATAATGTATAATGATTAAAATAAAAAAAATTATCATTCAATAATGATTGTTATGTAATTCTTAATAAATAGTTCATATAACAATTTATGCAAAAAATTTTATATTAAAAATAAAAAAGAATGAAGATAAATTGTTGCATGAAATTCTTTTAATATAAAAAAGGATGAAGATAAATTATTATATGAAAACTTTCATATGATAAATTGTGATGTGAAATATTTCTTGTTTTTAATTTTTTATTATAAAAAATTTGTATGAAAATTTTTTCAATTTTTGTTGCCATAAATATTTCATAACAATGTATAATGATTAAAATAAAAAAATTGTCAATATAAAAAGAAATTTCATTTTACAATTTGTCTACGAATATAAAAATTTCTGATGATTATATATTTTAATAGGAATTACAAATCATACAATTCCATAACAATGTATAATGTTTATTCAATAATGATTAATATATTTTCAAATTCCCATATATTCAATGATTTCATTGGAAATGTATTAAAAATAATAACCATTCAATAATAATTCAAATATGTTGTATTGTAATTTCTATATAAATTTTTATTTTATCTATGAATTTATACAATATCTAACATTTTTATTTTATATAAAAATAATATCTACTCAATATTGATCATTTGTATTTATATAATGCAAATATTTTTAAATACGATATAAATTTTTTATAAGATAAAACCTATTTGAAAATGTGAATTAAAAATATTAAATATTTGAAAATTAAATACATAAAAATGTTTCATTTGAATATATTAATATAGAATATTAAATATTTAGAATTTAATTTTTTATATATTTGATAATAATATTAGATATTTTATGCATGATAAAAATGAAAAATTTATATGGAAACTACACACAAAGTAGTAACAATAAGATTACATATGATTATATATTTTTACATCAATGAGAATTTTCATGCAAATATAATCAATATGAATTTGATGATTACATACTAATAGAAACTTGAAAACTTTGAACATTTGAAAATATATTTGTACTTATAAGATATATGTTAGGTCAAAAAACTTGAGTACATCAATGAGAATTTTTGTGCAAAATACAATCAATATGAATTTGACGATTGTGTACAAATAGAAACTTGAAATATTTGAACCTTTGAAAATATATCTATACTTATAAGATATATATTAGGTTAAAAGAGTTAAGTACTTATAAAATATATGTGAGGTCAAAAGAATTGAAGTATACATCTTATGAATATGGTAAAGTAGGTTACAAAGTTAAATTGCTAGTTCCAAATTGTTAAGCAATGGAAATTTATGTAGACATTCAAAATACTAGACCATATAGATAATAACACACTAAGATAACGATACTCATAAAATGTTGTAATGCAAGTTTAAAATTATTGTAAGTATATTTTTATAATAATTTTAAATAGAATTGCATTTGCATTTATATTTGCATTGTAAGCTTAAACATGTTCAAGGGTTGGTTGATCTTTATACATCAACCAACCCTTGAATTGTCCTATAAAGTTAGATAGTTTGGTATATAGCCTATAATTATTATTAAGAATTTATTTGGCTTTCGTTTAACATTATAGAAATTTTTTAACATCCTAACTGTTCTTTGGGTGTGAACTATACTAATGTATAATTTACAAACTTAGAGAACTATGAGGAGATGCTATCAAAATTTTTGCATGAAAGAAATGATGAGTGTGAATGAATTGATAACTACAAAAATATCTTAAATGGAATAGGATCCTACCTCTTAGAATTGGAATGATACAATGGATTTAGGACATATAATAAACATTGATCCTAACATTTAATTCCATAAGAAGCTATTTTTTTCTTCCTATTCAATGGTACAGTGTCTATATATAAAAGTTAGATCCATCAATGAAATTGCTTGTCAAATAAGTATTTGAATGGTGTAATGGCATTTATTGATAAAGCTAGAAATTTTGTTATTGAAAGTGGTTTAGTGAGATGTCTATATAAGAAGTGCATAAATTTATTGTTTCAAAATTTAGGAACATTAGAGGCACATATTGCAGATAATGGATTTCACTTATTATACACAAATTAGATACACTGTGGTGAAGCGGATGTTTTAACTTTTAAGGGAATGAGGGAGGCATCTCTTGATGATAGGGATGAGATGGTGGATATTATACACGATTTCATCGACCCTCATGAAATTGAAGAAATAGTTCATGATGAAGGAGAGGGCAATGAGGATGTGTCCGAAAGGGACATTGGATTGAATTATAGTAGTTATGATGATCTATTTGTATAAATATAAATAGAATTGTATTCGGGATGCACATCATTCTCAACCTTAAACTTTCTAGTTAAACTCATGCAGTTAAAGGTGTTACACAAGTGGACTAATAAGTTATTTAATACTTTTTTAAAGTTATTGAAAGAGGCACTTCTAATGGACAATTAGTTGCTTGAATCATATTATGGTACAAAGAAATGACTTAACAAGTTAGGTTAGGGTATAAGTCAATCAATGTGTGTAAGAACAATTGTGCATTTTTCTAGAAATAATATGCTTTGAAGGATAATTGTCTGATCAATAGGAAAAGCTGATGGATTGATAAAAACATGAAAGGGAAAAAAGGTGCCTTAAAAAATACTTCAATATTTTCCACTGACTCCTCAACTAAAGTGATTATATAAGTTAAGGCATACTACAAAGGATATGATATGATATCATACTGGTAGGTCAATGAGGATGAGGTAATGCAATGTCTTGTTAATGGGGAAGCTTAGCAGAAATTCGATAAGAAGCATCTAGATTTTTTCTGCTGACTTATGAAATGTTATGTTAGGCTTCATTACATATGAATTTAATCTTTTTGGTGATAGGAACTTGTCATATAGCATGTGGCTAGTGGTCGTAACTACTTATAACTTGCTACCGTGGATTTACATGAAACAATTTTTTTTATGTTGACCCTATTAATACCAGAGCCTCAATTACCAGATAAGAATATAAATGTCTTCCTAAGACCGATTGTAGAAGAGTTAAGGCATCTTCAGGAAAGGGGGTTAAGACTCAAGATGCTAATACAAATACTATGTTTAACATTTAAGCCATTTTATTATGGACTGTAAATGATTTTTCCATTTGCAGTAGTCTTTCTGAGTGGAGCAAACAAGGTTATAAAGTATGTCTTATGTGCAATGATGATACTCCATTGATATAAGTTAAGGGAAAAATTGCTCATGTTGGTCATTGTTATTAACTTCCAAGGAGTCACACATGGAGAAATTAGAAGGAATTCAATGGAAAGCCGAAGAGAAGTGTCCTTCCTCGTCCTCTTACTAATGAAATTATCATGGACCAATTGGGTAAGGTGGCATAAAGACTTCCTAGTAAACATATTTAGTTTGATGGTCTAAAACGAAAGATAGGTGTTAATAAACTTAACTGGAGTAAGAAAAGCATATTTTTTGACCTCCCATATTAGCCGACAATGAACTTGAGGTATAATATTAATGCGATGCACATTGAGAAGAATGTATGTGATAATATTCTAAGTACATTATTGGATATTGAACACAAGACAAAGGATATAGATAATATGAGGTGAGATTTAGAAGACATGAAGATAAGACCAAACTTGCATCTATATGAAGAGAGGGGCTAGTTTTTTAAATGACATGCTACATACACCCTCAACTAGGAAAAATGAAGATAATTTTACCGTTTATAAAAAAATATGAAATTTTTTGATGGGTTTATTGGGAGTGTTAAGAAGAATGTAACTAATCATGATATGAGGTTAAAAGGGTTAAAATTACATGATTATCATGTTATTATACAGAGATTGTTAGGACCTCCAGTTTGAGATTTTTACTAAAAGAATTATCATATCCAATTGTTGAGTTATGCAATTTTTTCAATCAAATATGTGTTAGAACTCTTAGTAGGAGGGATGTCTTGCAAGCTAAGCAAGATCTTGTTATCATTTTATGCAAGCTTAAAAGGATATAGCCTCTAACATTCTTTGATATAATGGTTCACCTAGTGATGTATTTACTTAATGAAGCATTGCAGGGTGGTCCTATTCATTTTTGATAGATGTACCTATGCGAGAAATATATAAAAAAGTTAAAGGATTATGTTAAGGATCATGCTCGACCTGAGGGTTCAATTGCAAAAGGATATGTTATCAATAAGGCATTAACATTTTGTTCCAAGTATCTAGAAGGGGTGGAAACTAGATTTAATTAACCTAGTTGAAACTAGGATGTAGCATCCAAACATACAGAAAGGACATTGTCATTATTTCGATCTCAATGTCAACCCTTGGGAAAAAAGATCATATCTCACTTTGATAAGAGGGATTAAGATGTTTCCATATGGTACATCTTGCATAACTGTGTGGAGATCGAAAAGTATCTTTAGTGAGTTTCTATATTTATTCATAGATTTCTCCCATTTAATTACAATGGACTAAAATACGTATGTTCTGTAGTGAACATCGACAAGAGTTTGAACAAAATGGTCTGATAACATAGATGAGTTATAGAGAACAAAATTTCTTGTATGGTTTTACTTTACAGTAAAAGTTTATTTTTTCTAGACGTGTTATATCAATCATGTAAATATTGTTCCTTACTTGTAATTTTTTTCCTAATTTAACTCTTTATAAAAATGTTATTTTCATAGATGTACCATTTACATAGAAATGGTTTCCTTGAAGCTATTATCATTAACTTCCAACCTTAATTTTACTATTATGATATATCTAACATCTATTGTTAATAGAGTGCACTTTGTAGTTGAAACCTAAGATGCAAAGCATAAAACATAGAACATTGGTATTTCTATTCTAGGAACTGATAGTAACATGTTTTATGGTGTACTGGAAGACATTATAAAGCTGACTTTTCTAAACAACTACATTGTGAGTTTATTCAAATGCAAATGATATGATACTGATCCTAGAAGGAAAAAGCTTTATGTTGATAAGAACATTACAAATATCTCCATCAATAAGTAATGGCACAAAGATGACCCCCATATTCTTACAACTCAAGCACAATAAATCTTTTATATCAAGGATCTTCTTAATAGACCAAATTGGAAGGTCATCTATACTATTGTGCATCGTAATATATGAAATCTACCTGACAATGATGTTAATGTACAAGGCTCATCATTCCTGCAAGAAAGTAACCCTTCCAATTTCAACCTCATAGTTGTTCTTGGAGATTTCCAATTAGTCAACTGAAAGGATCAGAGAAATGGTCCTTCAATCATTTCACTTTCTACGAATACTGGGTTTGCGATAGAAGGAATGGATGTCTTCATCAATGATGATGACAACTTCGAAGATGAAACTATTGAAGATTATATGAAGGATGTGCTTCTACAATCTATAAATGGTGAAGAAATAGATGACCATGCGGATGAATCTATTAGGTTTATTGACATTGAATCATATTAGGAAATAGAACTATTTTTTTGCATGATAACTCATAATTATGTAAGTGTTATTATGTAATTTTATTATATGAATATAGTAATTTGTATCTTGTCATTTAATTACATTATAGGTTTTTCTATTAAATGCTTCCACAATGTGTATTATTTCAGTTATGGCAAATATCAAGGTAAGACACCATGGAGGTAATGCTAGAGGGGACCCTTCATGTTGATTCACTCACATTCCCTCATAGTGTGAGGGATCAAGTATTTTCTCTAGTTGTTCACATTTATGTTGATTATTTATTGAATATGAATTTATGATATTGACATTTTTTGTTATCCATTAAAGATGTAGCTTTGAGAAAGAGGAGTCCGAATAGGTCCTTTAGCCTGCACGAAAAGATGAAGAGGAGCAGGAGGAGACTAGTGCTTATACAATTTGATACGACTGGTACATAGTATCCAATTGGCGAGAATGCAAGCCATATTTTCCATGACATAGGTAGTATCATTTGAGCACACATGTTGCTTTATTATAAATCATGGCAATCGGTGCCCTAATAGTTGTAGGACAGGGTTATGTAAAAGGTTTGCATAAATATCCATCTCCCCTTTATCTTAACATAGTTATATTTGGTATTGAAATTTTTGAACATAATTTTTACTAATTTGTTAAATGTCTTTTACAATAGTCCCATTTTGAGTTCTAGGGCATTACTGAGGCCGAGCGTTGGAACCTGTACAGAGACTGATGTGGAGTGCTGCCAACCTATATATAGATTGAAAGTATAGATTAAACAGGCACTTTCTAGAGCACGGGGACAATCTGGATTGTGATTTTGACCTGGATCATGTAAGGTGCTTTGTGCCGCAATCTATCTCACCTCAGATGTGATTGAGATGTGTGGATTTCTTTGATAACGATGATTACAGGATAAGTATGATATTTAATAAAATTATGTTAGTATTTCATATATTTAAATTATAAAAGTAATTATATTATATGATTATTTCTTAATATTTGCAGGAGCTGTTTACAAGAAATATAGATAACTGGGTGAAGGTAGTGAATTATTGGCATGGATCGAAATCCATTATTGCACATTATTATGATAAGGTAATTCAACTTATTATTCATTATTTAAATGTATAATTTGTTACTAATTCAATAATTATATTTATCCCTTCCTTTTCTTGTAAAATATGAATAGAAAAATAAAAAGACGAGTGAGTTGCAGTTGATGTTAAAGAATTTTAGGGACTAACATATGTATAAGATAAGGGAATGGATGCATTTGAATCCCATAGAGTAGTATGTAAATTATCTAAACTTTATATTTTAACGATATAAATTTTCTTGTAGTTGTATAACTAATTTTTGTTTTAAAAATTCAAGATGAGTATAATTGAGCTGGTAACCCACCATGTGTAGTCCAGTATATCATTTACTAGCTCGCTTGACACTCCTATGTGAATCGATGAGACTATCATTATCGATGAGGTGCTTAACACTTGTCAAAAGTACAGGAAGGTTATCGATTGTGTGTAAGCTGGCCAGACGTATTGTTTGGCAAGCACCTCTAGCTTCAAAGTGAGCTCCCATTACGTGTCCTAGGTGGGTGAGTTGCAGGAGTAGCTACAACTGGAGTAGAGTTGAGAGCATCTTTAGCAGAGTCAACTATTGATTCAGGAGCAATAGTTGTAGTAGTTCAGGATATACCTGATAGAGCTGACTTCCATACTTAAACAGTAGGGTCTTGTGCTAGCTGTGCCACCATTCGTTGGTGCACTGTCTAGGCCAAGCAGATTTATGACCGCACCCCTTACCCAGCCAGTCGGTCTCTGCTAGCCACCACCCTTTTTGTATCATCCATATCGCCAGGATGATGATGATGATGATGATTGTCCTGGCATAGATGACAATATATTAGGTTATTTGCATCTTCCTTCTCCTTAATTTTGTAATTAGAATTTTTTTCATGTATAGATATTTATATGAATCATGTACATAAAATTTTTTATATGTGAATAAACAAATTTACAATTATTTTATGAGCATTCAATTTTTTATATGGATTATATGATCTTGTTACACATTACTATTAGTATTATTAGCATATTTTATTTCTAGAATTTAAATTATATAAAACTAAATTAAAAATTATTAAATTAATTCAATTAATTTGAAATAAAAAGTATTATTATCTATATTCTTAAATATAATATATTAATTTAATTACATTTAAAAAACTATTATAAACTTTTAGCGATGACACTCTATCGTCGCTATAGGTTTAAATGAAAAAACTAAAAAAAAAATACTTTTAATGACAACTTTGTTGTCACTAAAAGAAATTTTATATATTTTTTTATTTTTCAATTTTAATGCTTTTAATGACAACTTTGTCATTGTTGAAATTCAAAGTTTTACCAGTGTTGGAGTCATTGGTAAAAATTTAATTTTTAGTGACGATAGAGTCATCGCTAAAAACCTTAAAATTTTAAAAATTTTGAAAATTGAAATGGCTTTCTATAATGACTTTGTCTTTGCAGAAAGCTTTATTTTTACTAATAACAAAATGTCATCAATGTAGGTTATTTCTATGACAAACTTATATTGACAATATTTTTAGCGATGACTTTTTCTTTCTGCAGCAACCGAGTTATATTCAGCAACGATATATGTCATTGATGATGGTTTTTTTTCCTATAGTGATAGGTATTTCTATATAAAAGGCCAGGATGATGTGAGCAAATTGCACAACACACAATTCCTTCAAAGTTTAGTGGCAAAAGCTAAGTAATGAAGCATATCATTTTAATGTCACCTATAACATTAATTTTGATATCCTTATGCTTTTGTCTTGCCACAATAAGATTCACAAGTATTTCTGTTAATGGTCATATTTAAAAGATAGTGTAAGTTTTGTCTCAGCATAGAAACATTGAGATAAGGTTTAAATACATGTTATTTCTAGTTTTTTGCAACATCAACATATTATATGTCCTTCCACTATTCAAACCTAATTAAATATATCATTCTTTTTTTTTCCAATTTATTATATTTAGGATATTAATCTTGACCATAGAGATATTAAGATAAGGCTTGAATACTACTATTACTACTTGTATAGTAATATGAGGTGCTAGATTATGCAATTAGTTTGGATACTATTCTAGGGATAGTAAAGGAATTCATCATGATTTGAAAAAAAATAAAAAATAACATTGGTTATTTCATAAATATGTCTATATATTACACATTAAATGTCAATTATATAACCAAAATCAATGTCTTTAATGAATTTTAAGTAATGAAAAATCAATTATTAACTTCGATTACTACAAAAAAAATTTAGACATTGCATTTTCAACTACATACATCAATTTCCATTAAAAAAGATTGATGTTGTTATGGTATTGAATTTAAATTAAAAAAGTGATGTTAAATGTACTGGATTTACAATGATGTTTGTATATATGTTAGGTTAGATCCAACATCAAAACTTTAAAACAATTAAAATTGAAAGGCATTTTTCTAATAGTGGTAGGTGTAGAGAGGGGAACAGGTTTTGTTTCTGGGAGGGAGAGCCATACAATGTCAGCTATTTAACAAAACTAATGTAGTATATAAGTCATCCTATGTCGATTGTTAGAAGAAATCAAATAATATTTTTTAGCAACAATTACTTGGTAACAATCGACATTTTCAAAATAATAATAAACTTCCTGCTTGATGGCATTAAATGTCTAATGGAGAAATAATAATGGTTTAATTGATAAAGGGATTGACATTATTTTTATTGTTTTACATTGGTTATATAACTATTGTCATAAGATATTTATAATGTTACTTGATAAGACATCAACTAGAAACTAACATGTAAACCTCTAAATAATTGATATTAATCAATGATTCAATAGTTGCATTTTTTCTTATTTTTCACCTGATAGAGCAATTTAAATAAATATTTCTTACTTCTTATCAATTACACTAGTTTACAAATTATAAAATTAATAAAAAACATTATGCCTAAGATTGCAAAACTTTAATGTATATCCTTCTTATCTTAAGGCATCAAATGCTTAATTATATTAATTGAGTACAACGAAAGTGATAAGAAACAAAAATTAAAAATTGAGACCAAATGCCAATACTAGCTTCAAAGAAAAACATCCATCTTAAGTAATAACTAGTCATAAACATAAACGTCATCTCGCTTACTAAACAATTTTTCTATAGAAATTCATTAAATAGAATTGAAGTATATGTACAATCTAGTACCACTTACTACCACGACCTAATCATAGTTGTGACCAATGTGAAACTTGATACCTAGTTTTCACCATCCTACTTCACATCCTACTTTATCATAATAAAACATACAAAGGAATTTGGGGATATTGCATTGATAAGGAAAAGCAATAATTTCATTTAGTAAAGTATAATTCCATTTCAAAAGTAGTTATGCTTACTTATGAACCATCAAATTTAAGGATAAGTTAATCTAACTAACTTCAATCTCAATCTTATAAACCATCTCTATTATGTTTAATATGAAGATAGCTCATATTCCATCTCAAGAAGCATATTTAAAGATATCGAGGTAACAGATAGGTTGGAAAATTGATGTTAAATTGCATGAAAATAAGATGCATGTTCATTTTTACATTATAAATGCAAAAATAGTGATGCAGCTTTTCTTTTCATGATAATTTATCATCACTTTACAACTATCTACACCTTCTAGCTTAAATCCCTTAAGAGTAGGGGATAACAACTTTTCCTTTTAATTTGTGTAAGGATGCAATGTATGTTTATGGTAAATGAAAAGTCTATTGTTAATTGTAAATAATAGTTTTCCATTATATATGTCAATGTATTGATATGAAAATAAATAAAATCGTAAAATATATTTTCATAATAGATTATTTCCTTTCTCATTTGTTTCATTTACATTTAATGTGTTATTGTTTGTGTCTGTTAAATTATATAAGAAAAATATTGTAATACAAAAAAGAATTTTAATGCTATTGATTTCAACTAGAGTAAGTGTATAAAATGATATTAGTGTTCTTACAAGATTTAAACTCAATTTATTAAATTGTTTCATGTATATAGATATTATATATATATATATTATGTTTTCGATTCTAGTTTAATATATATATTTAATGTATATATAAATTGTTATGAGGTATCTGGTTTAATGTAATAATGTGTATAATTGAATTAGTTTTATTCTAATATACATGTTTGTTACATTTGCCCATTTTGGAAATGTTTTGAGATTATTTTAAAATGGTTATGAAAAAATTGCCAAAGAAATTTATTTTTTTTAATAAATGACATTCATTTATTATAACTTCAATCTTTATTTAGTAACTAACATTAAGTGCTACTTAATAGGGTAACATTGTCATAGTAAAGAGAACATTATTTTTTTACTTAACCAACATCTAATATAAATTTTGATGTTAGTTTTTTGTAGTAACTAATGAGGAAATGAGTAAAGCATAATACTATTTACAAATTTTATCTTAAAATTCTTCCAATCCTAAAATGATTTTCTATCAAATGATGTATGCTTTTCTTTTAACCTTAAAATGCTTTTCTTTATTTTTGAATTTTTTTTCACTAATTATTTTGCACAATTAAAGCTTTATTAGCTCGTTAGTAAATATGTGTGGTTGTGCACCCCTAGAAAAATACATAATATAAGAGTAAGAATTTATTAAGTTTTTATATTTATTCTCACAATTTTATTTCCATTTTCATAATCGACCATATTTTATTGTCTATCATTTTGAAATAATTTTTACAAGTTTGTATAGGTAAGAAATCTCATTTCATTCATCTTCTATGAGATTTTGTGATATTATTTACCATTTATTCATATAAAAGTGTGTAATATCATACACTAAGTTTTTGTAAATGCTTATTGTATCTACTTGTATTGTATTCAAGAGGTTTTTCTAGAAAGTGCATACCTTATATATTGAGTGATGAGTATTAAGATAGATTTAGAGAAGCACACACTTCTAATTAAGGTATTGTATATAAACTTTCATCATTTTCAATCTTATTTGACACAATTTATTCATTAGAATTGTTAATCATTGGGATTATATAGAATCATATGAGATATTAGTTTCTATTTCTAGTTAAGATTACATGGGAAATAAGGAGGATGAGGGAACGAGGAGTAAAAAGAGAGAACTAGGGTTTAGAAGAGGGACTGAAGAATATGAGGATAGGATGTGGTTAGGGGATAATCATAATACATCAATTATTTAAATCAACTAATATGATATTATAGAAATTATACATTAATTGTTTGAAAACAAATGACATTTAACATTATTTCTCATAGAGATAAAAAATAAAAGATGTTGATTATTTTGATGTTATTACTATATATTATGTTAATGGTTTCAAAATAAATATTAAAATCACATATACAACGACACTCGATTAAATGTTGACTAATTTTCAACATTTACTGCCTTAAATACTTGACATTAATTAGTTATCTTGTAGTAGTGATACTTCGATCACCCATGACACCAATCATCTTAGTAAATCTAGTTTATGCAAAATTTGTTGAATAAGAATGTCCATCTAAACTATGATTTAATGGTTTTGAAAATATGGGTTTGGCTTCCTGGACGCTATTAACAAGGTAAAAACAAATTTTCAATCTTTTAATATTAAGTTTTGAGACCATGTAGTACTTTATTAGTGAAATAGATTGATTTTTGTTCACCTTCTTCTTCCTTGATAAAGATGGAGAAAACTATTGTATTTAAGGTAGCTAAACAAAGACACTGTATCTCCCTAAGTTTTAGTCGGTAAAGTAAAAATAGTATAGTTAGTTGTTCTTTTAGTTTAAAGAATGCTTTTTCACTTTCAATATTCCATGAGAATTTTCTTTTTCAACATTTTCTAGAATGTTACAAGAAGAAGAACATTGATCAATTGACTTGGGCAAGAATCTAAACAACACCACAAGTCTTCTATTGAATGGTTGCACTTCTTTAGCTTTCAAAGGTCTTTTCATTTGTATTATTTCTTGACGTTTGGCTGAGTTAGCCTTGATTCATTATTCGGTAAGCATGAAATCAAGAAATTTTCCCTTAGTTACCCTGAATGCACACTTTTTTAGATTCAACCTTATTTATTTTTTTTTTTCAAGATATCAAAATCTTCATAAAGATCTACCTTATGATTTTATAATCATATCATCCATATAAACTTCTATGTTTTAACCAATTTACCAAGTAAATACTTTGTTCATCACTTGTAGGTACAAAGCAATTGTCTTTTTCTAATCTGAATGGCATGATTTTATAACAAAACACTCCCTAATCAGTATTGAAAACTATTTTTTATTCATCATCAGGATGCATTTTGAACTGATTATATCTAGAGAATTTTTTATTAAAACTAAGGACCTTAAAGCCTAAGGAACTATCTACCAATTGATTAATGTTTGGTAGAAAGTATGAATGCTTTATGCATGCCTTATTAATATCCATATAATCAATACTTATTCTCGAAGTATTGTTAGCTTTTTTAACTAGGACAACAGTAGTGAGCTAAGTTGTATAAGTGACTTCTCTTATAAACATCACATGTAATATTGGACTTCTTTTTCAACCAAAGCTTTTCCTATGTTTCTTTTCTTTTGTTGCACTAGCTCTATGGGTAGGATGATTGGTAATCTATGACAAGCCTCTTCAATATCAATTCCTAGCATATTGGTTGGAGTCCAAGCAAAAATAATATTGTTTGCTTTTAATAGCTTAATTAACTTCAATTTGCCATCTACCTTTAAACAATTTGATCTTTTCAAGTTTCAACTTTGATTTTGGTTCTTGTCTGTCATTCATTTATACTTCTAAAAGAGTTAAGTCAATCATTTAACAATTCTTTGGTTAGTTTTTGTTGAGGGATTACTTAATCATGTTTGTATTGGCATCTATTCCTTTCAAACTTGTCATATGACACTGCCTCACTACTAACTAGTCTCTTCTCACTTGCCTAACTTCATTTAGAGTGTTAAACTTTATTAACAGGTAAGGTGTCAAGACAATAGCACTAGTCCTATTTAAAGATATTTTTTCTAAGGTGGCATTATAAGCTACATTTGGAAAGGATACTGCTAAGAAGGTTCTATCCATAATCTTTATGTTTAGGTTAGAACCAAGTGTAATATGGAAAGTTTTTATACCTTCCACCTATACATGGTTACTTGAAAAGTCAATTAGAATGTCATTGTATGGCTTATTTATTTCTATGGTTATTCCTATATTCACTATAATTTTGGAATAAATTATGTATGCTAAACATCTTTGATCGATCAAAATTCTTTTTATGATAAAATCATGCAACAATGTTATGATAACCATTAGATTGCTATGGTTTTGATCTATATTGCCAAAGTCTTTTTCCACTATAACATTTTTGGCTTAAGGCAATGGCTAAAAACTATTGACTATACTAAAAAAATCGTTACCTATAGTTTAGGCAACGGTTCTTTGACGTTGCCATAACTCGCATTACCTATTCTTCAAACAACAATTTTTTGAATTTTTGGCAATGATTCCTGATTGTTGCCTATTTTACTTTAAGTAACAGTTTATAACCACTGTATAAACTATAATAAACACTTGTGAGATATTATAAGTAAAATTTAAAAACCATTGTTTATAATTAAATTAGCAACAATTTTTTACTGTTGTTTAAAACATACATAATAAGTAACGATTTATGATTATTGCCTATATCAATATAAGCAACAATTCATGATTGTTGCTTATATTATTATAAGTAATGATTTTTTTTATTGTTGCTTACAAGAAAAATAAGTAATAGTTATTGATCATTGCCTATATAGGAATAAGCAATGGTTTTTGATCGTAGCCGAAAAGAAAAATAAGCAACAATTATTGATTGTTGCTTATATAAGAATAAGTAACATTTTTTTATCATAGCCTATACAAGCATAAGCAATGATTTCTAATTGTTGCTTAAGAGAAAATCGGCAACAAGTTTTCACCGTTGCATATATTAGAATAAGCAATGGTTCTTGATTGTTGCCTTGGATATTTGTGACTATAAAGAATGTGCAACAATTTTTTACCATTGCTAAAAGTTTTAATAACAACGATTACTAATTGTTATTTATTCTATACAAAAAATGTTGCAAAATAAACTATTTGAAAACCATTGCCTATAAACAACAATTTTTTGGATCATGATTAAATGTGCTTTTTTATTATTGTATTTTTTTCTTATATTTATTTTTTAAGAATATATAAACAACTAATCTGGTGTGCACATTAAAAATCAAATGTAAGCATATGAAAATAGAACATCAATTTCATTAAAAATTAACTAATTGTGTACATTTTTCCTACCAATTTCATAAGAAAGCATCCAAGAATAAATAATATTCAAAACATAATCCTGAATGACATAAAGATAAGTCTTAATAAAGGGTTAATGTAATGCAATAGTCATAAAGATATTTCAATATCCTTCAAGGTGTGCATCATCTTTGTCATTCATATTTAACAAATCATTATCCAATAGTCTATCATCATTATCTTCACCGGTATAATTTTCCTACATGATATTAAAAAATTACAATTAGAAAAAGTTATTATTGATTTATATTAGAATTATAAAATACAAGATAGTAAATTATAATCACAAGTCCTATAACAACAAAGTAACTTTATTCAAATGCCTTTTAACAAATAATAGATTAGAAGATTGATTATTTTGGATGCACGTCTTATCAACACATCCTCAAAGAAATCATATAGATACCTTTATAAATTACAAAGTAAAAATAATTTACAAAAATCAAGAGCTAATTCTTAGCCCAATCTCTCCTTATAAGAAAATAGGAATTAGTTTCTAAAATAATTAGCTAACATACAAATCATAACTTGCTTGATTACTAGTATTCTTTGCAACAATTTATATTTTACTATAAAAAATATTCAAACTAAATAATGTTAAAAACCATTGCAAGAGATTGACAATGACAAACCAACGTATCATCCAATACCCTACAAGACTATTTATGATAGCTTATCTAAACAAGAAAAAAGTATTTACAAATAGATCATTTAATTTGTAACTTATTTATTGAATAACAAAGATGTGACCTTAATGAGTAATATAGATACAACTTCTTATAAAATTCCCTCTCTATAATAAACAATACAAAATTAAAGCAAATAATTAGTTAAGGCATTTTAAGCTTTAGCAAACAAAGATGACTTAAACACGGAATTCAACTTGATACACCAACATGGAAAGTATAAATATGCAAATAGCAAGACAAATTTCATTACTTAATAACTAAACATAATTACATTTACTTTGGTAGCATAATGCAAACAAACAACATATAAATCTAATCAAACATAGAAGACAATCTTGCCTACTATGCCCCAAATAATGTGATAAGATGTAGTTTAACAAATGAACCCAAACTAATTTCAATGGTCATAATCCCACTCCTATACTATAACATTCAAAATGTATTGATAACTTAAATTTACTAAAATCATTACTAGTTATAATAACATAGTTCATAAATTCAATATCTTTTCTTTGTTTTGAATGTGGGTTGATTGTGAAGAAGGTGGATGAACTTGTGTAGTAGAATTTCTTCTACTATTGTTTGGAATGTGGGTTGATTGTGAAGAAGGTGGATGAACTTGTGCAGTAGAATTTCTTCCACTATTAGCATCACTTGGAGATGGCTTCGATTGAGCTTGTATTGCCTCAATAGTCATTTTAACATTTTTTTTTGTAATAATGCATTGACAACAACTGTTAAACCATCAAAACATGTCTTCATTTCTTGAACTTCACCTTTCAAAGAGTTAACTTTTTCATCATGCTTTCACTTAAAATTTATTATTTCTTTGTCTTTCTTGAAAGAAGTAGGAGTTACAGTTCCCTTGTAACATTGTACTCTTCTTGATTTTTCCTTGCCAAACACTGCTTGAAAAGTATCTTCACTAGTTTCCTTAGAATTATGAGTCAAATTTTAAAGTTCATCCTGTTATAAAATAAAGGAATTAAACATGGATAAAGTACAAAAATAAACATGCAATGAAGAATTTACCATGAAAAAGTCACCAACAATTGCATCTTGAGTTTCTAAGTCAATTTGCTTTCTTTTATTGCCTTTACGCATTTTGATGAATAAGTTAATTTGTGTAGGCTCCTCATTATTTTCATTATCTTCATGCTTCTTAATGAAAAATTTTCATTCTCACTTCAGTGACAAAAGGTTAGAGATCTAACAATATATCAGATTCAGATCCCTCGGACACATACCTAATTTGAATTACTTGCTTCGATATTTGCTTAAATACCCCTTGTGGCTATTTTGACCTTTTAATTGTTATGATGAATGAAGCGAAGTTTCTAGTTTGATTTAATGGATAAAAGTGTTTCTCCTACTAGTAATAGACATGCATGACTATTTTGTTTTTTTTTTAAAGAGAAAAAGTTTACAAGTAGAATAAATTATTCCACTCAAAAATTATGTTACCAGCTTCACTTTTTTTTAAGGTTTATAGTAATCCTTGTAATTCCCATAATATCTTGAGATAGTTAACCATGATAATCAAATCTAAAGCATAAATGATCAAGGATAACAAATCTTACTAAGTGAATCAACACAAGGAATTACATACGAACAAGAATAAAATAGTTTGAATGTGACTTCCACCACCTGCAATGTGCATGCACCATGAAGGCACAAACAAATTTTTACTAGCACTATTTTATCACAAGGAATTAGAAAGCAAACGAAAGGTAGGCAACACAAAATTAAAGGAACATTTTTTCCCTTTTTTTATTTTTTTTCCTCTCCGTCTCTTGTTTCTTATTCTCCCCAATTTAATCTTGAAAGATTCCTACTTAGCTAGTTAGTACACAATTTGTGTATCCTAAACCTTTAAAGGATTGCTGCAATTCAAAGTGAGTTAATTGAAAAAAATGATTATTTTTTAAATGAAAATGAAGAAGTAATTTTTAGTAACTTAAGGCACACAAGTTAGCTAACTAGATAAGAAAGAATTTCTTCTTGATCTTACTACTTCATGTGTAATTGTATTGTTCACTTTTTAAGTCTATATGTATCTTTCGGATATCTATATTTTAATTTTTAAAAATAAAAAATTTTTTCAGTAAAAGTGTTGAATATACCAAAAAAAAAAAAAGTGGTAGAGGCTAAGCATAGGATATCTAGATAAAGTTTGCCTTATTAATATCACAATTATAAACTAATTTTTGCAAGTTAATGCTTCCATTTATTTAATCTTTTTCCATGTTACAATTAGTGAATACTTAAATAATAATTTTTTTTAAAAAAATAACATATTAACCAAAAGTTAAATTGTATGCATTTTTACATACAATTACTTTCACTAATAATTCTTTAGTGCCAGAAAGAAAATTATTGATTTTAATAATTCTACAAATATTATAAGTATTTGTTATTAATAAATAAAGCCTTAAGAAAATATAAGAAAAATCCGTAAAAATTATAATTTCAAGTTAATGATATAAAATTTATTAATTTTATATTTATGGTAAATTTTTTTAAAAAATAATTAGAATTAAAATTATATTTTGAGACAATACAGTGAATCACACAATAAAATAATATATGTCAACATGTCGGTCATCTTTTAACTGTTATTTAAAGTCAATATACCTATGAAATCATCCACCAAAAAATATTCTTCTAAAATCACATTTTTAATTTTTTTGGCTTGTCCGAAAATAATTTGATTGATATTGGCTATTTGAAAATTTCCTTTCTAAAATCAATCATTCTCCAAACATGATCAACTGTGAAATAAAATTACCAAGAATAAAAAA
The DNA here is from genome assembly GCA_020226215.1 of Sindora glabra. NCBI lineage: Eukaryota > Viridiplantae > Streptophyta > Magnoliopsida > Fabales > Fabaceae > Sindora > Sindora glabra. The sequence goes on along the minus strand of CM035230.1, from coordinate 51,901,784 downwards.
TTTACTTATAGAGTCAAATATTATAAATTAATTAATGATAGTTATTTATACAAAGAATTTATCACTTAATTTATATATAAAAATATCAAATTTTCATAATTTTGACTAACTTAATTCCGGTTTGAGAATAACATTTAAATGAATATTGAGTTTTTAGGTTAAGATCAAATAATGACAACTAAAAGTGATAACTAAAATCTAGTATTTTGGTAGTGCAATGATATTTGATGTTGCATTATTAATTTTACTCTCTATTATATTTAGAATTCAAATTTGGGACCTTGTACATGTGAGTTAAATGAATTACCACATTTACTAATATTAATATACATTTTTGTCATTTTATCCATTAAAACTTTAATAATAATAATAATTTTATGGTAAAAACATTTAAAATATAAAATACTATTTGATTTTTAGTATAAATAATACCATAGAAATTATTTTATTAGATTATTAAATTATTTATTTCATAAATATAAGAATTATTTTTAATTTGATATTAAAGACGTGAAAAAAATTTATTTGGTCTCGGAAATATATTTTGGTAAACAGAGTGGGTTAAAGAAGCAAAATCAATTTGGGCATATTTGCAAATTGTAAGGATAGATTTAGAAGGACCAAGTGGTAAATAAATTTTTGATATAGATAAAATATTAACACTATTCAACTTGAAGCTATCATGTGTCAATGAGTGTATGGCTATTAGTACCATAGATTATGGTAAAGATGTGCACCCAAGAATCCTGCTATTTTTTGTAGAACTAATTTTTTCTACTCGTATCATTCCATTCAAAATAACTATAAATTGGTTCATTTAGTAAATAAGCTAATTTTTCATGTTTAGTTTGATTTGTAGACCCAATTCAATGGGTAAATTTTTGAGTTAAATAACCTATCAATATACAATGTGAGAAAATTATTGTAAACAATACACATTTTTAAAATAAAAATAAGTTTAAGAGTCAACATAATTTTTAATGATAATATACTTATGTTGATATTAAAACGAGTTTTAGTGAGAATAATAATTATCATAAATATTATATTTTTAATGACAATATAAATATTTTAGCACAAAAAAGTTTTCGACTAGATCTATGGGAATGCTATTCATGCACTAGTTGTGGAACTTCATGCATTAAGTGCCCTGTGGCTTTTCCAAACTTGGGTTTTCAACCTAATTGGTCCCATAAGACGCATCACAAGGGAAAATATGGATATTGGATGCAACAGAGCTACTTATTAAATGGGTTGAGGCCGTAACTTTAAGGACACGCATGGCAAAGTAATGATAGGGTTCATCGAAGAAAATGTCATATATCGATTCAAAATTCCGAAGAGAATCATTTCTGATAATGGTACTCCCTTCATCAACAAATCAGTCAAGGCACTTACGGAAAAATGCAAAGTAGTTCATCACAAATCAATTCCATACCATTCACAGGGTAATGGAAAGGCTGAGGCAACTAACAAAACCCTACTGAGGATCTTGAGTGAAATGACCGGTGACAATCAAGCGTTGATAAACCATTTATAGCAAGTGCTATGGGCATACAAAATGACTAGGATGGGCCCAATGCACATAACACCATTTTCATTTGTTTATGGAGTAGAAATCATGGTATCAATAGAGTTAGTAGTGCAAAGCCAACAGTTAGATTTAGAGGCAAAAGTATAAGACCCTTAGTGGCCTTAGGTCGAGATTGTAGAAGAAAAGATATAGAAAGCATAAAAAGCACATACTATTTATGTCAGAATTAGAAAAGCTTATGAAAAAATCTTAAGACCCAAAAATTTACGAGTTGGAGATCAAGTGTTGTAAGTAGCTAAACACATCATGAAAGATCTGCATGCCTTTAAATTTACTCCAAAGGGGGAAGGTCCTTTTATAGTAAGCTAAGTAAATTCTAGTGGATATTGTATTTGCTTAATCCCCAGATATTAGAAACCACTCTTGTTAATTTCAAATATGTAAAGTTGTACAACCCATAGAATATCTTTATAATCAAGGTCGTTGGAGCCAGAATATAAAAATGAGAAAAGGAATTTCAATATGAAATTAAGCTACTCCAATTTATGAAAAAAAAATATAAGGTAATTACATTAGCAAACTAAAAGGCCTAACAATGGTCCTGATACCGAGTTTAAAAGAAGCGAGAATAATTCTTTTTCAATCCTCAAAAGTGGCAGGATCATCTACAACATCTTCCTCTATAGCCATCTTCAGTTAGGCCTCCTCAGTTAGCGTCTCGAGACGCTGTGCAACACAAGAAACTCGTAGTCTCCGAGCTATAGTCTCAACACTACGATGGGTGTCAAAAGCTTCAAAGGGGATCGCATCTCAAAAGATAAACTTGATCCAAAACAACCCAAAACCAGCACTAAAAGTAACACCGATATCAAACTAAGTTTATGAAGCTGCCTCTTCAAATGCTAGCACACTTAACACCAACATCCTACTCCTTCCTCACTAAGGCCCTGTGATTTGCCTCAAGCTTTACTAATTGCTCATGAAGTGCTTGGCTCTATTTCTTCCAACTATTAGCAACCTTTTAGGCCTAAAAAAAGCTTATCCTTTAATCTAAGAATGTTATTATTACCACGATGGAAGAGGGATCGATACTCCTTTAAAGCCTCACAAAGTGTATACCTGACAGAGTCTTTCAAGTACACAAGGCTCTTAACTTTTCTACACCAGCGGCATTTTTGTCCATTAAGCATATCAAAATGGAGTCATTTTAGTCAATCAAACACGTCATGCACTTCTTGAATATTAATCTTCAGAACAGCCAACTCACTAAGAACTTTGACGAAAGAGAAGTTTTGCTTCTCTAACTCCCTATTAGTGGTTCTCATAGATTACTTTAAGTGGGACGTAGTTTCCTAGGCCCTTTCAGCCTACACCTCCCTATTAGCGACAAGAGCTGTTAGTTTCACCCTCTGAACCAAGTCAGTATTTTTGAATTTATCATAAGAATGACAAATATCCATCACCTTTATCCGTACCTCCTTCGATATTCCCATATCCTTCTTCATGTCACCTAAAAGGGGGATCATTGAGGAACTACTAAACCTAAAATTCTTAAGGGCTGCCAAAGTAGCATCATAATCAAAAGAATTGTCCAAAGCCTCTTGCTTCACTTTTCCTTCACTAGCAACAACTTGTTCTTTGGGAAATGAAGGACGTCCCTCGGAAATGACAATGCCTTTGGCCTTTCCAGGACTAGGATTCGGACTTTGTAATATCCACCGAAGAATGCTTCAACCTAGAACTATTAGACAAGCGAAGAAACTTATCCCCGTAGAAAGCCTTTACATACATCAGGTGGAAGCCTTCCTAGCTAGAGGACTCACAGTGAGTACTATTAGAATCACTTGAGCAAGATGATGATGCATGCTACATGATCAAAATTAGATATTACTAATTGATAAAAATTTTGCAATATAAGATAACCACAAGTCAAACCCCTAGTGATCAACTTGATATATCCTTTTATAATAATTTACTAACTATGATTATAAACAAAATGCAAGTAGAATGTAGTCAAAATACAAAACAAAATGCAAATAAAAGTAAAATAAAATAAAATGCAAGAATGATGCAAGAATGTGTGTAAAAAATAAAACAAGATAAAATAAATGCAGATATAACCAAATTGGGGGGTTTGGATTGAAATTTAAATAGAACTAAGGAAAATAGAATGCAGCAATAATACAAAAAGAAAATCAATGCAAAAACATAGCTAATTTGAAGATTTAAGAGCTCTTGTATGGATTAATCATAGATCACAAATTAATTGACAATTCTAATTGATTTTTCAGCCTTGAATTATCTAGAACCTTTATAATAATTCAAAAATCCTACATTAGATAGCAATTTAGAATTTAACTAATTAAGATTAGCAAAATTAAGCAATACCATAATCTATAAAGTCAGATAAAAATTGATTTAAAAATAAAATTTAGTGGAATTAAAGTATTAAACTAGAAATCTCTAATATTTAATTCTTAACCTTTCATTCCCATGTGAAAAATCATGATCATCTAACTATAATTGAACACAAAAAGGAGATAAACATTAGAAATCACAAGGTTGAATGCAAATTATAATAAATCAGCATTCAACTCATGCATGTCAAGAATCAACACAAAGACTGAGCAAGAAAGGAAAATCAATTAGGAAAAAAAATAACATTTCAATTTAGAATCTCATAATCTAAATAGAAATAAGCATTAAATTATTTGAATCAATCACAAATTTAGTCTTCCATGGCTATAAAAAAGAAGCTTGTAGAAAGAAAAAGTTATTATCTAGAATTTTGTGCAAGTGTTGTCTTACTTTTAAAGGTACAAAACCCTATATTTGATTTCCTTTTCCCTGAAACCCTAATGGACCAAAATTATATGCCTCATAAGGTTGCAATTTTAGAAGCCTAGAACTTAATTTACAAAATAATATCTACAAGAGTTATTATAGTGAAATCTTGTAAGTCTGATTTCTATCCAATGGTTATGCACATCGCAATGCACCAAAATTAAATTAAAAACTAGTTTGCTATAAAATAATGCAATATAGTAGCATAACCAAGTCGTACCCCAAATGGTCCCTTGATATTATCTTTTTTAATTAAATTTCTAACTATGTTTATATAATTGTTGAAATATTTATGCACTAAAAACAAAAAGAAGTTAATGCAAATAGAATGTGAATGCAAACAAGATAGAATGCAAAATGCAACAATATGCACAATATAAAATGTAAAACTGATATAGGATCAGAATTAGAGGGTTTTGTGAATTTAAATTGAACTAAATATATTAAACAAAATAAAAGCAAAACAAATAGAAAGAAGGAAACTTAATGTAATAAAATCAACAATTTAAGGAATTAAAAGTTCTAGTTTAAATTAATCATATATCAATTAGGATTTAATTTTTCTAATTAATTCTTTAACCTTGAATCACCCAGAACCCCTGCAATAATTCATAAATTTTATGTTAGATTGTCATATAGGATTTGATCAATTAATATTAGTTGAATTAAGTAACCGCTATAACCTCTAAACTAAATTAAAATTAATTTAATGATAGAATTTGATTAAATTGAGAAATTAAATTAGAAACCTCCAAATTAATCCCTTAAATCTCTACCCCTATGTGTAAAATCATGATTCACTAACCATAATTTAACATTAAAATAATATAATATAAAAAATTATAAGGATGAACACCAATTATACCAAATTAACATCCAACACAAGTAATTTCAAAAAATCAATACAAGTAAATAAGGAAAGAAGAAATTAGCTGAAGAAAGTCAATATTACAAAACATAATCTCATAGTCCAATAAGTGAGAGTCTTAAACTCTTTCAATCAACTCTGAAAATTAGTTTTCCATGGTTAGAGAACACAAGTTAGAAGAAAAGAAAGAAAAGTTATCTACTAAATATGTTTAAAAGTCTCTAAAGTCTAATTAGTTTTCTTCTTTTATTTGACTTAATTAACTTAAAACCCTATTGGATTTGGATTGTATGTCCCTTGGGATTACAATAATAGAGCCTTCCTAATTTTTAGAAGTCTACACCTATTTTTTACAAGGCAATCAATTCTAATAGTTACAATAGTGAATTTCTATATGTTTAATTTCCAATTAGTTTATGACTACTAAAACAAGGTAATTTGGATAATCTATAAACACAATATTTGTAGAGCTAGGTCTTATAGAAATTTGAGCATTAGTTCCATGCTAATTGGGCTTCTGTAACTCTAAATATGGTCCCAAAACCAAGGTTGCCTTAATTAGGATAAAGATATAGCTTCAAATTCTCAGCCAAATAAAGGCTTGAAGGAGTCTAGATTGGGCTTTGACCAAAACAATAAAGTTATAGATCTTGGTTTAAGCTTTCCAAAGGTATATAGATCACTTTGATTCAACATTTGGAGCCTAAGATATAGCTAAAAAATAGAAATAGTATTAAAATTCAGCATTAATCAAATAAATGCAAAATATTGTAAAACTAACCTTAATTTATAAAATAAAGTCAATTCTATAAAATTAAGCATGTGTAATCTATTAAAAGATATGAAATATGAGTAAATAACATAGTAAATATTTTTCTTGTCACCTAACATAAAACCACCAAGACTATGTAATTTTACTGAATTTCGAACATGAAAGTTGTTAGCTTTGGTCTTAGGAAATTTTGAGCACTGGTTTCATCTTGATTGGACCTTTGAAACTTTAGATATGGCCCAAAAATTGAAATTGTTTGGTTTAGATAGGAATAGAGCATCAACTTCATGACTAAATTTAACTTTTCATATATTTGAACTAGACTTTGACCAAAACATGAAAGTTATAGAACTTCTTTTAAGGTTTTCAATAATATAAAGATCACCTTAATCTAATATCTAGAATTTAAGATATAGCCAAAAACTTGAAATAGTATAAAAATGTAACATTAACTAAATAATTTTGAATCATTGTAAAACTAACCTCAAATCACATAACAAGACTAATTCTATAAAATTAAGCATATGTAACACATTAAGTGGTATAAAATAGGAAAAAATTAAAATATACAAAATCTTGCACATCATATGACATGATAAACAAAGTCAAAGAAGCAATAAATAGATTCAAAAAATCTTAAGAAAGCAGGTAAGAGTAGCATAAGAAAAATAGAACAAAGAAGTAGATTTATATAACAACAAAAGGAAACCTAAACAACTCAATGGTTGAAGTGGTTTAATGAAGCAAGAAAACCATAAGCCATTATCATTAAGTATGTTAACTAGGGTAGAAGTGTGAAAAACAAAGAATCGTGCATTAAAAAGAAAAGAGACAAGCCTAAAAAGTAAGATAAATAGGATTTGGGCCTAATGCAAAGCATAAACATAAATAATAGTCTAGAAAAATAATATTCATATTCATAAAATTTTATTACAAAAATAGAAGAAGAAAAGAAAAATATGTTACATAACAAGCCTATTCACCAACACCTTAAGAGTGTAACATCCCTCTCCTGAACTACTAGAGAAACTTTCTAGTGATATACATGAAATATTATACTTATTTTTCTTTATATTTAGGTCTTTTAGGGTATGATTGTACTTATTTTAATCAATTTAGACATATTATGGAATAAATAATTAGTTTTAGGTTAAATAGCAAAAAATGACTAATTGTAGGAATTTGATATTATTTTAGCTTTTTTTTATCATAACTTGAGCTTTAGACCTCTGTTTAGGTTAATTTTTATATGCATAGAAAGCTAAAAGAATTCCATAAAATTTTCATGTTTTATTTAAAAGTTAGTTCAAATGTTGGGTGGATCAAATTTGGTCTTGAAACTAATTCAGTGGTGCTTTTCTCATTATTTGATGCATAACTAAAGTTTTAGAAGCTTAGATTATAAAATTCTAGTGCCTTAAGTTACCTAAGACCAAAAGAAACATATTTCTAAGATTTTAGATCTAAATTAATGTCATTTTAAAGGTAGGAAATCAACTTTAACTAAAATAATATGAATCAGATAACTTTGAACTTGTTTTAGTGTTTGGGTCATAACTTAGGTTACAAGTTTCCAAATTACAAAAAGTCTAGTACATTAGTTAGCTAAGAGTTAGCCCTAAGTATTTGTAACCTAATTTAAAAAAATTAAGGGGCATAAAGAAGGAAAAAATGCATCCACTCAAAGGCAATTCAACAATCAATAAAATAAAGCTTTTCATCTTTCGGTATTTGAGCTTTCAAGCCATGGAAGATTAAACTCTCTTCTTCTACTTCAAGGGATTTGGTATACTTTTTTTAATTAATGTTAAGACCTTATTCTTCATATTTTATATTTAATTAATTATCTCTATTCATCTATCTCTTTGATTGATGATGGCATAGATATTCTTTTATAAAGAATTCATTAATTGATTGCTTGTATGATTATTTTTGAAGTGTTTGATTTGGTTATTTTTTTATGGTTATGAATTAATTAAATTAGCTACTATTTGGTTGATGAATTAGAGGGTACACTTTATGATTTGCATGATTGCAAGGTTATTTAGCCTATTTCGATTAAATTTCTCTTATTTTTACTTTATTTTGATTTTGATAAGTTTGATTGAATCTTAATAAAGATTGAGTTTAATTAGTCAATTTCAATTTATTAATTCTAATTACATTAAAAAAGGAATTAAAAATAATTATGGGTCTTCAAATTATTTTCATTAACTAAATAGTTAATTAAGCATTGCCTCTATTTTTGTAGTTAATGATAAATTGATAGATTGATGTACAATATCTTGAACTAAAATTCATCTTACTATGAGTAAACTTTATTTTTATTTTATATTTTCAATTTATAAGATTATTATTTCTTACTCTTTATTTTTATTTTCCTCCATTTAAAAATTCCCTTTGTTTCATAATTAAAAACTGAAGCCTAATCTTCATGGGATTAATATAATTCACTTTTACTATAGTTTTGTGACTTTTATTTAATTCTGGTGTGTTGTAATGCACGTCATCCAATAGTTCCAAAAAACCCAAACTCCCTTAACAAAAGGCTAAATATTTTCCATTTTCACATTCGTGAAGGTAATTGAAGTCACGATAGGTCTAATTGTTTGCCATCCAAGCATGTCTTAGTTATTATCAAGACATGGATAAGATGCCATTGTAAGAACTCAAAGACAAAGTGATGGAAGCCAAAGTGTTGTACCATTCTAACATTAAAAAAAATCAAATATCAATAATAAGAGAATTATGACCCTAAATCCTAAACCTCTTAAAAGAGGCTTCTTGGGAGAAGGAAGAAAATGATGTATTCCAAGAAAAGGTTATGGAAGAGTTTCTTTAGAATGGCAAATAAAAGGAGGAATGATAGATAAAAGATTTACCTTAATTAATAGAACAAGCATGTTACATTCCAAGTGACATAAAAAAGGCTTAAACTTTCTCCATAATGCTTTAGGATTGCAAATAAGTGACAGTTGTCGAAGCCAATCAAAATTAGAAATAGTTAGTTTGATGAAAATTTGTAGTATAAGGTAGTAAACCAGGTCAAGCCCTTAATGATCTACTTAATATATCATTTCACATTCAATTATTAAATATGATTTCAAATTTGGAATAAAAAAAAACAAAAGGTGTAAATGAAAATAGAAGTGAAAATTAATCTTGCACATTTAAGCAATTAAGCAAATAATATGCAAACAAAATGCAAGAATGTAAATAGAATTAAGCAGAATGCAATATTAGAAATAGAATTTGAAAATGACATATAAAAATTATAGAGAAACATAATTAATCCAAGAAAATTTAAGAACTCTTTGGTAGACTAATCACATATCATAACATTTTGACAATTACAATTGATTCTTCAACCTAAAATTATTCAGAAACCTTGCAATGATTCATGAGTCATATGTTAGATAACCATCTATGATTGATTAATTTAGATTAGTAAAATTAAGCCATGGTTATAATCTATAAATCTAGATTTAAATCAATTTGAATATAGAATTCAGCTGAATTAAAGAATTAAACGAGAAACCTTTGATTTGATCATTTACTCCTCTATTATCATAAAAATAATTATGATTAAATAACAAAAAATTAATATAAAACTAGATAGACATCATAAACCATAATATTGAACATAGATTATACCAAATTGATATCTAATTTATGCAAATCTAGAAAATCATATAAGAGAATTAGAGAAAGAAGAAAATCAATTAACAAAAGTCAACATTACGAACTAGGATCTCATAATCCAAAAAAATATGAGCCTTAAATTCCTTGAATTAATCTAAAAATTAGTCTTCTATGGATAAAAAAGAAGAAACTTGGAGAAAAGTAGAAAGCTATCTAAAATTGTGTGTTTTTTCCTTTGAAAGCACAAACCCTATAATTTGATTTCTTTTCATACAAAACCTAATAGGCCAAGTTAATATGCTTCCTAGGGTATATGTCAAAATTGAGTGATATTTAAATTATTAGAAATCTAAGAGGAAGCTTTAAAACTTTTATACTTAGTCGAACATTTAGAGGTTAAAAATGGTTGTGATATTGATACTCTATTTTTGTCCAAGTTGAACTCATCTTGTTTTTTGAACTATATTTGGAATTTTAAATTTCCAATTAAGGTGAAAGCAATGCCTAAAATTGCCTAAAATTTATCTAACAACTTTCAAGTTTTGAGTTTAGCAAAACTACGCCATTTTGATAGTCAAATTTAAGTTGCAAGTTGAGTGATGAAAATTACTATAGTAAAATATTGCTAGTTAATTAAATTGTAAATTAGCCTATAGGTTTCAAATTAGCAAGGCCTAATTCTTTATAATCTTAGAAAGCATATTTACTTGGCCAATTAGGTTTTATAGCTTAAGGAAATCAAATTTAAGGGTTTTGTGCCTTTAAATGCAAGAACACTCTTTTTATATAGCAACTTTTTTCTTTTACCTTTCTTTGTATTCCACTCTAGGTAGCTAATTTTCTACATCAATCTAAAGGATTAGTATTGTAATTTGATTTGATTTTGAAACCTTTCTCTTAATTTTATTTTTAATTTAATTATCTTTTATTATTATTTAGCTTTTATTATGATTGATTGCTTAGATAGTTTACTAGTTGCAATCAGTTAGTTAATTATCTATTGTAGTTTATAACAATTAGTTGCAATTAATTATTACTTGTAGGTTAGTTATGATTGACTAAAATTAGTAGCAATTACACTTTGCTAACTTAACATTGGTTGAATCATTAATTACCTATGAAAAACAAAGGATGAATTGGTAATTTTTATGTGTAATTTTATTGATTTGGTTTTCACTTTATTCTTGATATTTAATACTATTATTGATTAGATTTAAATATGTATCTTGAATTGAAATTAGTAGTTATAGGTTAGTTTAGGTGCTTATTCTTGATTAATCATTATTAGGAACTTTTTATGATTATTACTAGTATTGAGGTAGTTTTTGGTTAAGTAGTTAAATCAATTATGAATATTGTTAGGAGTCAATCATAAATCTATATATTGGAATGTGATATTCCTTGGATTAAGCTTTCATATTCTATTAGTTATACTATAAATTTTCTTTTAATTATTTCATTTAAAATTACTTTCTAAACCCCCATGTTTTTTATTATTTACATTAATTATTGGCTATTCCTTTGAATTTAACCTAGATTTGCACTTATTATTAGCTTAAGTAGATTTAGTAATTAATTTTGGTGTGTACAACATACATCAATGCATAATTTGTATGTCTTTATTTTTTTAATAGATTTTGAAAGAAGGAACATTAGTATGGCATGATATTCTGATAAAGGGTGAGGTCACTGTAACCATAAGAGTTTGTGAGAAGTAAAAACTATCTCTAACCTGAAGAGTAAGGAGCCACTCCACACAAGTTGCATGAGTCTTATTTGAAGCATTTTCACTTATATATAAATGTTGATTAATGTCAACATTTGTCACTGTTAAAGAAGCTCTTATAGTTGATTTAGGATTTGTAAGAGCATTTAGAGCTTCTAAGACAACTAAAAATTTAGTAGACATGTCTACCATTGTAACATCCCTTTGAGAAGTTGGTGCCTCGAGACTTTGATCATTAATAAAGACAATAGTGATAGTAGTTGTTAAAATAAGTTCTTTAGCTAACTTATTATTCATAACCAACCTAGCAATACCCATATCAAAAAATTAAGGCTTAGTAGTTACTTGATATTTAGAAGGTTCAATAGTCTATGTAACCACTTCTGAGACTAGAACTCCTTTTACCAACCTCATGACCCTAATAAGCAAGCATCATGATATCAATTACCTATAGGCAAGAAAACAACAAAACAAAATAAATAGGCATAAGAATATGAATACCTTATTCTTGAAACATTTCCCTAGAAGTACTTCCCTTGTTAATGATATGTGCATCACAACACATTCAAAATTAAATATTATTAGTTCATAAAAATTTTGTAATATAAGGTAATAATTAGGTTAAACCCCTAGTGATCCACTTCATATATTCTTTCATAATGATTTACTAACTATGATTACAAACAAAATGCAAATATGCAATATGGTATGCAAAATATAAAATAAAGTTGAATAAATGCAAACAAAACTAAATGGAAGATTTTGATTCAAAATTTAAACAAAATGTAATAACAAAATAGAATACATAAATAACATAAAAAGCAAAAAAATCAATATAGCAAAAAGAATTAATCCAAAGATTTGAGAGCTCTTGTGTGAATTAATCATAAATCAAATATACTTAACAATTTTAATTAATTTTTTAATCTTAAATCATTAGAACCATGCAATAATTCATGAATTTTATGCTAGATAACTATTTAAAATTTAATCCATTAAGATTAGCAGAATTAAGCAATTACTATAATTGATAAAACTAGATTGAAATTGATTTGAAAATAAAATTTAGTTAAATTAAAGGATTAAACTAGAAACCTCTAGTGTAATCTTTCGAATCTTGTTCTCATGTGAAAAAATAGTGATTAACTAATCACAATTCAACATAAAAATAGAAAAACACTAGAAATCACATGGTTGAAAACAAATTATACTAAATCAACATTTAACTAATCCAATTCCAAGCAATCAGCATAAAGAATGAGAAAAAAGGAAAATTAATTAGAAAAAAGTCAATATTACAGCTTTCGTTCTTCTAATCCAAATAGAGATAAGCCTCAAATTCTTTGAATTAATTAAAAACTTAGTCTTCTATGGCTAAAAAAGAAGAAACTTCAATACAAGAAAAGTTACAATCTAGACTTGTGTAAAAGTGTTATCTTACCTTTCCTTTAAAACCTAATAGATCAAGACCATATGCCTTCTAAGGTTATAAAAAATAAGGCCTTACTAATTTTTAGAAGCAAGAATCTAATTTGCAAAATAAAATATTCAAGAGATACTGTAGTAAAATCTTATAAGTTTAATTTTCAGCCATTCTAAGACCTTTAAAACTACATAGTTTCACTAAACTCCAAACATGAAACTTATAGGGTTAAGTCTTAGAAAACTTTGGCCATAAGCTTTACCTTGATTAGACCTTTAAAGCTTCACATATAGCCTAAAAATTGAAATTGGCTTAGCTTAGATAGAAACAAATCGTTAATTTCTCAACTAAATTTGACCTTTTAGATTCCAAATTAAGCTTTGATCTAAACATGAAATTCTAGAGCTTCCTTCAAGTTTCCCATTGATATGAAGATTAGCCAAATCTACTATCTAGAGCTAAAGATATAGTTGAAAATCTAAAATAATATAAAAAATCTAGTATCAATTGAATAATTTCAAAACATTAGAAAATCAATCCCAAAAAACAACAAGGCCAATTCCATAAAATTAAACATATATAACACACTAACAGGCATAAAATAAGATGAAATAATATAGATAAAATCTTACACATTAATCACTTAAAGTAGCATCAGAGAGTGGTATATCTTTATCCAAAGCCTTTTTTCAGTCTATTAGATCAATAAAGTAAGGCAATAATTAAAGTATCAAAAGCAATGTCCACTCCTACATAGAACTAAATTATCAGAAAAAGAAGTAACAACATAATATTACTAGAGTAAAGGAAGTTAACCTCATTGTCCTATAAGATATGAGAAATAACTCTTTCTTTCACCTTTTTTACTTAATCAAGATCAATGTTTAATGAAATAGTACTGGACTTAATATCTATAAAGGTGCTTTCCTTCTCTATAAAAGCAAGAGATATTTGCTAGCAATAAGAATAATAGGAGAAGAATTTAGTAAGTATAAAAATAAAGGTAAGCATAATTAATATATCTATGTTTAGAGGAAAATCTTCAAAGGCAACTTGTCTTCATCAAGAGATTTCTTAAGTCATTTTGGAGCAAGAGTTTCCAAAGAAGGCTTCGTAGCTCATTTACCCTTATCCATAGTTTGGACAACTTCATTATCAATAAGAAAAGGCTTTTTTAGCTAGTTTAAACTTCTTGACAGAAGTTTTAAGAAGTAGTAAGTATAATGAATCCATCCTTAAAATGTGCCAAAATACAATAAGGATAGGTGTAAAAAGCATAAATGCAACTATATCAATATACTAGTGCTTATGCATCTCAACTTAGTCCTTTGTAAGTAACCCAATGATGAACTCATTTAAAAAGCTTAATATCTAGCTCACCTTATCAAAGATGATCATAGCCAAACTATCATGCTACTCTATCAAAGTAATAATGCACCAAGAAAAAGGCTTTATAATGTATAAAGAAGCCATATCTAGGCAAAAAGCCCATTAGGGTGGTATGAGTAAGAATAAAAATTAATCAGTTATTATTCCTTTCCATCCAAAGACTATCTAATTTGTCCTCAATCTAATTAATGCCAAAAGAGATGTTATGATATTCTTCAATGTGGGTAAAGTAGAGATCTACCTTATCAAAACCTCTATTAGCAACATAAAGGCAAAAATAGAACTTACTCAAGTCATCAATCATTGAAACTAAGAAACTCTCATGTTTGACAAACCCTAACACCAAACCTAAACAAGTGAATCTAAGCCATTCATAGATCTTAGGGCATAGGTTAGAAAACACTTATATAAAAGGAGTTATAGGAAATTAGCATTAACAAATCTATTCACAACAAATTGTTTATTTGATAGCTTAATTTAGCCTTGTAACTAATTAAGACAAAGGTAAAGGTCACCTAAAGCCAACCACATACTAAAAGTTATATAAGCAACCAAAAGAAATAAACTAATATTCAATTTTTCAAAAAAATGCTCAACAAAAGGAAAATTGGTCTATCAGTAAGCCATAAAAGTAAGGAATGACAAATCATCATGCTTGTTATCTTAATTATTAGCTTTCACAACAAAATGACATTTACCATCCTCCGTAAGTACCCTTTTGAGAGTACTACGTAAAAACTTCAACCATTTAATAAAAGTGAATTTATCATTAGATGAAGAATACCTTTTTACTATTACCTTATCCTTCTTATACTATTTAATAGAGCCATATTTTCTAAGACTTTTCCTCAATCTGGCAACCAACTTCACATGCTCTTTAGATAAACTCAGTGTTGACATATGAAGCTCACCAAAAAGAGGTAATTTTTATAAAGCATAAACATCCTTTAAAGTAAGAGTAAATTTATCCCATCCAATAATAAAAGTATAAGTATCACTCATTTAATGCTTAATCAAACAATTCGAATGTTCCAAACTTTTGTTCATAATATGGTGTAAGGAAAGGAAAATGGGATTAACAACTCCTACATACTCTATTTGATTATGATAGCTATGGTTTCCCAATATTTCATCCATCTTGGCATTAAAACCACCTATTAGTTATGATTTCACCATAAATTTAATAGTGCTTAAAGAATAACCTTTCCTAGAGAAATGTTGGGATGATAATTCGAGTTATTCAAGTTAACGTATTTATTACACATATTAAATGTATCAACCCATCTAACCTATTTACAAATTCTAATTAATAAAATTTATATCATAAAATTATTTAAAATTTTAATTACTTATTATTTTTCAAAAAAATATTTTTTTAATTATTAATAAAATAGTATTTAAAATTTTATTTCATTTATTAAAGTAAAAAATTTACATTTTTACTATATGGACCTATTTATAATTTAATTATTAATTATTTCTTAAATAATATTTTTAAAAATTTAATATAAATTCTTAAACAAGTTAGCATATTAACCTAAACTCATGTAAACATGTCATTTTTGTGTTGAGTTATCATATTATATTAAAAATTGTTACCCCTAAATAAATGCATTAGTAACAAAGAGCCAATACGAAAAGAAATCATTTGAAGAGGATCTTCATTGTGACAAAATTTAAGCACTGCAAAGTTTGTGATTATGCCTAGCTCAGGGCTCATAAAATTTAAAGGAAGTTCATCATTATAAGTACTTATTTTGGTTACTTCCATGCACTAAATCTTCATAGCTAGGTTACCTATTAAAGTTAGAGGCATAATTTCAAAATCAATCTACACTAAGATTAGAGTTTTCACATCGCTATTAATGATAGTGACCTTAGGTGTGATTTTCTTGCCACTTATCTTTCCAAGAGCCATATCAAAAGAAATCACAGAAGATATGAATGCAAAATACAAAGAATGAAGGGCTAAGAATCTTTTTTGAATCTAAGAGGAAAAGAAAATATTATAGCAAGTAATGATGTTCAAAATGAAGAAAGTGTGAAAGCCTAATAAGATTTAAAGAATCCCAAATATTGATATGTTAAAAGACCTTATTGCTTCTAAAGAAAGGACAAAGGAAGAGAGCATAAGCATTTAGATGTGATTATATGACTTACTAGAGTGATTAAAATGCATAGTACCCATCACTTTAAAAGAAATATGGTAGTCCTTGTATAAGGGGCTTAATGTTGATACTTTAACTTAAATGGCCAAGAACATGGGCTAGCTAATAAAACTCTATAAATCCAAGCATAAAAGTACACTTTAAAAGAAAATTAAAAGTGAACCAAGGCTTAAAAAAAGCCTTATCTATATTAACTTAGGGAAAGGATCCAAAAGTAAGGTATTGTAGGTATAAAATGCTATGAGTGTTTAAATGGATCCCATAAAGGCTTACGGCCAGCTTGTAATTAGTTGACTTAAGGTAAAAGCTGCTTTAGCTATAGAGAATGGATATCTCTTTCTTTACAACTATATTAGGAATTCTCTTAAGTATGACCTAGTTGGATTAGAGTAAAGACCTCACCCTTGATCCATAAAAGCACTGGGCATGTCACACTTAGGCCTTTTTACCAGAGTCCTTTAAGCTAAAGGATTATGATGACTTCTCTAAATACTCTTTTACCTAAATGAACTTTAATCGTATGGCCTTCATATAATCAACTATATCTTCTACTTTCATTACTACTCATTCTATTACATTACCTGTTCTTTATTTAGTTGACAAACTCTAATAACTTAGCTTGAAATTATTACTACCCCTTACATGCTTCACACGTGACTCCTTCTCTTTACCCTACTTAAACACCTTATAATCAAAAGTACCCATTATTTATGCCTTTAAGTCACTCTTAAGGAGTCTATAGTTGCAGTTATGCTCTTGTCCTTAGAATTTAGAAACTCCCCCTTAAAAATATATTTATTATTAGAAAAGAAGTTCCCAACAATCTTGCATAAAGACAATTTAACATGTATAATCTAACTAAAAGGAGGATACATCAAAGGTGACAAAATGAAACATATCTCACCAAAATTCTTTTTTATACATGATAATCAAAAGTATGGTGATGTGAGTGTTTAACAAATTCACCTAAGTGACAATCTAGCAAATTTTTTCACTAAGATACTTTTTTCATGCAACGTTTGAAAAGTTACTTCATAATATTGGATTACATCAGTTTAGAAATCTCAAGTGATATTGTTATGATAGAGTGTAAATATGTACAATTTTTTTCCTTAACCAAGATTTTGTCCTATTGAGTTTTCTTGACAAGGTTTTTAATGAAGCAATATTCTATAGTGTATTACAAAATAATGTACTTCTTTATGTAATGGACATCCAAAGAGGATTTATGATTAATCATCTTTAATATGATTTCCATAATATATTTAGAAATTTTATTCTCTTATATGGTAAATTATCATTTTCTCTTTATAATTAATTATTAAGCTTTATTTTCCTTTATGAAATATTATTATGAAATTGTAACCTATAACTTATCTATTCTATCAATATGGGGTTTTGAGAATAATTTTTTATATGGTTAAATCAAATATTTCATCCTCGTATAATTCTCCTTTATATATATTTTTTAGTACTAAACATTTTTTTATAACATATAATATTTCTTTATATATTTTTATAGTCATATTTTTACTTGTAGGCAACTATAATTAATTATATTTTATAATCATAACTTTTTGAACAAAATACTTCAACCTCTCCTAAAGTATTGAAAATATACATAGACCTCTCTCTATTTTCAAAGAAAGATGTTATATGTATCAAAATATATTTTTTACATTCAAAAATTATTTTTGTAATAATTGAAAATTGATCTTTATATTAGAATATGTCATATTTCTTTTTTGATTAATTAAAGTAAAAAAATAGATTATAGATAAAAATCAACTCAAAAAAATTATATGTTTATGTAATGAAATTAGGTGTAAAATAGAAAATTTTTAGTCAAAAATGTCATTTGATCATGTACAAACAATGGACATAATAGCTGGGGGATGAAAATTTTTAAACTAGAGAAAAGTGCAGTAAAAGTTGGTCATTCAGGGAGGTTTATGTAAATTTTGAAGATAAAAGAAAGTCTATATATATTTTCGATACTTTGGAGAAGGTTAAAGAATTTTTCTCTAATTTTTTTTTAGTAAAAAGGTAGCAAGTCTCTTAATACAAACATATGATGTAACAGATTCAAATGCAAGGCACTAAAAAGAGAAAATTCTCGAATGCAACATCATGTGCAACTACCCTACTATGGGTGTCGGTATTATAATTTTAGGTGTTCCGTATCTTGTTTCAACGAACATGCAATCGTGGAATACAAAAAATAAAGAAGGGAAAAACATAACATGGCTTATGTTGAGTTCAATATTTAAAGAAGTGGTACAAAATTTCTACATGAGTTAGATCAACACTTGAATCACATTTGTTATTTCTTTAGATCTATTTTTTTAGAAAATCTTACATATAAATGCATATTATACATATTTAAAATTTAATTATTTATACGAATATATAGTTCATGAATTACTATTTTGGCCGCGTTAATGTAAGTTGTTTTATATCTTTGTAGTGGTACACATGAATTCCTATAAGTTTTTATCATTTTATTGAATTTGAAAAATAAAATTTTATTAAAACTTGTAATTTTAATTTGTGGTTTGTTACTATGTTTCATTCTATTTAATTTTAATTATTTGAGGTTTCTTCTATATTTTATAGTCATATTTTCTTTTAATTAATATAATTTTAGGTAATTTATAGATTAGATCACTTTAAATTTTATAAAATGATTTTGGGTAATAAACATTTTTTAAAAGAATGAATTAAAATATTATTTTTAATTATATTTTTGATCGGTTTAGATGAATAATAATTTAATAATTAGTATATATAAAATTTTTATATTTAATTATGATATCAATAAAAGTGGCTATGAAAATAGTCTTATTTTAATAAATTTATGCCTTCTATTTCGTAATGAAATTTTGAGAAAATAATATTTAGTTAGGGCTATAAATTTTAATTAAAGTTATATATAAATAATAGAATACGATACATGAGATAATATTGTCGAGATTAGAAAGTGATTATAAAAATAGGGGCAAAAATTTTTCTAAACAGAATTGGCTACCCTTTTCCCTTTTATTTGACAACAAGATAAAACGGTATAAAGTGTAGGAGCCATCAACGGTTATTAACAATACTTACGGTACACACATTGAGATTTGGCCTTGTGAAATGTTGCATCTCATGTAACTATTTTTCCAAGTTGCACCATAAAAGTGACCTCTTAATATCTAATATCTGATTAATATTGTCCTTTGGGCCATGACCGGCCTATAACAAAATGTTCCACCTTAGATCAATCAACCCATCAGCTAGCAACTTAGAGTCCACTTGTAAAGCGCGTAAATGAATGGGCTGGTCACAAACGGGTTAAAGCGACTAAAATTCAATTATAATAGTAGGGACTTGCCCATTGGAAGACAGTTGATGGTGACCACTGTACAGATTCCAAAACCTCCGATTAACGTGAAAAGATCGTTCTACCCCTCTCCCATATAATCTAACCAGGACCCTAAAAATATCGTGTAGCTACGAAAACTACTCTCTCTAATCTCTTGCACTTTGATCCCTCTCTACTTTGGCATTGCCTTCTCTTTCGCCTCGACTAATTTGACCATCGGAGGGCCTACGACAGAAATAATGCCAGCAAGCTTATTTGCAGGCAATGCACTACCGACCTTGGTGAACATACAATAGGCATCAACTGGCAACCTTTTATTTCCTCATTTCTGGTATTTGTAGTATGGTTTTACCAAATACCTACTCCATCACAAATGATTTCTCATTTGATCGAAGGATTTATTGCTTTTCAATGAATGTTTACATGAATTTTCAATAAGTTTTTTGCATTGTTTACTATTACAAAATTGCAAATAAATGTCACATGTTTAGAGAATTACACATATATTTTCAACCAACATCTTATCAAGTATCATTATGTATTAGTTTTAACATTGGTTTCATAAACATCATAAAAAATAACAATAATGTTAGTTATTATATAAAAAAAAACCGACATTGATTATTTTCAATCGACATAGGGAAATAGCATTATATGTCAATATCTTATATAACAACCAACATGTAATATCTGTAATATTACTCTAGTTTCTTTAAATATTTGATGTAGTATGTTCTATCTCTTTTTAACTCTAGCCCACTCCCCCTATTCCATCCTCTTTGATCCTCCATATTCACCACATATTCCTCCTTACAAAAACACTTTAACCAGAAATAGAGATTAATATTTCATATGATACCACAGAATCCCAATTTCAATAACTTTGAAAAATAAATTGAATAACAAAAGTTTGAAAATGATGAAAAATAATTATATCCATTATCTTAATTAGATATAGATGCTTTGCTAAATCTATCTTGATACACGTCACTCAATATATGGAGTTCACATTTTTTAGAAAAGCATTCTTGAATCAAATACTTATAAATGTAATAAGTATTCATTAAATTTTGATATATGATATTATATATATTTCATATAAATAAATAGTACATAATACTATCAAATGTTAAAGAAGATAAACGAAATTAAATTCCTTACATATATAAACCTATAAAAGTTGTATCAAAATAATAGATAATAAAATATGGTTGACTATGAAAATAGAAACTAATTGCAAGAATAAATAAAAAATTAAAAATATCTTTAAATTTATATTTTGCATTTTCTTAGGGAGTACTAATTCTCGTATATTTAATGATAAGCTAATAAATTTTTAGTCCTACAAAATAATTTTAGGGCAGAAAATAAACATAAGTACAAAATTGAAGAAAATTATCTTAAAGTTGAAAGAATTGGATAAAGAATATCTCATTGGAAGGTGAGTATACCTCACTACATAAAGAATCATTTTAGGGTTAAAAGAATTCTATGATAAAATTTACAAATAATGTCATGCTTTACTCTTTTTTATTTTCAACTTATGCCACACTTTACCTTTTTTATTTTCAAGCCATCTCAAAGGTAGAAATTTCAATATTGATTACTAAAAAATATTGACGTGATAAGGTAACTTAAGTAAACCATATCAAATATTAGACATTAATTAAGTCCAAAAGCCATTGTCGTTTATAATAAAATGATGTCATCTTATTAAATAATTTTTAGCATTGATTATTAAATAAAAACTAACCTTATCATAATATTTTAATATTGATTAATAAAAAAATTGATGTCTTTTGTTTATAGAACTTCTTCCATACATTCTAAAGTAACCATTTTAAAATTTAAGTGTAAATTTTATTAAAATGCCAACATCATTGTTTAAACTAATCATTTTTTTAATTTAACTTACTTTAAGTGAAATTAATAGAACAGAAATTCTTTTTGGCATTAAGGTGTTTTCCATTTCATTACAGCAACTTACAATTAAACAAATATATATATAGCAATAAATTGATGGTAAATATAAAAAACAAATGAGAAATGAGATAATTTACTACAAAATTATATTCTATAATTTTTTTTATTTTCATATCATTAAATCAAAATATACAGTAAAAACATTATAATTTATGTTGAATAGTAGACTTGTCATTTATAATAAACATACACTGGAAAAAAGATAATATAAATTTGTAATCATCATTTGTTCATAATTCCTTTTTTTTATATATTATTTAAAAGGCTTCCAAGTTAGGGGGTGTAAATCATTGTATTCAACAATATCAAGTTATTAAGAAAGTTTTGGAATCCATCAAAGGTCCATGTGAACATTTAAAGAAAGGTTATCATTTTTCTTCTAGAGACTTGTACTCACACTTCAACCATGAATACAAATATTATGTAAAGCATTTTTAGTATAATAATACATGCAATATGTGAAACTTGAGATATAAAAAAAGTAAGTCCTTTAATAAAAATCACAACATCTTTTTATGCCTCTTAAGATGGAAAGTGAGTTATCTTCATATTCAATCCAAACTCTAAAATTAGATAAATTGGCAGGGACAATGAAATTATAAACGATCTACAAAATATTTGACATTAATTATTAATGAAAATTGAATGTCTTGTGTTTGATCATATCTCAAGAAAGTAGTAGTTACCTGACCTCTAAATCCCGCAAGTGCACGGTTTAAGTTTAGTTATAGTATAAAAGATTATCGTTCTCCACAGGGATTATAGGTTGAGTACTAACTGAATCTCAAGTAAATTATCTAGGCGGATCAATTGAGAGTGTGAATTAAGATTTAAATGTAAAACAGAGCTTAACTATCAAAATAAGGTTTGATTCAATGGAATAAAATCGTACTTAGCTTAAGGATCCCTTGTACACTTCATTATGGAACGAATTTACTTCTCTAACTTGGTTTACTGTTAATTATGATTGCTGGATTCCCAAAATTAAGCTATACCTCATTGCAAGGCTACTAGTTACTAACCAAAGATTAAGTGCCCAGAATTACTCTAGTAATCACTCATTTAGGTTGCATTAACTGGCTTAGAATCCATTCTTGGACATTTCATCCTGTGCAAAAGAATACAATCAGCTTAATTCCTAAGTCTAATTGATATTCCCAATGACTATGCAAGATCCGATTAATTAATTGGTTATTTCAACCTAAAATCAACTAATCCATAACACAAATCCAATATCCCGGATAAATTGGCTTGTTCCAGACAAAACAGCAAGATCAAATCATAATTCAACAGTAAATCAAGCTAGATTATATAAAATTTAGTTCCATAACTCCATGAACAAGTTCACCTAAGCTAAGCACAAAGGTTTAGTGTGAAAACATCTCAAGATCAGAAGAAAACAAGAAAACAGAGGAGGAAGTCAAACAATCCATGAAGATCTACAAATTTCTTGCTTGATTCTTCAATTCCTTGCTTGAATCCGTGTTAGAAGGCGCCTTTGATGAGTTTTGATCTCTCCTAGGGCTTCTCCCAGTTGCTCCCCTTGTTAATTCTCAAAATTCTCCTCCGGTTTCAGTCTGATCTCGCGCAAAAACTTATATTTTTTATGTACATGGGGTCCAACACGGCCCGTGTTGTACCCTGTGTTTCTCTGCGAAAGTTTGAGCGACAAGAAACACGTTGTGTGACACGCCCCGTGTTCTCCTACGAATTGTCAAACAGTAATGTACACGGGGTAGTACACGGCACGTGTTCTACCCCGTGTTCTTCAAAGAAACTGATCAACATATTACACGGGGTGTGATACCCCCCCGTGTTCTTCAGAGGCAGATGACAAAAATATACACGGGGTGTGACACGTCCCGTGTTCACACCCGTGTTCTTTTCTGGATGACTCAGTGAAGTCTCGAAGCAGTCCAGAACGAAACACGGCCCTGAACACGGGGTTCAACACGGCCCGTGTTCTTTGCTGAGTGAACAATCTTGCTTCATTGCTTCATGATTTGAATGGTTTTGCCTCTGGATTCTTTTCTAATGCTCATATGTGTCTTTTTATGACCTGAAAACAAAATATAGAGCATCTAAGTGTCCTTTTCAATCAATTTACACAAAATACTAAGTAAATAAGTGGATGAAACACATAGAATTTAGGTGTGTTTGTGCACTTATCATTACCTTACCTTAATATATTGGTAAAGTACTTAACCAAAATGTAAACATTTGATATGAACTATTAGATAATTGAAATGGCCTTAGATAATGATTATTTATCAAATTGATGTCTTAGGTTTGTGTGATTTCTAACAAGCTTGTAAATTCCATCCATTTAGACATTAGTTAAATCCCAAACTAACATATTAAATTTTCAAAGTTTCTCATAACTTCATAAATGCCATCATTTTAGATGTCGGTCAAACCAAAAATCAATGTGCTTAAATTTGCCATTTTTTAAAAAACATTTGAATTGTCTTTAAATGTTTGTTCCATAAACAATTGATGTTATATGCTATTTAAACATCAATTATCTAAGAAAAATGATATTATATGTTGCATTAAAATTGGAAATATATAAAAAGGGCTATTTTTTTTAACTATTTTAAATAAAAAATTATGTGTTTCAATATTTTCTATTTGGTAAACTTTGTAATCCAAATAACAATCATACAAATTTAACATAAAATTTAATTATCATTAAATAATTTATTATGAAAGTATAAAAAAATAAGTAAAAACAAAATAATTTTATAAATTTAGAAATACTTTGAATCTTATAGGAGTATCCTATCTAACCATAGTTATGAAGAAGATAATCATGGTTGGATAGAATGCTCTTATAAAATTTAAAGTATTTCTAAATATACAATATGAATGAATATGTTATCTTCTTATGCCACTTAAACACAAAAAGGAGAGACAAAAATTTATAGGCAATATTAAAAATAATAGAAGTCGATTATTAATGCAAAATCAACATTCTATGTATTATCATTTTCAAAGTAAGTTAGTAGTTGTCATACCTTTAGACATTAGTGTCATTTGAAACTAACATATAAATATTTTATATCTCTCAGTGAGATGATTGAAATGACTTTTGCATGACAATTATGTAGAAAATCCATTACAAGAATATTTATATATGATGATAAAACTTTGATTGGTAAATTGGTTTGTAAGGCTTAAATATGTGATGTGATTTTAGCTATGAAATTAGTGACATGCATTATGATATCCAATGCTAATATTTTTTTATTTCTAGCATTGTCCAAACTAAAACTATATCTATTACTAATTCTTTAGTAGATTTTACTTACAAAATTAGCAATGGAATAAAGAGAATTTTTTTAAACTATTAATGGATTTAACAATGGACTTATACATGAAAATCTAAATTCCTATTAGTGGTGAAATGACTTTTTTTTTAAAAAAAATAAGCAATCAAAATAACAGTAGATGTCTCAGTCATCACTAATTGAAGCACACATTTCATTAAATAAGTTAGCAGTGGACTATTTTATCACTAAATTGAACCTTATATCAATGCTTAACACAAACCCCCATTTTACCCTTTTTCTCTGCCTCTCTATTATTGTGCTTAACCCCATCACTATTATCACTTTCCTTTATTTGGTGCTTTTTTCTACTAGCACCACTACCTACTTTAACTAACATTAGCTCCACCTCCAACTAAATGCCATTGTAATCAATAAGTTCTCTCCAATTGGTTGCATTTTACCTAATTTTCAATTTTGGTACTTTTAGGGTTTAGATTTTTCTAATTTGTTTATTTCTTTCTAATTTTATTAATTTTTTTAGTTTTTGTTTCTTAGTTTGAAATGTTGTTAGCTTTCTATTTTATTGGCTATTATGGATCTTTTTAGTTATGAATATGCTGGTCTATTGGAAAATATGTTTTCTCATGTATATATATTTTGTTTTTAGGTAACTCTATTTTTTTAGTTTAGATGTATGCTGATTGTAGGCATACTAGGTTTTCTAGTTCATATAAGGAATTTCTATTTAAGTGTTTAGCATTTAAATTTAAATTATGAAATTCTATTCTTACTATAAAAGTTCAAACCAAACATAAAATAGGCTAAGAAACAAAGGTCAAAGAATGGTGACAATTTGTATGTCTTCACAACTAAGCCTAAGGAAGTGTTTAGTTCCTAAACCTAATGCAAACCAAAGATGACTAGTTTAAGGTGTTGGTTTGAGTTACATTACAAGATAAATGAGGCTACTCAAGCTTAATAGTAGGAAAAGACATAAAAGTGATGGTAAGAATACAGTTAGTTCGTACTAACTTATAAGTTTAGATCTTAAAGATTTAATGGCATAGCCATTTGGAAACTTCTAGATACTAATTGATGGCAAATAATGGACTATAAAATATCTCTTTAGTGTTTAATTTAGGGATCAAACCAAGACATAAGGATGATAGTGTCAGTAGTGAGTCTAGGTCATTAGACTATATCTTTAGTGTTTAATTAGAGGGTTAAACTAGAGCATAAGGATGATAGCATCAATAGTGAATCTAGGTCGCCGAACTATAAACAAGTTATAGGTGCATTGGTTTGTTGATAAGGAAATCTTGGTGTTAATCTTAAGAATAACAAATTATGCTTGTAGCATTAGTTATGGACATAGAAGTTATAATGCTCACTTTAGTTTAACTATTAGATGGAAGAATGGATATAGCCACTACCAAGTTTATGTTTTCCTCTAAGCTTAACTTGATAATCTTTATTAGAAATGACATATTACTATAATCGTGCCTTTAATAAGCTACTTGGGTATCTTATTTTATATCCAATTATAGGCATGTTTGATGCAATGACCTACCTAGTAAAAGTTAATAAAATTTCTCGTGTGTTCATTATGAAATGAATTTTTTTTATTTTTTTAGTGGCTAACATAAAGCTAAGGAACTTGGTTAAGGAGAGATCATCGTGCTACTTAAGTCTAAAATCCTTTTGAGATTACATGTTGTTTCTACTACTTTTTAAGCAAATTTTATTACATGTTGTGAGTTATAGTAGATTATTGATCTACATGCTGCACTACACTGAAAATTACATTATACTGGTTTGCTAAAAACTATAGCAGTATAGTGAGACAAATTAGATCATACCCCTAGTAATCCTTTAAATTATCTTTTTGAAATGGATTACTAACAATGTTTACAGAATTCTTTAATTTAATTATACATTAAAAATGTAAGATACTAATGCAAGTAGAATGCAAATGCAAATCACACAAAATGCTGACAAAATGAAATAGGAATAAAATGCAAAAACAAACTACAATATGTAGAATCATGTAAAACATAGAATTGGGGGGGTTATGAATTGAAACTGAAATAAATGTATTAGACAAAATGAAATACAAAGTAAATAGCAAAGAAGATCACCAATGTAACAAAATAGTCAATTCAAAGAATTGAGAGCTTTAATTTGGATTAATTATAGATCAATTGATATTTAACTTTCTAATTAATTATTCAACCTTGAACTAACCAAAACCCTTATAATAATTTATGAATTCTATGTTAGATAAGATTTGATTAATTAAAATTACCTAAATTAAGTAACCATTATAATCCCTAAGCTAGATCCAAATTGACTTAAAGATAAAATTGGGGAGTTAGGAACTAAAACTGAAATAAATGTATTAATCAAAATGAAATACAAAGTAAACAACAAGGAAGACCACTAATGTAATAAAATGGTCGATTCAAGGAATTGAGAGCTTTGATTTGGATTAATTAATATTTAACTTTTCTAATTAATTATTCAACCTTGAATTAACTAGAACCCATGCAATAATTCATAAATTCTATGTTAGATGAGATTTGATCAATTAAGATTAGTTGAATTAAGTAACCACTATAATCTCTAAGTTAGATCAAAATTGATTTAAAGATAAAATTAAATCGAATTGAGAAATTAAATTAGAAATATCCAAATTAATCTCTTAACCTTTTGCCCCTATATATAAAACCATGATTAACTAACTACAATCCAATATTAAAATAGCAAGATATTAGAAGTCACAAAGATAAATACTAATTATATTAAATTAATGTCCAACACATATAATTTCAAAAATTTAGCATAAGTAATTAGGGAAAGAGAAAAATTAATTAAAGAAACTTAATATTAAAAATCATAATCTTATAATATAGAAGAGAAAAGTCTCAAAATCCTTGAATCAACTTTGAATTTAGTCCTTTATGCCTAGAGAACACAAGCTAGAAGAAAAAGAAAGAAAATTATGCTGCTAAATGTATAAAATCTCTAAAGTCTAATATGTCTCCTTACCTTTATATATGACTTAATTTCCCTAATTCCCTATTGGAACTAAATTCTATGTCTCTCAGGATTACAAAGATAGGGTCTTCCTAATTTTTAAAAGCCCATACTTATTTTTACAAAATAATTAACTCTAAGAGTTACAGTAGTAAAAATCCCACAAGTTTGAATTCTAACTAGTATAAGACCACTAAAACAATGTACTTTGGATAAACCATAGACATAAAAGTTATAGAGTTAGGTCTTACGAAGATCTAGGCACTAGTTTCACATTAATTAGACCTTTGTAACTCCAAATATGGCTTAAATACTGAAGTTAGCTTAATTAGGATAAAAATAAGGTTTCATCTTCTTGGCTTGATAAGGGCTTCAAGTACTCCAAACTGAGCTTTGATCAAATTTGTAAATCTTTCTTTGAGCTTTCCTACGGTATAAATATCACCCTAATCTAACATCTACGGTCCAAGATATGGTTGAAAAATAGAAATAGTATCTAAATCCATCATTAACCAAATAAATTTAAAATATTATAAAACTAATCCCAAATTATAAAACAAGGAAAATTTAGTGAAATTTAGCAAATATAACACACTAAAAGACATGAAATAGGAGGAAACAATATAGTAAATATTTTTCTCTTAAATTTTTCCCACACTAACTCTTGCATATCCTCAAGCAAGACATAACTTTAGTAAAAACTAAGAAATAAAAGACTTTGTTTTCTAAAAACTTTAAAATAACAAATTATAAGTAAAAGAAAAATAAAAGCTAATAAGAAACATAACATATTATGAAGATAAATCTTGACAAATTTGAAACTAACTAACATATTAACTTCATTCAAAAAGAGCAGAATAACATCGAAGATTCTCATAAGATTCACTCTCCAACTCTCAAGTGTTTAGGGTAAGTGTTTCACTTAAATTCATTCTATAAAATTACTTTACCATAAGCCTATTAATCATCTAATCTCCATTACTCAAATCACATGCATAACACAAATTAAAAGGACTTTATTCAATATTGTAATGTGACTAGGGAAAAAAGGTAGGAAAATAAGGATATAAAATGCTAAAAATCAAAGATATTAATAAAGTGCTTTAATAAAAAAAGGAGCAAATTATAAATAATTATAACTTAACATAACAAGCCAAATTCAAATTTAAATTCAAATTCAAGCACTTATCAACTTATTTATCTTTCCTTTTTCCTTTTTTTAATTCTTTTTATTTTTTAATTTTTTTCTTCTTTTTTTACTTTTCTTCTCTTTTTTTATTTTTTTTGAATTTTTTAACTTTGCTTTTTTTTACAATTAACCTTTTAATTGAAGTTAATAATTTTTCACAATATATAAACTCATACACCCCCATATTTGTTCAAAAGTCAATCTCACAAAAATTCAAATGCTTTATTCATTCCTAATGTAAACTCCCTCACTCATTAACACCTTAATCCTCATTAAATAAGTAATTAATGCATACTAATTTGCCTTCTACTCTAAGCTAGCTCACAATTCCTCAAATTTCTGTATTTCATACAATATAGGTAAGGGTCATGTAATTATGCCAAAAGTTCAACTTACAAAACACACATCCATCACTTACAATATTACCAACTATACAATCATTGCTAATACAACTTCAAAAAACTTTATTCTCCTTTGTCAAGAGGGTCTCTAGAAGCATCACCTGGAATGGTTAATAACAATACAGAAACATAAGAAACAAAGTTTCCCAGTAGCTAGCCATTATTATAAAAGAAATATATCAAGCCATTCCAGATCCTTAAGCAATTAAAACATATATTTCAAAATCAATAAATCATTTATCATTTCATTTCATACCGTTGTAAGAAATGTGCATCACACATAGCAATCATCGAGCCCATTCAAGGACTCATATAGATATCTAGATGGCCATCACAGATAATCGTACCTAGGCCTCATGCACAGGAATTTCACTGTCTTCCTGGGGTACTCGGGCTAAAGGCCTCACATACAGCATCTCACTGTCTTCCCGAGGTATTCGGGCCATAGGTACCGCACACAGCAATTTCATTATCATCCCGGGGAACTCGGGCCATAGGCCTCACACACAGCTTTTACTGTCTTCCCGGGATGCACACACAGCTATTTCATACACATTCCATACAATGGCATAATATACAGAAAATCATGTAAGTAGAAAATAGAGCTTAAGGATAAAGCTAGCTACCTTTTATAAGCTTCCAATAGTGATGTTTCTTTTGCCCTCACTTAAAAACTTCTTTACAATCCTTTCTAACTTGTCACTCCTTAGTCTACATAAATACACATCATAGTTCTTATTAGAACATCATCATTTTCCTTAAACCCCATGTATTCTTCACTTCCTCCACATTGATAAATGCACAAATGCACTTAAGTTCTATGTGTTTCATCATTTTAAATGCTCTATATTCTATTTTTAGGCTTTGAAATGACACATATATGCACTAGAAAAGGATCTGAAGGCAAAACCGTGCAAAACATCAGGTATATAAACTTTATTTTCAATATATCTACCTTGTTCAGTTGCCTGTAGTCAATACACAACCTTAAACTCTCATCCTTTTTCTTAACAAACAAAACTGGTGCACCCCATAGGGATACACTAGGTCGAATGAATCCCTTTTCTAATAACTCTTCTATTTGCTTCTTGAGTTCTACTAATTCTGCTGGAGTCATTCTGTATGGAGTCTTGGAAATTGGGGTCGAACCCGATACCAGGTCAATTGCAAATTCCACTTCTCTATCAGGGGGTAATCCACGAAAATCCTTAGGGAATACATCAGCATACTTCCTAACTACAGGTATTTTCCCTATATCATCATCACACTCAGCTTGTGCAGCAAAGAAAATCATAAACCCTTTAGCATCACTTTTCAGACTAGTCTCTGCACAGGTATAGTTTAGGTACATATTTTCCATAGATAACACAGAACAAGATACATCCTTATCCACAGGCATATCAGCACATACAGATACAGTTTTACTAGAACAATCAAGCATAGCACGATTGGCGGATAACCAATACATGCCAATAATTACCTCAATATCATGCAACGGCAAGCATATCAAATCAAGAACACTACATGTACTCTCATATTGTATCACACAATTTAAACATGCATCTGAGGTCACAACTCGATTTCCTATGGGGGTATTCATAACCATATGATATGTCAATGTCTCAGGAATCAAGTTCAAACGTCCCACACACTCATAAGAAATAAAGGAATGAGTAGCACCTGAATCAAACATAGCATTTACTAGATAACCACATAATGTTATTATACCTTGGATGAGTTCAGGTGATTTTCCGGCCTCCTCCTTGGATAAAGCAAATACTCGGCCCTGGGTTGGGGGTCTTCCTTGACCACTACTTGATTTTGACTGATTAGGCCTAGATGACACAACCGGGTGAGATTCTGAAGAAGATTCTTCTTTCCTAAATCTACAATTTCTAGCTATATGTCCTGGTTTCTTACAAATATAACATACTCTCACAGGACAGGGTTCATTACCATGAAATTTACCACATTGGTTACATGGCCTATTACTAACAAAAGATTGAGGAGAAGATTGAATTAGAGGTCTAAATGCCAGGGACTGACTCCTGGAGGGTGGATTAAAAGTTCGTGGCCTTTTATCATTCCAATTCTTACCCTTTTGAAATTCGCCACTAAGTCTTTTCTTAGATGCATCACCTTCCAAGGATTTCTTCTTTTTCAAACCGGCATCAGTGGCTCTAATGGCGCGTACTAATTCTGGATAACTTCTAATTCTTTGGCCCGTGATGGAAATGGCTATCTCAGGTTTAATAGCTCTTTCTAATCTCATGCACTTCCATGCTTCATTATAATGATCCCTTAAATATCTAGAGAATTTAGACATCTCCTCAAATTTGGTCAAGAACTCTTCTGTATCCATATCATCAGTTTGCTGCAAATCTAAAAATTCACTCTTCTTTTGGTCCCAAATAATTTCAGGCAAATATTGTTCATAAAAGGCCGCAGTAAAATTTTCCCAATTCAAAGGCTGTTTTCTATTCAACATAATCTGTCTAGTACCTTCCCACCAATACTCAGCCTCTTCACGTAGTTGGAAAGTAGCTAACTGCACCCTCTGTTCAGAGTTGCAAGGCACTAGGCCAAAGATCTTCTGTATTTCTCTAATCCAGTTTTCTGCTCCACTAGGACCAACTTTCCCATTAAAGGAGGGAGGGTTCATTTTTCTAAATTGATTCACCAACTTAGCTAATTTATTAGCCTGTTCCTCTTCCTCAGTCTGATTAGGTCCAATCTCTTGGGGTTGATGTTGTTGATCCCCTTGATCAATCTTCTGCTTAAGCCTTTGTAACACTTGGGCTATAGCAGCCATGGCATGAGCCATCTCATCATTTCCTCCTTCACCTGAATCTTTTCTTTTTCTACCTCTACTAGCCATACTTATCTGGAATTTCGATAAACATACTTTCATTCACACAACAACCAAATATAATTAATAAAAAAGATGTTCACACATATTCAACAAGGCCCTAAAACATGCTCTGATACCAAAATGTAAACTCTCTCACTCATTAACACCTTAATCCTCATTAAATAGGTAATTAATGCATACTAATTTGCCTTCTACTCTAAGTTAGCTCACAATTCCTCAAATTTCTGTATTTCATACAATATAGGTAAGGGTCATGTAATTATGCCAAAAGTTCAACTTACAAAACACACATCCATCACTTACAATATTACCAACTATACAATCATTGCTAATACAACTTCAAAAAACTTTATTCTCCTTTGTCAAGAGGGTCTCTAGAAGCATCACCTGGAATGGTTAATAACAATACAGAAACATAAGAAACAAAGTTTCCCAGTAGCTAGCCATTACTATAAAAGAAATATATCAAGCCATTCCAGATCCTTAAGCAATTAAAACATATATTTCAAAATCAATAAATCATTTATCATTTCATTTCATACCGTTGTAAGAAATGTGCATCACACATAGCAATCATCGAGCCCATTCAAGGACTCATATAGATATCTAGATGGCCATCACAGATAATCGTACCTAGGCCTCATGCACAGGAATTTCACTGTCTTCCCGGGGTACTCGGGCTAAAGGCCTCACATACAGCATCTCACTGTCTTCCTGAGGTATTCGGGCCATAGGTACCGCACACAGCAATTTCATTATCATCCCGGGGAACTTGGGCCATAGGCCTCACACACAGCTTTTACTGTCTTCCCGGGATGCACACACAACTATTTCATACACATTCCATACAATGGCATAATATATAGAAAATCATATAAGTAGAAAACAGAGCTTAAGGATAAAGCTAGCTACCTTTTATAAGCTTCTAATAGTGATGTTTCTTTCGCCCTCACTTAAAAACTTCTTTACAATCCTTTCCAACTTGTCACTCCTTAGTCTACATAAATACACATCATAGTTCTTATTAGAACTTCATCATTTTCCTTAAACCCCATGTATTCTTCACTTCCTCCACATTGATAAATGCACAAATGCACTTAAGTTCTATGTGTTTCATCATTTTAAATGCTCTATATTCTATTTTCAGGCTTTGAAATGACACATATATGCACTAGAAAAGGATCTGAAGGCAAAACCATGCAAAACATGAAGAATCAAAACCAAATTGTTCACTTGACAAAGAACACGGGGTATGGGAACCCCGTGTTTAGGGCCGTGTTTCTTTCTGGATTACTTCGGAGCGTCACTGGACTGCTCAGAGAAGAACACGGGGGTAAACACGGGCCGTGTTCTACCCCGTGTACATTACTGATCAGCCTTCGATGAAGAACACGGGGTACAACATGGGCCGTGTTCTACCCCGTGTACATTACTGATCTTTTAAAAACACATTAAATGGCTAAATTTCTTTCTCTCATTCTTTTCCATATTCACGGTTTTGGCTTCTCAAAAGGGAAATTTCACGCACACACTTTCATAATTCATAAGAATCATCTTAATGTCATCAATTTAGCCAAATTCCAAACAAATCATGCCAAATCCACACATGCACCATTATGCCTCTAAAACCCTATTGTGTACATCATGGTTTCTTGTTGTTTTTACACCAAACTAAAGCCATAGATCAACATAACAACATCTAAAACACCATTAGACATGTTCAATTCATCCAAAACTCCATGGTCAACCACCTTTGACCATACCAACATCAAAATTTCAAGAAACTAAAAAGAATACATTAAAGAGCTTTTAGAGGAGAACATTTTTACCTCTTGCTGCAACTTGAAAATCCTCACTTAGAGCTCACCAAACTTGGATCAAACTTGAGCTTTCTTCAATCTAAACACACCAATAGATAGAGCTTGATGAGAGGAGCAATTTTCCCTTCTACAACTAAGCCTAATTCTCACTATTTTTGGGTGAAAAAGTCAAAAGAAGTTTTCTCTCTCTTCTCTCTCTCTCCTGCACATTTTTTGTGCTTTCCATGGGGGTGTTCTACAGCTTGGAGAAGAATGGAGAAGGAAGAAGAGCTTTCATGAAGCTTCAAGGGTATTTTGGTCCTTTTTAAAATTTCCAAAGGTATTTTAGTCCTTTTTCACCAATTAGTAAGGCTATTCTTGCCATTTTTCTCTAATAATGACACTTGTCATGTGTCTATTGGTCACACTAAATAAAATCACATATTACACCCCAATTTCTTGGTTATTCATAGTAGATCCCAAATTCTTGGTTATTTACACTTTAACCACACCCGATTTTGCACTTTTGCAATTTAATCCATAGGGTTTCTGTCTGTTTAAATTTCTTTACACTGTCAGACTTAGACAACTCCCCATTTTAGGATTTTCTAACCTCCTCTGATCATCTATACTATTTAGGGAAATAAATTCTTTTCCTACTATCCCTTTTTCTTTCAAAATTTCGATTACACTTACACTTAATTCCTTTCAACTTAAAATTCACCCACCAAACTAATTCAAACGTGCTCTTCGTTTCTACGACCTTAGAATTTAGAAATTCAAATGATAGAATTAAAAAATTCAGGACATTACACCTAAGGTTAGGTAAAGACATTTATTCTTTATTGAAAAATTATGCTCATAGGTTATTCAACAAAGAAGAAAGCAATTAAAGCTCAAGGTAGCTTAATAAAGATAAAAATTTAATGTTGGTTATATGGTTCTAGCTTAAATAAAGAAAAAATGCCTTTATCATTTTTATGCATGCATATGCAAATGTAATCTCAAAAAAAATCAAAGCAAGTTCTAGAGAAACAAATCATAGAAGAATATTACATAAGAAGGAAAAAGAATGATATAAATTTTTAACATGAGGCTTAAAATCTCACAAAGTGAATCACTCTACCAAGTTTAACCTAGCAATATAAAATCCATCATTATATCAATTAATTTCAAAAAGCAAAACCATTCATTCAATCATGTTATGAATCTTATTTAACTTTAATTGAATCTTACTCATGAAAATACAAAATTTTCATTAATAAAAAATGAATAATTTTTTAATTTTTATTTTTTTTGAAAGCATTGAAAAGCATTAGAACAAGTATAAAATAAATCCTAAAGTTTTTCTCCTATACACTTAAATTTTACATTATCCTTAAAGTAAAGCATATCAACATCGTTAATAAAGAACATCAAGAAATATAATAGACAAGAAAAATAAAAGAAGAATGTAAGAGAAAACAAATCTAAATGGCTTAGATTGCCTTCCAAGAAGCGCCTGTCTTTAATATGGCTTTAATTTCTTTAACCAAGATCTATATAAGGATTAGCTCTTCCAATGCTTCTAATTTGCCAACCTTTAAATCGTCCATAAAAGAAGTGTTTTGAAAATTGAGATCATCCGCTCTAAATTCTCTAAGTACTATTCTTAAATCACTCTTGCTTAAATGTTTAAAATCATCATATAAAACAAATTTAACATGTTCAACAAAATTGTGAGAGTAAGAATGATCAAGGTAAAAGAACTCCTTTTCTTCTAAAAGTGAAATTTCTCCATCATCATTGTTTTCTATAATTATTGAAATAACACTTCTTTTTTATCTTCTATAAATGCAAAAATTTTAGCACATATATTACATTTAATAGCACTATCTCTACAAGGATATTCATGGCTATCCATATAATTCATAAATTCAGAAAATTTAGAAAACTCAGCAAGCATGTCACCATATGTACGATATCATGTAAATTAGAATCAACAAGTGTAGAACTAGTAACATCAAAAATAAAAATGTTAAAATCATAAACAATAAAAATAATAGAAATAACAAGGTCAAAAATAGCATTAGAAAATTTAAATTGAGGAATACCATAGACTGAAGGCTTTAAAATGGTAAGAGAGGATATAAAATTATCTTGCATAACCTCAGAAATATCAAACTTAGCTATAACACAATCAAACTCCATGGTTAATGTTCTATCGTGAACATTAATCATAGTCTCTGTGGTTTTGAGAAAAGGCTAACAAAAAATGATTGGTTAAAGGACCTTAGATGTCTCATTATCCATCCTTAAAATGTAAAAATCTATTAGAAAGATGAGTCTATCAACTTGCACTAAAATATCCTCAACAATACCTAAGGAATAAATGTTATATTTATTTGCTAATTGAACAACTACCTTTGTTTATTTTAAAAGTCCTAAATTTAAAGGATGAAAAACAAAAAGAGGCATGACATTGATTAAAACTCTTAAGTCTAACATAGCATGCTTAATTCTAGTTTTGCTTATGACACATAAAATGGTAAATATGCCTGAATTTTTACATTTTCTCAGTAATTTTCTTTAAATAATTGTACACATTTGCCTTCATACATACTTTCTCATCATCCTTTAGTTTTCTCTTATTGATGCATAAATTTTTCAAAAAGTTAGCATACCTTAGAATTTGTTTTATTAAATTTAACAAGGGTATGTTAACTTCTACTTTGCTAAAGGAATCAAAAATTTATTTTTCATTTTTTAATTTTTTTTTAGGGAGAACTCTACTTAGAAAAGGAAATGAGTAGGGAAATTAGTAAGAGTAAGGAATGTAGGGAAGAATTCACCTTACTATTATCATGTTGAATCTCTTTTTTTGGTTGCTACTTATTTTTCTCCTCTAGTTTATTGCTTATTTCTAGTTAAATGCTTTCTTTTAGATGATTGGTTAATTTTGGTTGTTTTCTTGTTGGTATATTGCTTATTGGTTGATTACCTTCTAGTTTATGACTTGTCTTTAGTTATAAGGATAAAGGCTTATCAATTTATGAGCCACTCCTAAGCATAATGAGATTTTAACTTCTTTATTTCTTGCATTACTTGAAAAAGGTTAACTGAAACCTTATGTTTTAAGCTCACTTCATATAGAAGTCAACTAACCAATTTAAGTTTATAAATTTATAATGGTGGCTTCAATTCTCTACTAGAATTGTAGGTTGTTTGCTACCATTTTCTTAACTAACTCTTTAAATGTTAGCTGAAAGGATGAATTTGCTTCTAGTATTTAGATAAGATTGGGTGGTACTTTATTGTAGGCAAGAGAAGGATGTTAAAATTAGCTAAGATTACTATTATATTTGAAATTTTGGTTATGCCACTAGTTATCTCTCTAACCACATTGTTGATTATGTTACTAGTAATACTAGTTAGGCTATTACTATTAGTATTATGGTCTACTAGAAAAGATAGCTACTATATAAGTTTAAGCGGGTTGATATTCTCCATCTTGCAGTGTTAGATAATAATTAGTTAGATGACTTGAACATGAGTAAATTCTATGAAGTCTAGCAGAAGGAAGAGCTTAGAATTGCTATTGCTATTTTATTGCCATTTGTCTAACTAGTAAAGTCAATTCATTTATTTTGTTTTCCAATCCTTGTTAGTTGGAATAGGAGAAATTCATTCATTCTTGCCTCTAATAGCAGTTATAATTTTAGTTCTAAACTACTAGGAGTTGGCTGCTATATTTGTAATCAAATCTCTTGCTGCCTTAGGAATTTAATCTACCAATGCACCATTATTTACTACATCTATCATGCTTCTATCTATTGGAAGCAGGCCTCATAGAAGTATTGGAAGAAATGTTGCTAATTTATCTGGTGGTATAAGTAGCTAGCACAAAGCTTCTTAAATCTCTCTTAGTATTCATATAATGTCTTACCATTTAGCTACCTAATGCCATATATTTCTTTCCTTATTGTAGCAACTTTAGATGCAGGAAAGAATTTCTTAAGAAAAAACTGCTTCATATCAATCCAGTAAGTAATAAAACCAAGCTGTAACTAGTATAACCAATCCTTTATAGCATCAGTTAAGGAGAAAAGAAAAGCCTTCAATTTAATGTGGTCTTTTGATATGCCTTAATCCTTCATGGTTGAACATACCACATAGAACTTCTTAAAATGCTTATAAGGGTCCTTATTTATAAGACTATGGAATTTTGAAAGTAAGTGTATTAAACTAAAGTTTAACTCAACATCAATATCTAATTCAAAATATTGGATGTCTAATAATTGGTAAGTAATA
Source organism: Sindora glabra (assembly GCA_020226215.1). Taxonomy (NCBI): domain Eukaryota; kingdom Viridiplantae; phylum Streptophyta; class Magnoliopsida; order Fabales; family Fabaceae; genus Sindora; species Sindora glabra. The sequence goes on along the minus strand of CM035230.1, from coordinate 51,863,212 downwards.
TCAAAGGTAGCCAATTCCTTTAAGGTCTTATTATTATTAGCCATAGTTTCTAGATTATCAACAAAATCAGAATGAAGTATAGGAATGCTAGAATAAATTTTATTTTTACTTTTACAAAGAAAATAGAGAGTCCTATTTATTTTAGAATTAAATTCTAATAAATGACCAATAGTCTTCCTAGTCATTTATTACACTACACTAGAAGGACTATAGAAACATAAAAATACAAATTAGGAATGCACTATGAAAAATTATGCTAAACACATCTAATTAATTTATCTAAATATTTTTAAAAAATATAAAACCACGACAAAATGAAAAGTTATGCCCATGTAGAACCCAAAAATGTAATAAAAAATTAAAAAGTAATCAAAATAGTGAAATTTAACTAAAAAAAACCACACCTCACAAGCCAAAGACTTGTGACTTTTGATTAGAAAAATCAGTACTAGTACATAACAAATTTTAGCTTAATTAGAACTAGTGAGACCTAGTACTTGTCTAAGGGGGTTAAGGGGAAAATTTGTGTAAATTTAGTTTATTTAAGCTAAAAACCTTTGTTTGAATGTGGGATGAAGTAAAATATGATAAATTAAAGTGGAGGAATATGTAGAAATCAAATAATGCAAAAAAAATGCTAGAATATGAAGAAAAATAATAACTACCATAAAATGCAAGTAATATATTAGCGAATGCAATTACTAACTAGATTGCTTCAATAATTCTATAATATGTAGGTAGTAATATATAGGAAAAGATAAATTTGAGAGGATCCCTGGCAATTGTACCAAAATTTTGATTTGCAAGCTACATTACATCAAAAATTAGATTATGCTACTTTATTGAAAATTAATGCAATATAATGAAACAAACTAGGTCATACCTTTTAATAATCCTTTGAATTATCTTTTTTAAATGGATTACTATTAATATTTACACAATTGCCTAATTTAATTATGCACTAAGAATATAAAAAACTAATGTAAATAGAATATAAATATAAATTACACAAAATGCTAACAAGATGAAATAAAAATAAAATGCAAAAACAAAATGTAATATGCAAAATTATGCAAAAACATAGAATTTGGGGGGGGGGGTTGTCAATTGAAATTGAAATAAACATATTAGACAAAACAAAATATAAAGTAAATAATAAGGAAGAAAACCAATGTAATAAAATAGTCAATTCAAGAAATTGAGAGCTTTAGTTTAGATTAATCATGGATTAATTGGTATTTGAATTTTTTTATTAATCTTTCAACCTTGAATTACCTATAATTTTTGTAATAATTCATAAATTCTATATTAAATAATCATCTAGGATTTGATTAATTAAGATTAGTTAAATTATGTAACTGCTACAATCCTTAAGTTGGATTGAAATTGATTTAAAGATAGAATTCTATTGAATTGAGATATTAAATTAGAAACCTCTAAATTAATCCTTAAACCTTTACTAACTAATCATAATTAAACATCAAAATAGAAAGATATCAGAAATCATAAGGATGAATATCAATTATACTAAATCAACATCTAACACATGTAATTTCAAGAGTTCAGTATATAAAAGTAGGGAAAAAGAAAAATTAATTAAAGAAAGTCAATATTATAGATAATGATCTCACAATTTGCAAGACAAGGACCTTAAAATCCTTGAATTAACTTTGAATTTAGTCCTCAGTGGCTAGAAAACACAAGGTAGAAGAAAAAGGAAGAAAACTATGCTGTTGAACGTGTAAAATCTCTAAAGTTTAATGTGTCTCCTTGCTTTTATATATGACTTAATTACCCTAATTTCCTATTAGACCTAAATTCTATATCTCTTAGTACAAATATGTGACCTCTCTAGTTTTTAGAAGCCTAAACCTTCTTTTACAAAGTAATTAACTCTAAGAGTTACAATAGTGAGAATTTTGTAAGTCTAAATTTTAACCAACATAAGACCATTAAAACAATGTTATTTATATAAACTATAAACATAAAAGTTATAGAGATGGGTCTTATAAAGATTTGGATGATGGTTTCACATTAATTAAACCTCTGTGACTTTAAATATGGACCAAATACCAAGGCTGGCTTAGTTAGGATAGAAATAGGGCTTTAGCTTCTTAGCCAAATAAAGGCTTCAAGAACTTTAATTTGAGCTTTGACCAATGCATAAAAGTTGTAAATCTTTCTTTGAACTTGCCAATGGTTTATAGATCACCCCAATCCAATATTCATAACCTAAGATATAGTTAAATAATAGAAATAGTATTAAAATCTAACATTAACCAATTAAATTTAAAACTTTGTAAAACCAATCCTAAATTACAAAATAAGGCCAATTTTATGAAATTTAACAAATGTAACACACTATGAGACATGAAATAGAAGAAAATAACATAGTAAATATTTTTATTATCAATCATAAGAATAGTAATATGTAAGATTTATGACTCTTAATTTTTATGATAATGCATATATGAGTTTTCAATATTTGAAGGGAAAAGTGAAAAACCTTTATATGTATACATATATATTAGTAAATCACAAGTATATGTGCTTTAGGATTAGATGATAAGTGTATAGTCTGTAGGCATGCTTGCTTTAGTAATATGTCTTATTCCTTGTTCACTTAAATTATTATATGTCCATATGCATTTAAGGTTATAACTTAATCTTTTAGCCAATAAATATGAAAGTAAACTCTTACCTTCTGTTTTAATGTAGTAAGAAAAAATATGGAAAGAAAATATGTAGAAGAAAAAATGGTAGAAAGAAAATATATAAAAATGTTTTTTTCCACTTATTATTTAGATGTATAGGAAATAGATGGAAAAAATGATAACAATATTTTTTTATTTAATTTAATTGAAAATAAAAAATAATAAAAGAAATAATTTTTTAAATGAAAAAATTGCTTCTACTTCAAGTCAACAAAGTTATTTAATAAACTTTTTAGAAGGGTTATTTTGTAATTAGAAATTTTTTTACTTAGTACAACAAATTAATACTTATACCACAAATTATGTTATAAAAATTCAAAAATCATGGCAATTTTACCATTTGCCACAAGCATAAAAAAATTCAAATAAATGTTCAAAAAATTAAAAAATTTATGTCACAAAAAAACTTTACTTATAGCAAAATATCACTTGTACTATGAAAAAAATTTATCCATGATAAAATATCACTTACGTCCCAAAACTAAGTTATGAAAATATATTTTTCATGGTAAAATATCACTTGTGCTATGAAAAAAACTTTACTCGTGGCAAAGTATCACTTATGCCACAATTTAATTTATGAGAATACATTCCTTATGGGAAAGTGTCACTTGTGTTATAAATTAAATTACAAGTATACATTTCTTATGGTAAAGTATCGCTTATTCTATTATATAAGTTAGAAAAATTTATTTATAGCAAAATATTACTTATGCCATTAATTAATTCTATAAATAAAATAATAGTCAAATATATTATTTTTTGTAACTATACATATAAAAAATATTATTTATAATAAGTGCAACATGCTACAATATAGTAAATAATAATAAAATATAAATATTTGTATATTATGGATGTTTAACAAGTAACTAATTCATCAATAGAATAACTGATTAGCCCCATCAATCAAAATAAAAAAGTTATAAAACTTAATATTTTCAATTAACTAATTTATAAAATATATGTAAAAAGATAGAACTACTTATAAATTGTATAGTTATGTACTTTTATTATTATTTTTAAATAATTAAAATAGGAGTTGAACCCTAAACCTTAAGATATGTAAGAAATAATTTAATTGTTAAGCTCCTAAGCATTTTTATTTACATATATACTAAATTTAATATTTATTAGAATGCAATTATTTTTCATAAATAATAAATAATTACTAAACTTTTTATCAATTAAATTTATATAATAAAAGTAATATACATCAGCAAAATAAATATATAATATATTAAAGATTTTATTATATAATTATTCAATGAATTTAAATTTTATACGTACTAAAATTAGAAATTAATAGGATTTACGTATACATATATATAATACATACATATATAACAATTTTTTCAATTTGTTATTCAATCCAATTTTTAAAATATCAATTAAACAAAAAATATTCATCTTATAAAATATTATAAAAAAATATTTTTTATCTCATCACATTATTCTTAAAAAGTGTGTTAATAAAGAATATATATATATATATATATATATATATATATATATATTATGAGAATACTAAAATTATTATATTACATTTAAATAGTATAATTTATGAGATAAGTTATAACAAGTTTTATTATAGAAATATATAATAATAAATTTTATATTCACCACTATAATATTAACAAAGCTCTCATTAAAAAATTGAAAATAATAGTTATATAAAATTATGTATAATTTAATAATAATAAATTTATTATATTTAAAAATTTTAAGAAAATTATATTTAAGGGAGTGATATATAAAAAATAGTCTAATTTTTTATTTTCATCCTTTATTAATTCTAATTCTATTAATTTTATTTCTCACATATATTTTGTAATAATTTCTTTTCTTTTGAATAATAATTTAATTAATTTAATTTATTCATTTATAATTTTATTGATAGGTTATTGACTAAATAAATGAAACAATAAAAATTAAATATAAATAACATATGAGAGAAGAAATTAATATAAAAAATCTATGAAGGTTTGAATAATTTAACTTATATTTGTGAATGATAAAAATATGTATTATTAAGAAAAATTATAAGTAAATAATTTAAAATAATTTAAATTTTAATTTATAATTAAAATTTCAATATACATAATAGTTCAAAATTATGATTTATATGGATTTTTATTTTATATAATTCAACCTTTATTGAAGGAGTCTTAGAAAATAATAAAAAATTACTTGAAAGATATAAAAATTTTACTTTCATTTTGTAATAACTTAATTAATAATAATTAATAAAAATATTAATAAAAGAAAAAAATTAAGTAATTAATTATTTATGAGAGATAAATTTGATATAAGATATTTGTAAATGTTAAATTTGATATAAGCAAAATTAGTAATGAAATAAATGGGAATTTAGTTTATAAAAAATTAATTTTTAAGATTAAATCATAAAATATTTTAATATTAGTATATTTTTATTATATGTATTTATGTAATAATTTAATATTATATAATTAGTCTCACATAAGTGTAATTTTATTTTAGAAGTTAATTAGTCAATTAAAACTTTATATAAAAGATATTGTATTATAATACTAAAGAAGCAAACTAGCATAATAGTAAGGCATGACATTTTTCAGGTTGGAGATTCAGGTTCTATTCTTGGTAAATATAATTTATAATTTCTAAACAAATAAAGTTTCAACTATTTATCCTAATTAGATATGGGCCAAAAGCATTAATAGATTTCAGTAGATGTACAAATAAAATGATAGGATAATACCTGATTGAATTAGCTAAATTATTGATTTAAGTTAAATATATAAAAATTATTTTAACTAATTATATTAGTTTTTATAATAATTTTATTTTATTTTTTATCACAATTTTATTCGTGATAATATAAGTTACTAGTCATGAATGTGCCTTTCTTATCACATTTGTACTCATGGTTAGGAGAATTTATTAGCTACAAGTGAACTTGTGGTAAAAAAAATCATTTATACCACAAGACTTTTTTTCCTATAGTAATTTTCTTATCATGATTACTTGTGCTACAAGACCATTTAACTAGCATTTTCATAACTAAATAGTATAGCCACAAAAATTTTGATCTTGTGTTATGATTTTAACCGTGGCACAAGTATTAATTTGTTGTAGTGACCCTCTTTCTTGTAACTATTTGGTGGGAAAATATTTTGCTAGTTTTTGAAGTACTTTTTTAACCTTTTTTCTCTCTACATCAAAATTTTCATAGTATCAAAACTCTTGAAAAATTATTTTTAACTTTTGATTCCTTTCTTAATGAATCCAAACAAAAGGTTAAGCATAAATGCTTGGTCTCATTAAATATGCTTGAAATAATTATGCTAAATAGAATTGTGTGTTGGAAAACAATAGCTATAATGATAGAATTAGGATTATTTTTTAAGTCATTTGGTATTTATTAATCAATTATTTTATTTATTGAATGTTGTAAAGTACTATATCCTTAACATATGGATTTGGTATATTTACTTCCAATAGTGGTGGCAGTTGTGAGCTCAAAAGTTATGGTATTGCTTTAGTAACTCCATCGTCCTTTGCCATTATTAGTGCTAGCATATTGAAACCTATATCCCAGTCATGGATATCCCTTCACTTACCTAGGCAAGAGTTTTAGGCTTCCCCACCTCCTCTTGATCAAGTGGTGCCTTCCCATCCTTTTACGTAGGACCTCACCCAATAACTATATAGCACCTAAAACCACATCTGAGAGACCTTCCAACACATCCTTAGGGTAAGGACCTAGCTAGTGACTAAATTTGGGTACATCTAGAAGGTGATTTGTAAGCATTAATTTACATTTAATTATTTATTTGTATTAATTTCTATTAAATTGTATGAATATTTAACATTTGTTATAAATTTGCACTACAATAATTGGTTATATTTGACTACTACATCTTCCCAAGATCCTATTAAGGACATAATGAAGGTGATATATAAGTGTTTCATGGAGCTGTCCTTTACCTATTACCAAAATTTAACAATGATAGAAAGATAAATGATTCAAGGAATATGTAGTATTTATATTTATATTTTATAACTTAATTTGTATTTATGTTTAAAATTTAATTTGGTAATTATTAGTATTTAAGTTTAAATATTCAATGTTTGTAATCCATGTACAAGTGGCACCTGTAGGCCACATATATGATTAAAAAAATTACCATAAAGTTACAGATAATTACATGAGCATAATAGATCGAGTGAAGAAAGGCTTGCAAAAAAGCCTAAGTAGATGCCCAATGACATTTTTTAGAACTTTAAGAAGAAATGGGCTGAAGATACTATCTTTAAGAGAAAATAAGAGGCCAACAAAAGAAACAAGGCATCCCTTACTAGAAAGAGCATGCACATTGGTGGTTCTATCTCCACTTCAAAGCATAAGAGGAAAATGGTAAATTCTAATTAGTTTTGGTTAAAATTTTACTTTTAGTGTATTTATTCATTTTATAACTAACTTTATTTTATTTATCATAACATTTTAGGTGACTAGCCTTGATTGAATGCCTACTAATCTAAACTTGTTCCTCCCTAACCACACTTATGTCATTCCAGAGGGCACTCAAGCATCTGTAAATGAGATTTCAAAGAGAATTTGGATAAGATTCAATTATTGTTTGACATATGCATTACATTATAGTTTTTGTCTATAAAAAATATTTAACCCTCAAATTTAATTTTGTAAAAAAAGTACACTAAGATGATGGAGATGTAATCTTCTTAGGTATTTGTTAATGGTAGTAAGGGTTCCTAAATATAAATCAATAAGACCTCAATATCGATGAAGGAAATTAGCAACTAAAACAAAAAAGGCCACATTATTAGGCCATCATCTACTATTATTGGATTATCCTTATAGCTTGAACTGGAACAGTTGCAAAGTGTTGGGATTGGGAGCCATATAAGCGTTGCGGAATAAATTTATCCCAGCCAACGGATCCATGCAAAATGTTAAATTAGAATGTAGGATTCAAGCTATACCTTTCGATGATTCTGAATTTTGTTAAATTACTCACCTCTTCGACTTCCTTTTGGCCAAAGACTCCGAGGTATCCACATGAACTAACAGATTACCAATGAACGTCCTCACGATCATTAGTTAAAATTCGTCTCCTTAGCCTCGTAGTGCTAGCTACGCCTCTTCAAGAATTATGGTCAAGGAGAGGTGCTAGGATTTTTCTATGTTGTATCGGGATGCGTGATTAATGAATTAACTATTATTATTACCTAATAAGCCTATTTAAATAGAAGCATAGAAAACTTTAACTAATTTGAGCTTTGGTCCATGTATAATTATAGGCTTATTATTAGGCCTTATAATTATAACATAGAATTCTTAAATATTTGGCTCAAATAATTTAGTCCATTAATTCCAAATCCACTAAGCTCTAAGTGTGTGATCTTTTAGGCTTTCATTACATTAGCAATGATTATTAATCATATTAATGATTATAAATAATGAGCGGTGTCTAGCAACACATCATTGTTACCCAAGTAATGAGAAAGTTAGTGATTCGACTGAACCTTTACATGTGATCATTATCTATATCCTTTTATCCTAGACATCTAGATTGAGCACGAGACATGGACCGTATCATTCCCGTATGGCCCAATCTGAAGGTTTCTTGATTTCTAAGTAAGCTAACTGAAGCAAATGCAATTGACATCCCATGTCAATTCATCTGAGCATGGCCATGCATTTTCTCAGCTTTACTTAATCAAGGGCTCCACAAATGTCTCTTGTGTTATATAGGAGGAACAAATTCTATCTTGATCATACAAATTCCTCTGCATGATATATGACATATCTAATAATTACCCTTGCATTCACTCAATCATGAATGACATAGAGTAGTATCAAAATATGAAACTCACATATAGGAAATCTTGGTGATCTCAAATCAAAGGACTATATTAATGATGATTACTAAGAATCATCCATGACACTCATATAATGATCCATGCGATATTCTTAGGATGGGTCAGTCTAGTATACAAGTTCTCTAACTTGAACTCATGTGTAGACTTAATATCTCATATAAGTCACCACATATGCTAGTTTTAACATATCAAAGCAACCCAATCCACAATAATATATGACTAAGGACATTTAAGAATTTAATTATTCTAAGGTTATTATCATAATTAAATATATTACGCAGACAATATATGTATAAATATGATAATTGGAATTGCTATTAAAATAACACAATTCAAGTTTACAATCATCTATATGATTGGTTTAGGGCATATACACTAACACAAAGTGTAACTCCCTTACTTATTAACACCTTATTCCTCAATTACTAGATGATTATTACGCACTCATTCGCCATCTACCTCAAGCTAATACGGAATATCTCAAATTTATGTATTTCATACAACATGAACAAGAGTAATATAATTATACAAAGGTTCAATTTACAAAAGATACATCCATCATATACAATATCACCAACTATACAATTATTTACAACTTCGAACATCATTGCCCTTTATCATGAGAGCCTTTGGAAGTATCACCTGGAATGGTTAGTCACAATACAGAAAACATAAGAAACAAAGTTTCCCAGTAGCTAGCTATTGCCATAAAAACATTTCAAGCCATTCCAGATCCTTAAGCAAATAAATCATACGTTTCGAAATCATTTAAACATTTTCATCTTATTCAATACCATACCATTGTAAGATACATACACTGTACACAACAATCATCAAGCCCATTCGAGAACTCATATCAATATCTAGATGGCCATCACAGATAATCGTACCTAGGCCTATATACAGCATCACGCTGTCTTCCCGGGGTACTCGGGCCAAAGGCCTAACATACAGCATCACGTTGTCTTCCCGAGGTATCGGGCCATAGGAACCGCACACTTGTCATCCCCGGGGAACTCGAGCCATAGGCCTAACACAGTATCACACTGTCTTCCCGGGTTGTGCGCACAACAATTTCATACACATTCCATACAATGGCATAAAATTCATAAAATCATGTAAATAGAAAACAAAGCTTAAGGATAAAGCTAGCTACCTTTCACAAGCTTCCAATGTGATGTTCCTTTTGCTCTCACCAAAAACTCCTTTACACTTCCTCTTGCCTTTGCAAGTTGTCACTTCTTAGTCTATACAAATACATATCATAGTTCTTTATTAGAACATCATCACTTTCCCTAAACCTCATGTATTCTTTACTTTCTCCACTTAAATAAATGCATACTTAGATACTCTATATCTTGTTTTCAAGCCTTGAAATGACACATATGAACATTAGAAAAGGATCCAGGGGTAAAGCCAAGCAAAACATGAAGAAATCAAGCCAAAAAGTTCACTTAACAAAGAACACGGGGGTCCCATATCCCGTGTTCAGGGTCGTGTTCCTTACTGGTTCACTTCAGGGCTACTCGACAAAGAACACGGGAGTGAACACGGGACGTGTTCTACCCCGTGTACCTTATTGCCCTTCAGTCCTGAGATAAACACGGGGAGTGTTGCACCCCGTGTAGCACACTGATCAGCTTCGATGAGGAACACGGGGTATAACACGGGCCGTGTTCTACCCCGTGTACCTTGCTAATCCTCCGAAAACACTTTAAACACTAAAACTCCTTCCTTCCTTCTTTTCCATATTATGGTTTTAGCTTCTCAAAAGGGAAAAAGCACACAAACACCTTCACAACTCAAAGTTTCATCTTCCATAAGCTTCATAAATTCATAGAAACCAATTTAACTTCATCAATTTAGCCAAGTTCTAAACATATCATGCCAACACTACACATGCACCATTATGCCTCTAAAACCCAAATGTGTACATCATGTTTCTTGTTGTTTTTACACCAAACCCAAGCTATAAATCATCATAACAACATCTAAAATACCATCAAACATACTCAAATCATCCTAAATTCCATGTTCAATCACCCTTGATCACACCAACCTCAAGATTTCAAGAAACTAAGAAGAGTACATTAAAGAGCTCTTAGAGGAGAACATTTTTACCTCTTGGTACAACTTGAAAATCCTCACTTGGAGCTCCCCAAACTTAATCAAACTTGAGCTTTTCTTCACTCTAGAGACACCAATAGATAGAGCTTGATGAGAGGAGCAATTTTCCCTTCTACACCTTAGCTTGAATCTTGGTATTTTTAGGTGAAAAACTCAAAAGAAACTTTTTCTCTCTTTCTCTCTCTCTCCTGCACATTTTGGAGCTTTCATGGAGATTTTCTGCAGCTTTTGGAAAAGTGGAGAAGAGAGGAGAGTTTTCATGAAGCTCTAGGGGCATTTTGGTCTTTTTTGAGATTTCCAAGGGTATTTTAGTCCTTTGGCACCAATTATTAAGGCTATTCTTGCCATTATTTTTCTAATAATGACACTTGTCATAAATCCATTGGTCACACTAATTAAAATCACATATTGCACCCTAAACTCTTAGTTATTTATATTAAATCCCAAATCCTTAATTATTTACACTTTAACCACACCCGATTCTGCACTCTTACAATTTAGTCCATAGGGTTTCTGTCTGTTTAAAATTCCTTACACTGTCAGACTTAGATCACTTCCCCTTTTTGGGTTTTCTAGCCTCCTCTGATCATTTATACTGCTTATGAAAATAAATTCTTTTCCCTACTATCCTTTTTCCTTCAAAATTTCATTTACCCTTACACTTAATTCCTTTCAACTTGAGATTCACCCACCAGGCTAATTCAATCATGCTCTTCGTTTCTACAGCCTCAGAAATTAAAGATTCAAATAATAGAATTAAAAATTCGGGACATTACACAAAGCACTATCGAGTGATGAAATATAAAGCTTAAGGCAGCATGAGAGAGGATGGTAACTCAAAAGTAGCAATTACAAGCTTTGCTTAGTGTTATTAAGGAGAATGGGTGCATACTAGCAAATTTATTCCAAAGGGGTGGTGATGGGTGGTTTAGCACCGTAGTCATTACTAACTAACTAAGGAAACTAGTGCTAAGGGATAACCACTAACAAGATGCCGAAAGCTAGCCTAGAAGTTTGAAGGATTTTGTATTTTTTTTATTTTTATGCTTATATTAGTTTTCATTGATTTTTGTATGAATATTGGATTCTATTTATTTTTTACATTAAATAAATAAAATATTGACATTCAATTTTATTTTATAAATTTTAACTCTAAATTTTGGTTGTTAAATATGTATTTGATTTAAATAAATCCAATATAATGTAATGTGCTTACTATTTGCCTTGCTAGAAAAATAGCCAAAATATTGACAAATATTTCTCATATTAGTGATAAAATTATAAATGCAATATCATTAATTTTGCAAAAATTCTTCAATTATGTAACAAACTAAAAATTAGCAATGAACTATTCCATTACTAAATTTTAAATTAGTGATGAAAAATTCATCAATAATGTAAGGCTTAATGGTGAACAAAGACATTATTAATTCCTTCTATCATTTCATTTTTGCTTATTTAGGGCCATAAAATTAGTAATGAAAATGATGATGAATATTAATGATGGATACAAAAATTTTATTGCTAATTCAATTATCGATACACTATTATTAAAACTTTTTATTCGATCAATAATCTATTGCTAAAAATTTTAGCAATGGATTTTGCTAAATTAATGATTGATTTCTTTTTTTTATGGCTAATTAATGTTTTTCTTGTATTCATCAATGTATTAAATTTTTATAGATTAACTTTAATTGTCAGTTAAGTTTAAAGCCACCATAATAAGTTTGCCACTAATTTTAAAAATATCACTGCAACTAAATAGATATTAGTTATACTTAATATATGTTATCTTAAATTTTCATATAATTTTAAAAATGCCATTTCTTCAAAGTAGATGTCGGTGATAATGAAAACTGACATTTATCCATCGATATCTATAAGCAATTTTGTGACAAGGATTATTAATCTATGATAGCTTAATCAATCATATGCCAAATAAGAAAATTATCATAATCAATAAACTTCTAGTTTATTATGGCATGTGTTTCAATTGTACTAATGTTTGTGTCATACAAATAGAAGGAAAAGGTGGACAATTTTTCTAATATATATATTTTTACTCAAGATAGTATGTGTAATAGGATTTAAATTTGATATACTATCAATATAAATTAGATATATACTATCACTTTTCCAAATATTACTATATCAATAAAAAATTTTAAAACTTATTTACTATTGTTAAAAATTCAAAATTACTATTACTTTTTAATAACATGTCTTTTTCTCATTCAGGATACTATAAAATAATTTATACAGATAGTGGATCAAATTTAAACTATTTATAATATGCATGTATTTTATATTCCTTTTATTTGTTATCTTAATATGATACCTATTTTAATGGATATACTTGAAACTTAATAAGTTTCTTTAAGACTTATTAGAATATAATGTACCATTAACATGAACTTTTGTTCCTTTAGATAATAATATATTTGCTCTTTCCAAACTATTAATCAATTTTATACCAAAATCATGCGATATAAAATGGAAACAAGATCCTAGGACTATCCATTCACATGTCCAATATCATAAACTTAAAGGTATGCAATCATAAAGCATTTAGATTATTAAAGAACATGGAATCAAAGAATACTAAAGATAATAGTAGGTAACTTCCATTTCCTCATAGAAAATTTAGATAGCAACTTTAAAATATGGAAGAAAGGACAAGATATATGCTAAAATTCTCCATTAACATGTGAAAAGAATTCCAAGCAAAGACTACTATAAAGATTTACTAAGATAAAAATAATTTAGAGCGAAATATGAACTCACAAATAATTTGCAACTAAATATGTGGAAAAGTTAGTTATATTTGGCTATTTGGTGATATATAAAGCACTTACAGCATTTAGCAAGCTAGAAAAATCCTATTACATACAAGCATTATTCTTCTGATAGCATTATTTTTTTTTATAAAACTAAACTCATTACATGTAAGCACAAAAAACATCAAGCAATCTTTTGAAAAAAAAGTGAAAATATTTGTTAGATATTTTGATAGCACTGTTGTTTTTTTGCTACTCATATCTATCCATTCAAATGAATTATAAATTGAATTCATTCATTTAGTAAATAAGCTTTTTCATGTTCAACTTAACTTATATTGATTTATAAACCTAAGTCAATGAGAAAATTTTTTAATCAAATCATGAGTGATTTATAAAATAATTTCTAGCCTTAAATATGACCTAGCATGTTAGTAAGAAATCCTTGTTGAGTTTTAATTTTTTTAGTAGTTATTAGATTTAATTGATATTAAAATCAAATGAAAAAGAAGTTAAGGAATTTATGTCTTAAATAACATTTGACATATTTAAGAAGGCTTTATTTAATTCACATTTCAAATTTAATTTGAAATTTTTGTATGTGTGAATTTGACAACTGATAGTTGTTGAACTCAATTAGAATTAAAAGTTACTAATTTGATAAAAATTTTACAATATAAGGTAACAAACTATGTTGAACCCCTAGTGATCCACTTAATACACACTGTCATATTCAATTAATGACTATAATTATAGAATAAGAAAAAAGGAATAAGTAAATGGAAATAGAATTAAGCAATTAAATAAATAAGATGCAAATAAAATGCAAGAATGTAAACATAACTAAATTTAGGGGTTTGACTTGAAATTAAATAAAATGCAATATTAGAAATAGAATGTAGAAGTAACACAAAAAAAGTAATGTAGAAACACAATAGATCCAAAGAATTGAGAGATCTTTGATGAATTAATCATATATTTCAATATATTTGACAATTAGAATTAATTTTTCAGTCTAGAATCATCCAAAATCCCTATAATGATCCAAGAATTCTACGTTCGATAACTATCTAGAATTTAATCAAATTAGATTAGCAAAATTAAGCAATTAATATAATTTATAAATCTAGGTCCAATTCAATTTGAATAGAGAATTCAACTAAATTGAATGATTAAACTAGAAATCTTTGATTTAATCATTCAATATTCTATTCTCATAAGAAGAATGATGATTAGCCAACGAACATTTAACTTAAAACTAGATAGATATCATAAATCACATAATTGAATACATATTATACTAAATCAGCATTTAATTCATGCAATTCTAAAAAATTAGATAAAAGAATTAGAGAAAGAGAAAAATTAATTAACAAATGTCAATAATATAGCTCAAGATCTCATAATCCAAACTAAGATGAGTCTTAAAATTCTTGAATCAGTTAAAAAAATTACCTTCCATAGATGAAAAAGAAGAAACTTAAAGAAGAGAAGAAAATTCTCTAAAGTGACATAGAATTGTTTTCTTAGCTTTGGAGGTATAAAATCTTATATTTTGATTTTCTTTTTGACTAAACCTAATAGGCTAAGCTAATATGCCTTTTAAGGTTACAAAGAATAGAGCTTTGCTAATTTTAAAAGCTCAAAACTTAATTTACAAAATAATATATTACAAGAGATACTGTAATAAAATTTCATAAGTTTGATTTCTAGCCATTGTAGCACTCCTAAAACTATGTAGTTTCACAGGCCCTTAATCATGAAAGATGTTAGGCTAGGTCTTAAGCAATTTTAAGTACTAGTTTTACCTTGATTGGTCCTTTTGAACTTTAAATATGACTTAAAAATTAAGATTGGTTTAGCTTAGATTAAAACAAAGTATCAACTTATCAGCCATTTTTAACCTTTAAAGCATCCAAATTGGGCTTCAGCCAAAACATAAAAGTTTTAGAGATTTTCTAAGCTTTCCAATGATTTAAGATCACTTAAATTCAATATTTATAACTTAAGTTATAATAAAAAATATAAAATAATGTGAAAATCCAACATTAACCGAACAATTTGAAAATATTGGAAAACCAATATCTAATCATATAACAAAGCCAATTACATGAAATTAAGTATATGAAACGTACTAAGAGGCATAAAATAAGAAAAAATAATGTAGATAATATTTTGCACATCAACAACTGAATCACTCATTAAAAAAAAGAAATAAAGAAAAAGAAAAAGAAAGAAAAATATATACATAAATTTAGAAATCTTTATTGGTGGTAAATACCAAATTTTTAACCTTTAACCTAAATCGAAATCATCAAATGGAATTGCCTACAAGCATACTTAAGGTTAATATAACAACTTGAATATTAGATAACTAATTCTTTAACATATCCCACATTCCCTAAATTTCTAGCCATGTCAAAATTTCCAACCAAATAAAATTAAAAGTTTGAATATAATTGATGTGTTTGGCTTTTAATGTTAGTTTCCACAAGTGAACTAGCATATAAACTCTAAATTTTATATATTGATTACTATAATTGAATTAACATATAAAGTCTTGCACTAAATAAAACAAGTTGTATTTTTTTTCATAGTATCACTATTACTTTCCCTCGTATTTGTTTCCAAGGTCAATCTCCATTTTCATTTCCTTTTATAGAATCTTAGATCTCACTCCATCATCCACCACATGTTAATTAGCTATCATTATTTCTTTAACTAAAATCAAGCATAAATAAATTCCTTCTTCTATGTCATGGTTTCAAAATATAAAATATGTTTTTTAGCTTCCATTTATGACCTTACTTTATATGACTATAAGTGAAGCATTTTAGAATTGTTTTAGAGGTTCATAATTTCCATTTTTGCTTTATTTCTCTAATATTTTATAATGTAATTTTCAGGATATTGGATGCTAAAGGTAGGTAAGTAACATTAAGGACAACTGATTCTTTCAAAGTCCTATTATTATTTGTCAAATTATCAAAATTATCAAAAGGTTCAGAATAAGGGGTGTCGATGCTACAACTATTTGTATTTTTACTCCTACAAAGAAAATGAAAAGTCCTATTTGATAAAGATGTAAAGAAGCTAAAGGCGTAGATTACCACTAAGGTGATAAAGAGAGTGAAAAAAATACATTTTATAAAGGAGATAAGTGTTATGTTCTAGCATGAGGGTATAAGATTGATAAGGACAATGATGTCAAATCTAAAGAGTCAAAGAATTTCACTGTCATCCTTATAATGCCAAGTAAAAGGCAAATCTTTTCCTTCCTAAGAGCTCTAATTTGTCACAAATGGGATGAAAGATTAGATATGATACCATTTCATATGTGAAAAGAGATTGTATGAGAGGTATATAACATTTTCCTAACTAAGGAATTCATCTTGTAGCTTATGAAAATGGAGAAGTAAGATGTTAGTTACATGTAAATTTGAATTAAGCATGTTCATCATTACTTTTCAAGTCCTCTCTTTATTTATGTAGATATTACATATTATGAAGTTAAGCTTATGCATTATGAAAATGATAAGTACTTCCATCATGTTTGTGAGCTTATAAAATTAGGTACCTTTTTTAGTACCCTAAATTTATACCAAACTTAGCAAGTGGAAAACTTACTTGAAGAATTCTATATGTACATAGACAAAACCATGACACTAGACAAGAAATGAGAATGCTATATGGCATTATACCATAAAAGGTATATGTGTTTAAGGGATGAATACTTCCTTTTTGGTTATATTTTCTAAGAGTTAACATACTTTAATATTAAATAATATTGTATGCACTCCTAGATGCTAACTATGATCTATTTAAAAGAAAGATAGTATACTAGCTTGACTTGCTAAGGAAGGCCCATGCTTAACTTGGATCCTAATACTTGATGAAGCTTTAAGGAATTACATGATAGGTAATGTTAAAAAGATAGCACTACTACAAAATTGCTAATAGACATTGAGTGTTTAAAGATTGCACATTAATTTTAAACTAATGTTTTATACAACAATGTTATATATTGTTTTTAATATCAGGTCTATAGCTATTGTGAAAAACAATAATAGCCTAGGTTATAACATCAAAAATAGCAGATGTCATTTCTTTTGCAATGTTGTGAGAAATAATATTATACATTGATTTTTTATACAAAGCTGATGTATAATATTTGTAATACTATTTTGGTTTCTTTAAATAACTAAAGTGGTATGTTATACCTTCTTCTAACCCTAACATATCCCCTTATTCCTTCATCCTTACCTATCCTTATTCTCGTTCTACTCCTTATTAATTAATATCCTAACCAAAAATAGAAACTAACATCTTCTATAATATTATAGAATCTTAATTTCAACAAATTTAAAGAATAAATTGAATGACAAATCTTTGAAAATGGTGAAAGGTTATTTCTAATAGTCCAAACAAATATTGGTGTTACTTTAAATCGACCTTGATGCCTATTACTTAATATGTGAGATTTATACTCCCTAGAAAAGTACTTTTAAATCTAATACTTGCAAATATAATAAGCATTTTTTTAAAAAATTTAATGTATGATAATATATATTTCATATAAATAAATAGTGTATAGTACCATTAAATGCCAAAGAAGATGAATAAAATTAAATTTCTTACCTATACAAACTTGTAAATATTGCATCAAGATGATAGGCAACAAAATATGATTGATTATGAAATCAAAAACTAAATTGTAAGAACAAACATAAAAATTAAATAAATTCATACTTTTATATTCTTTATTTTCTTGAGGAGTGCATGACTTATATATTTAATGATTGGCTAGTAAAGCTTTAATCTTATAAAATAATTGATAAGGTTAGAAGGTGAGTATGCCATATTTTAGGGGAAAATTCATTGTAAGGTTAGAAAAATTGCATGATAAAATTTGCAATTAGTACTAACGCTTTGTTTGTTTTATTTTCAACTCCCGTTAGGGATATAAGCTATTAAAATGATGTCATTTACATTTAAATGTTAGGTATTAACTACAAAATCAACATCTGCATGACAACGACATTATCCTACTAATGAACTTTAGAATGTCAATTATTTATTAAATAACTAATGTAATAACATGACTTGCCATGATGATTTTTTACTAACATAAGCATCTTATAATCTAAAACATCAATTTTTAGTAAATAACTAATGCCTTTTTATGACAAATTTTTTTCAAAAGCCTACATTAAAAACAACCAATTGATAACTACAAAAATGGATTACAATTGACACAACAATGGAAATATAAAGTTTTTGAATACTTATTTACACATCAAAATGCAACGAATTATTTACAATCAAAGTACTATCATCAAGTAATTTATGACAAGTTATAAGCATTACATATTTAGATACACTTAAAGATATACATTTCAATTTAGGACAAGCCTTGAGGAAATGCCTTGCCCAAAACTTTCTTATTTCATCAAAATTGTCTTGAGTGTATAGGTTAGTGTTATCCTCAAAGCACTGCAATGTAGACATAATTAACATGTTATCATCAAGTTCAATTTAGTTAATTAAGAATGTGAGAAGTTATAAATAAATAAGTGATTACCATGTCAAGTTTTTTTCTAATAACATATCATAATGTGCATATAGTATATGACATGGTGGCCACAATCTAAATTGTCATTCTATTTAAGTGATATAGATAATACTTTATAGTATTTTCTGTTATATTTAGGTCGTTAGGATGTGATAATGCATAATTGAATCAATTTTACCTTATTTTGAGAAAGACAACATTATTTTGGAATTAACTAAATTATTTGCTAAATGTTAAATTCATAACACTGTTTTAGATTTTTTTTATCGTAACTTGAGTTATAGATATTGATTTAAATGATCCTTATATCATTGGAAAGATAAGAGAAAGCTTAATAACTTTCCATCTTAGAGGACTAAAGTTAATGTGAAGATGAAGCAGAGTTACTTTCTAGTTTGATTCCAACCTTATTTTAATGTTTAAGGCATAACTTAAGTTGCAAGTGACCAAATCATACAAATTTAAGCCCAAAAATTCATTAAGACCCAAAGTTAAATCTTCGTGAAGTTATTCAAGTAAAAGTTTATAGGTTTAGAGGTCCAAAAAAGTTTATTATTGGCTACTAGTTGAATTTGGATTAGATTAAAATATCTTTAGTATTTAAACCATATCTTAAGTTATAATTATACAAATAAGTTGAAATTTTGGGGTTAGGATCCTAAAAGGCAAACCCACATTTCATTGGTTGGGATCAGAATGTAATTAAATCCTTAAGGGAGAGTTTGTATCATGTTTTGCTCTTTCATTTTTCAAAGTAATTTTCTTTTAACTTTTCTCTAGCATTTTCTTAAAGTTTTTTTCTTCCCCTCATCTATAGAGGGTTAAATTTCAAATTAATTTAAGGATTTAAGGCTTAACTTGGTTTGAATTTTGAGATCTTAATTTACAATGTCGATTATTGTTAATTAATTTTCCTCTTTCTTTAATTCTCTTTATTGATTTTTTGGATTTATATAGATTGAATCCAGATTTAATATAATTTATATTAATTTATGTGATCTATGATTTTTATCTAGTTTTATGTTGAATTTTAGTTAGTTAATCATAATTCTTTGTGTGAGAATAAAGGATTGAATGGTCAAATCAGAGGTTTTTAGTTTAATTCTTTAATTAAGTTAAATTTTACATTCAAATTAATTTAAATCTAGCTTTATAAATTATGGAAATTGCCTAATTCTACTAATTTGAATTAATCAAATCCTAGATGGTCATCTAGCATAGAATTAGTAAATCATTGTAGGAGTTTTAGATGATTCTAGGCTAAGAAATTAATTATAATTATGAAATATATTATGATATGTGATTAATTTACCAAAAGGTTCTTAATTTTCTTTAATCAATTATGTTTCTTTACTATTTTCCTATGATAATTTCATATTCTATTTCCAATCTTGCATTATATTTAATTTTGAATTAAAACACCCGCAATTCAATTCTATTATGTTTCTTACATTCTGTATATATATACTATTAGCATAATTGCCTCAACTATGCATTCTTAATTTTTACAACTGCTTGTATTTATTTCTTTTACTTTTATTGCATAAAAAGACTTAGATAATTATACAATCATAGTTAGTAAATCAATATGAAGGGATGTATTAAGTGAAGTATTGGAGGTTCAATTTATTTTATTGCTTTATACTACAAATTTTCATTAAACTAGTAATTTTTAATTTTAATTAACTTCGACAACCATTAGTAAGTAATTGCAATAAAATGACAAGTTAGTTTTATCCTATTAATGCATAAACTTCTATTTACAACATGATATAGAAACATACCTATAGTTCGACCTATTTTAGCTTTTTACTTTTCCCATCTAGCTGTAGGCCCTTAGCTTAGCATTCACACAAAGCTCCAATCAAGCACATTTTCAATATGGATCACATTTCTTTCCCCAAAGGATCTAACTAAAAGATAACCTTTATTTATGGGCACATTACGATAGTTATCCAATTAAACTTATAATACAATGGCATAATAAAATGTTAAAATCTATTTATGAAAAATAGAAATCATAACAAATATATAAGTGAAATTTACTACTTATGGTATGACATGAAGTAGCATCCTTCCTAAGCCCTTTAACTAATGTAATCATAACATATTCCCTTTCTTCCCATCCTCTAATTAGGCTTTAGGGTCAATGTAAAAGATACACATGAATTTATAATAAGCTCTTAAGCAGGACTAAGAGTCATAACAATACTTATAAAAATATTGACATATGCTAACCTTCTAATTAAATAGTAATTGAATTTATTCATGTTTATTCAAAAGAGATAGTATAAAGTTACCTTACTTAAAGCTAGATACAAATGACTTCACATTCCTTAAACCTCAGAAGCTACAACATGACATCATTCTTAATGAATAATGGATTAGTAAATTCTACCATATCCACACCTATTATGAGCTAGGTCTAGGCCTTTGAGGCTTAAAAACTATCAAGCTTCACTTCTAGTGCTTTCTGATTATAATTAAAACGTCATTGAAACATAAATAATATTAATTAGTAATCTCAAATAACAAGACTAATATAACTTCAATTATATAAAAAAGTTAGTGGTGTAAAGTAGATGATACATGCTATTCATACAATTATAGGTAATGAAATAAAGGCTATTGACCATGTGGTGATAGATTATGGCCTTCTTCCATTGTATGGACTTTATTGGTTAGCATAATACCTTAATCATATGATATAAAGGCTTATCAACCACCATATTAACTTGATCATCTAGTAATAGTCAATGATGAGGCTCATGGCTTACCAAAATCTACTCAACCACGATCTTTAGCAAAAGTGGTTTTACAACTATTAAAGTGCATGGGGCTCAATCTTATTCAATATAAACTCTCATTAAAGGAAACTAAATTTATTTATAGACATATATAGAAAAATATAAAGATTAAGGGTGACATTTACTTCAAGTATGGTCATTATAATGTCTCCTATTGTGATAGCTAGTGTTTTAAGTAATAGAAAGTGCTCCAAACTAGTCACAAAAAGTGTTAGTACCTTATGTTGATTAGGAGTCCCAAGTATAAGTTAGACAATAATTGTAGGGCATTTCCTTTATATGAATAATGGTCAAAGGGTTAGCTAAGCAAATGCATAGAACTCAGCTATATAGTTTGCTTAAAAGGTATTTAGTCTATCAGAGTATGAAATTATTGCTTCATTTACTTTGATACTATTGTATATGATATTGCATCCATATATGATGTTCTTGTATTTGCTACATCTTTGCCATCTAGTATGCATTGAGTCGAGCTTCCATATTGTGGGCAATGCTCACTCTATGTTCTTCTAGCTTAAAACACAAATGTCCTATTAAATAATACCTTGATGAGTCAAAGTAATCCTTTAAGTCAATACTATATCTAACACCTCGAACATGATGAGATACTCCTTAAAACCTAGTGTTATAGTTAAGATGTCCTTCTTCCTAATCAATTTAAAGTCACCTCAGGAGGCCTATTGCATGAGAGTATCTTATAGTAATAAACAAATAATAAATAATTAAGTTCAATTTGTTTAAAATGAAAGCTTCAAAATAAAATAATATGTTTTGATTTAATTGTAAACACTTATAATCCTTTTTATAAAGGCACAACTCTTTAGGGTCATGTGCTATTCTTGCTTATTAACTTTATTGTGCTTCCATAATTTTATGTGAGAAATGGAAGGTACTTCCTCAGCATCAATGGCCTTAACTTTGATAAGCCTTCCTACCACTAAACCTTACTTTAAATTTTGGTAGTCTTCTTGGGAAATTCTGTGGGAATATATATTGTTCCTTTGAAGATGTCCAAGATCCTGTATATGAAAACACTTATGATCTTGCCTCTAATGACATTTAGGACCTCATATTTGAAGACACTTGAGACTTTGCATATGAAGATGTTTAGAACCTTGCATTACATTCAAGACTTTGCATCTAAAAATGTTTAAGATCTTGTCTTTAAAGATGTTTAGGATCCCATATATTAAGATGTTCATGATCTCGCTTTTAAATACATCTAAAGCCTCATATATGAAAATGTTTAAAGCTTCATATTTAAAGATACTTGTGGCTTTATATTTGAAGACATTCAAAATCTCACATCATATTCATATTTGAAGACTCTCAAAGCGCATCTAAAGATGTTTAGAACCTCACATTATGTTTAGGACATTACATTTAAAGATATTTAAGTACTTATATTCAAAGAGATTTATTCATGTGCTATAAAGACTTTGCATTTGAATATTTTTAAAATGCAAAATTTGAAAACCTTTAAGACCTCACTTTTGAAAACATTCTAAACCATGTATTTGAAGGCATTTAAAAGTTTGCATCTTAAAATATTTGAGGCCTCACATCTAAGACTTTTATAACCTCATATATAATTGCATTTAAGACTTAGCCTTTGAAGACATTCATAGCCTTACATATGAAGAAATATAAAAGATATCCTCTAAAGACATTTGATACCTCACATATGAGAACACTTATCAATTTCTAACTATTCTAATGAAGTACAAACATATATGTCTTCATGAATACTTTACAAGTCATCATATATGTCATATGCATTACCCTTTTAGCAAGGGATCGATATTTTTTATTAAGTATGAGTGAGAGTACCATCATTTTTTATATCAACTTAAAGGTTTTTATTCTTGAACATGCATCCATATTAGAGATATAGGGCAAACTTCATTACAAGCAAGTGTATTGATTGATTCTTAGAAGTGAAAAAGAAAACATAAAGCTTTCTCTATATTTTGTAAATATATTAAACTTTAAATGTAAAATCTTATTTGTAATTTCATATTTGATTATCATTGTACAAGGATATATTTATTTATTTTTGTGATTGCATTTAGTAATTTACTAAGTTGCCTATGTATCTAATGAAGGATCAAATCTAACATAGTTTAATTTTTTATTTAATTTGGTCATCCACAATGTATACTTATGCAATCTAAGAGTAGTGCATATATATTAACTTTGATTTAGCCATTTATAGTTTATACTCTTGCAGGCCAAAAGTATTACATGAGAAATTTTTTAAAACTAGTATAAAATTTATACTTTCATGGACCAAAAGTACATTTGAACTTTGTTAATTTGATTAAATTTGTCACCATTATTTTAACTCATATGAACTATGAGTAACATGTAGTTCATGCTCATGCAATTAAAAGGATTTTTGATATAGCTTTATGTGTGAATATTCTTCAAGAAGTTTGAATAAGGATCATCTTTAATGTTAACTTCTTTTTTGGATAACTTTCTTAAATGATACAAAGCAACTTTCATTTCCTTGACTAGAATATCTTGATTATTTATATTTGTTGAAATGACATGATAAATAGAGATAATTTCTTCACCTTTAAAAGCTTTATTTTTAATCCTCATAATTTACTTTCTTAGACTTGCTTTAGAAGATATATGTTAATGCATTTTCTTATTTATTTTGTATGTGACAGAGGTTAGTTATTCTTTATCATCCAAGGTGAATTCTAACTCATCATTGTTCTTGTCCCTAATGACATAAAAGGTTGTGGCAATTATTGGAGTTTTAATTCTTTTTTTAGCATTATTGGCTCAAATAAACCAGATTTAATCATTAGAGAAAAAAGATTAATGCTTAGTGATGAGGAGGCTATTTTGGTCATATTATAAGTTGCATTATCACCATTTAATGTAATTTTTCCTTTCTTAGCTAACTTTATAATTTTATTCTTTAATATGAAACATTTTTTAGTCAGGCTACCAATTAGTCAATGGTACTTGTAAAAGTTTAGATCATTTACTTTACATGCCTCATCAGGTCATTTCATCATTGGTAGCTCAATCAAATTAACTTGAAGTATAGATAACATTGTCATCTTTTTAACTTAATAGTTTGCTTGATTAGTAAAGCAGACATAACCATTGATTGCTTGGTTTCAAACTTCAAAGATGGTAATTTATTAGTCATATGGAATTCATGCCATTCTTCTTCCTTTTCTAAGGTTAATAACCTTTAATTATGATTAGTATCGATGTTAAGCTCCATGTTATGCTCCTTTGTTACTAACTCTTAGTCACTTAAAGAACGTAGCTTAGGCTCCAACCCATCCTTTGTTTGCATATTTCAATGGTAAAAGATTCTAAAAGTTGATCTTTATAGTTAAGATCTAAATTTCTCCATTGCAAAATATAATTATTGACCAACTCATCCTTTGGTTGTCAATTCTTTGTAAGTTTAAATAGGTTAACAATGCAATGATTGCTATAGAATCAATTTAGGAACATGCACTCAAGTTGCTTCCATTATTAATTAATCCATATGCCAAGTTTATATATCAATAAAAGGTATTGCCATTAAAGGAGTGCACAAATTACTTTACCATAAGTTCTCTATCCATTCCAACATTGTTACAAGTCTTAATAAACTAGAAAATATGCTACATAGAATTTTCTTTACCATCAAATTGTTGAAACTTAAGTCTGATAACTTAAAGCATTATTAGCATATCAATCTTTTGACTATTGATGTGCAAGATTTTGTTTATATTATTTTTCCTATTTCATAACTCTTAATATATTACATATACTTAATTTTATATAATTGACCTTATTATATGATTTAGGATATGTTTTACAATAAATTAAAATTATTTGGTTAATGTTGAGTTTTTATACTATTTTAGATTTTTGGTTATATCTTAAGTTTTGAATATCAATTAGGGGTCATCTTTATATCTTGGAAAGCTTAAATACAATTTTTTTTCATAATACTTAAATGTGTGTGTAAGTTTGACATTCAAGGAAAATTTTTGAGTTCCACCTCCGTATAGTTGTTGCTTCATAGGACATGGACCTATCATTTGCTAATTTAAACACAAATACTATACATAAACTATAGGAATTAAGTATAAACTCTAATTTGTTGGTGTGGTATTTCTTATCACTAAAGGGGTGATGGTAACAAATGTATAGTTACTTTTGGTGATAATTCTTTGGATGTTACCTTATATAATAAATTTGGGAAAATTGAAGTCTTAATTCTTATAATTTTACTAAATTTATAGTTTCATCATTATTTTTAACTTGTGTAATTAAACTCTAAAGTTTCAAATAATTTGCAATTATCTCTTCCATTTTAATTGATGTTGAATCTAATTAATAGAATCTTATATATAAGTTAAAATTTACACACTGACATTTTATCTTTACTTAGTCATAAAAATTCATCTATTCTTACTAAAATCATCCCATATCAAAAGTAAAAGAAATTTAATTCCCACATAAAATTATGTAATGGAAATTAAATTGAAATAGTAAGAAATTAAAATTCTATAGGTCAATCCCACTAATTTTGTCGAATGGAAGTTTTAACTATGGAATCAATGAAGTAGAAATAAATGAATTTTGCTAAGTAAAAATAAAATACTGCTATATAAAATTTAATTGACACATAGAATGATATATAAAATTCCATTAGTAAGAATTGAGAAGGAGGAGTTTATTAATGAAATATTTAAAATTTTAAGACTTAATTACATAAATTAAAACTATAATTATAAATGTAGTTAAACAACAAGGACTAAACCCTCTTTTTCCTTCTAGACCTTTTAAGATTATAAGATCCTATTACTTAATGTAATGGGATATGCTTGTCGTAGCACATGGCTTCATAACAGATGCTGCGAGGCGGTGTTTGAAGCATCTTTGTTGGATATGCTTCTGTTCGTGATTGACTTGAAGAACTAAACATGACTGCCTAGTTGGCTATCGTTCTGGTTGAGCCAACAATGTTATAAATAGTTTAACACTGATCATGACCATCTTATTGTCCTGCTTGGTCATTGTGAATATCAAAGCTGTCGAATACACTCTTCATTGTAAAGCTGATGATTAGGTCTACATGCATTTTTTTTAGCAGTGATTTTCATATTTTTTTTATTCATAAGGTAGAAAAATTCATATCTTCTTCCAATTGGCACTAAGCTAGTTCCATGTCGTCATTGCATGAATCCATCAAGACAACTATTATTTTACTAAAACACTACCAATGACTAGATTACCAATGGTGATGTTCCTAATCATTGATTTGATATGCATGATAAATTAGTTTACTATAGAGAAAATTTATATGATTATTATCGATAGATCAATATGTGAACAGAGGATAATTTTGATCTAATTTAATATTCTTTTCTCCCTGTGACCTACAATTCTTCGAATTCTTGTGGTGAGAATTTGCTAAATTATTGTATATGGCTGTTAAGATAACGTATATTTAATCATCAATTAATCTTTGAAAGAGGGAGCAAAGTATCCCTAAAGTCTTTTAAATATTATTGATAAGATTACAAGCTATTGTTACTATTTAAAGAATTTTTACTTATACAATTTTATTCTAATTTACTATTATCACTACACCATAAAAGGCTTTTAGCGGCAATTAAATTGGCTTTTAGTGGCAATAAGAATTGCCGCTAATTCTTTTACCGGCAAATAATAATTTGCCATTGAAGCCTGTGTCGGCAAAGGTTATAGCGGCAATTAAAGTAAATGCCGGTAAAAGTTGTAATAATTGCCGCTAAAAGATTTCCATAATAGCGGCAATTAATTAGGGGCAAATGTTATCGCCATTAATGCTCTGATGTGCTGACCGTCCACCCAATTTTTAGTGGCAATTGTTATGCCACTATTTACCTCAAATAATTGCCGCTAAAAGTTTTTAATAGTGACAATAATTTAGCGGCAAATATTATTACCTCTAATGTACTGGTGTCAACTAATCTTTAATGGCAAATGTTAGACCACTATTTACTTCAAATAATTGCCGCTAAAGATTTTTAATAATAGTGGCATTTATTTACTGACAAATATTATTACCTCTAATTTAAATATAATAAGCAAATACACCCACTCTTTAGTGCCAAATGTTATCCCACTAATTACCACAATAATTGCCATTAAAGAATTTTAATAATAGTGACAATTCATTAGCATTGGAATTATTACCTCTAATTCAAAGGTGTTACCTATTTTTTAGTGGCAAATATTATTACCCCTAATATACTACTAGTTGATAATTATCAATAAATCTCCAATTCAGTATAATTTTGCAATTAATTTCTAATCTTATACTTTTTAAACATTTTGTCATTATTGATATATGGAATTCAAATTTAATTTTAATACAAAGAAGTTGCTACTAAAAATAATTGAATGTCACAAAATTATATCAAACTTCCTTAATTTCTCAAATAAACAAGTTTAATATAGGTTTAGTTTAACACCTTCATATATGAGTAAATAGAAAATCACTCTACTAGTTCATCCACCAATATCCATCCATCTTCATAAAACTACTACATAACATGGCAAATCTTCAACTATTGCTCAATCATCTTGTCTTGAATACTTGTAAAGATTATAGAGTATGACCTGAAAAATTAAATTGAAAGTAGTTAGAAAATTATATATAAACACTTTAATCTCAAAAAGTACTTAATAAATTAACAATCATAACAAGTTAGGAACTCAACATATAAACATTAAGATAATTAATTGACATTATCATTTGAAAATTTAATATTATTCTATATTTATAATTTAATTTTTAATTTTTACAATTGAAGGGTGAGGAATGTACAAAAAAATACGATATGGTATTTTTCTTCCATACATTTACTGTCTGATATATATATGCATAAATGAACTTTTCTCTCATCTGTTAGTAAATATTACTCTCTGTTTAGGGTTAAAATCTGAACAAGCACTTAAAAAAATTATTATAACAAGGAATATAAAACATGTAAAAAAATGGAATATATAATAATTCTAACAAAATAAGAAAACTAAAATTTTTAAATGAAATAATTACCAAAAGGCAATGACTACAGAAACAAACATACATGAGAACATGGATAAATATTGTTCTATTGCGCACATGTGTCATCATCACTGTACACACAGATTAGACCAAATCATTGGACCATACGCTCATGCATCAAAGGGTAATTTGCTTAGCTTGGCCTAAGTCCCTTCTGCAACATTACTTTAAATAAACAATTACGGACTGCAATTATAATTAAATTGTTGTTTACTGATTCTTTGAGGAAGAAAAATGCATTTAAATAGAGTTTAAGATTCTCAACCAATAAGAATGTGGACCCCATCAGCGTCTTTCATATCAAAGCCATTGTTCTATCTTTTACTACATGAGAGTACTATATATGTCCCACAATATTTATATGAAGCCAATGCAGTAAAAGCAGAGCTTCCTGTATTCCAAAACACTAACTAAAGCAACGACACATTTACAGAAGTGATTGAAATATTCAAAAGCAAAATAAAAATAATTATTTGGGATTTGAAAATTCAATAGAAAGATAAAAAACTTAGGCAAATTCCCAATACAATTCCAATTATAAATCCATAAACTAAAAGACCAAACCCTACAGCCCCTAAAGCAGGAAATGAATGACTCTACTTCTCCCTCAGTCTTCCCGCTACGAGGTTTAAGCAAGCCAAATTATGACTAGATGACCCTATCATTCTTGACTTTTAGTTTTTTTTTCTTCTACCCAGTTATTCTTAACTTTTACTCAATTATTTTTGGAATGCAAATAACCTTAAGAAAAGCAATAAATATGTAACACTTCATTTGATCTAAACATATGAAACAATGGCACTAAAATTTCAACAACACTGTGGAAATACTAGTCCAAGCTGACAAATTCTAGCCTGCGCTGCTCGCCCTCAATAGGCAATTTCAATTCAGTACCCACAGTACGCGTGCATTGCATGCAAACTGTAGCAATGGTAATTTTCTTCACTCTCTTATACATTTCAATCAACCTTTTTCCTATATTATATTTATTCTATATCATTTTTTATAGACTAATTATTTCTATTATGTTTTTGCAGATGGAAAATGATATAATGAAAAAGAATCAACTTAGAAGGATTACAATAACATGGAAGGCATGACATATTGTGAGATAAAATAGAGATAATTGAAAATAAAAAATCAACAAGAGGATCTATTTCCATCTTTTTCCTAATATCTAGCTCAAGTATAGAGTTAGGAAGTGCTACCTTTGAATTTACCAGCATGATACAAAGCATCCACTATAATGGGTCGTCACTATTTTGCACATGAATAATTGATTCCAAGACCAACACTAAGTCCCCTCAGTAAATGCACTATCCGAAGTATAGAAAACAACTTTTCTGAAAAAACCTATCATAGCCAAGAAAAGGCAGAATAGAAAATTAAGCAAATAAGGAAAAGTAGTAGCAGGAAATATAATAGGACTCCTCTTACTAAGATTAGAAATTGTACAAGTCCATATATTCATTTGTTTTTTTTTATATCATTATTAACATTCATTTGTTTTTTCATATAATTACTAATATTATTAACACGCCTATGAGATTTACAAATAAGTTTACCTCTGCTCAAATATAAGAATGTTAAAACAATAAGCAATTACGACCATAGTTGCTGAAGAAACAGAACCAATAGCAAAACTGTGCCAAAATGATGAATTTGAATATTTCTTCAGATATATTACAAGATCTAACAAATTTGTGTGATAGATTACTTTTCCATACGACATTGACACCTCATCTACTTAATTGTGATTAGAAAAGCATCATGTCAAAATTTTCTGTTTTGCACTAAAGTAGTTTTCCAGAAGCATTTATGTACCTTGACCTTCCTTTGTGAGTTTGAGTCGATCTAAGGATTCCAAACGAGAAGAACTTTATC
Organism: Sindora glabra; assembly: GCA_020226215.1. Classification (NCBI taxonomy): domain Eukaryota; kingdom Viridiplantae; phylum Streptophyta; class Magnoliopsida; order Fabales; family Fabaceae; genus Sindora; species Sindora glabra. Next base: position 51,832,358 of record CM035230.1, on the reverse strand, counting down.
GTCGGCGTCGCTGCTTGAAGGAAGACTCTATGTTCTAGCTGAAAAAGATTTTTGTGCATTGCAAGAGAAAAATTGTTGAAATTTGTGTTTGCGCGGTAGAGGAATAAAGCAAGCTAGGTTTCCCGCTTGGGTTTGGCACCAGGAGTAAAAGGTAAAGTGAAAGGGAGGTAAATTTTTTTAGTTTTTGCTGGCAATTGGAGTTAATTGCCACTAAATAGTATAATTATAATGGCAAATTTTTATTTGCCGGGAATAGTTAAACAAATTAAAAGAAATCGTGGCCTTTATATAATTGCCACTAAATATTTGCCGTTAAAAGGTATTTTTGGTGTAGTGTATTTTATACTAATCCATTATTATTCTTTTTATGTGAGGAAACAAAATGTACAGAGCACACCATTTTCATATTGAAAGTACATCCTGCAAGGATAACTAATTATATGATCCCAAAGGTCAAAGGAACTTCTTAAAATTGACAATCGTCAGCTCATTCCAACACCTTCAAGTCGATAAGTGTCGATTATGTGCCAATAATCGTTCGGCACATAAAAGCTCATTTAAATATTTTTTATGGCCATAAACATTGGTCATGTGCTGATGATCCAATATAACAAAATTGATGATTTACATTGGTTGATAGGTGCTAATTTAAAAAAAAAATCGACATTTTGATATAATAATATTTTTAAAATTATATAAAAATTTAAGATGATAAATTAAAAAAATAATATATAAACATTGGGTAATAACTTACGGTGCCAATTATTTAATCAACCATCATTTAAAATATATTTCAAAACATGCATTAAAAACTATAAAGGGTATGATATCAATTTTATTAAATATCCATCATCTAAAAAGCATTTAAAAAATTTCATTGGAAAATATAAAATCATAGAACATTATTCCTAATTATCAACTATCATTTAAAAGCCATTTAATAAGTCAAATTAAACACTAAAGAAGCATGAAATGTTTATTTTGTGTAATAAATAACATTTATTTTTTATCTATAAATCTTTCCTCTAAGTTTGTCTTTCCATATAAACTTTTTTGAACTCTCTCCAATATGTTCCCGAATGAGTTTGACATATAATATTATTGATGATCTCTCACTCTACTTTCATCAAGAGAGTATACAATAAAAAAACCTTAACCTTTGTTTCTCTCCCATTGTATACTTTCTCATTTCCCATTAGGTGAATATGGAATGGAAGATTTAGTCAATAGAACAACTACTTATCTCTCACTCCACTTTTATCAAGATAGTATACAATGGAAAAATCATAACTTTTAATTCTCTCCTATTATATACTCTCTTATATTAGTATACAATGGGAGAAATTTTAGCAATAATAGTGGAGTTTGCATCAAGGGTGAAGATTTTGATACATAGTTGTTTTATGTATTCATATATAAATATATAGTTTCTATTTTGATGATTTATTACAATTATTTTGTATAAATTTATAAAGATATTATTTCTCTTCACTTATTAGTTTGTACTTTCCTTATGAACATAGCAATAAGATTTTATAAATTTGTAAAATTGTTCCTTTTTCCTCATTGTATATATATATATATATATATATATATATATATATATATATATATATATTGTTTTTACTTAAATTTTATAATAATCATTTGGATTACATAGATTAATAAAAATAAGACATATTGAAACAAATATAATGTTCTATGTTAATTTGGTTTAAAAATAACTTTCTTTAAATATTTGATTGTTTACATAACAAAATTATGAAATAATTGAAAGGACTCTATCTAGGAAATGACAAATATGAAAAACATCAATTTTTAGAATTAATTGATGTCTAATATAATGACATTATTTGTAGAATTTAAGGATGCATAAATGAATGCCATTCATGAAGAAGTTTAAATGAATGAAACTAAAGACATTTAAACAAATGAATTTATGAAAAAGTTTAAATAAACAAAATTGAAGAAGTGAAAATATTTAAATGAATGAATTTATGAAGAAATTCAACTAAGTGAAATTGAAGATTTCAAAAAGAATGGAGTGTAACAAGAAATGAACTTAAAATGTTAACTTTTTTATAGATGATTGTCATTGAAGTCCATTTCAAATGTTGTGACTCGTAAATGTTCATCAAATTGAAATTAAAACATCACTTTATTTTTTATGACCATCGTTTATATTTTTTTTCAATCATAATGATAGTTCATCAACAAATTACACTTCATTTTATCACTTAAGCATCGTCTTAAGCCATTGCAATCATAGAAATTTCCAAAATTAAGATATTGATTTTAAATTAATAATTGATGTCTAATTTTGTGCTCTTGGATTATAAATAAGGCTCTCCATTCTTATTTAAAATAAATTAATGATTTATGAAGATAGATCTTCTTCCATCAAAAAGAGAACTTCTAAGATGCTTTACTCTATCAATTTTGTGCTTAATAAGGTACTTGATTTCTTTGTTCGTGCCTTTGACTATCACTATGTTTTAATACAATATTGGAGATATGTTACTTACTCTGTATTTTATCTTAAAATTGGTAAAATAAGCCCTATTTGTGCTCTATCAATTAGTACTCTTTAATGGTGATTCATTATTCTGCAATCTCTCAATATTTTATGTAGCATATGATTATGTAGAAATTATAAGTTACAATAAACCATCAAAACTTACACATTTATAAATTATGTTTTTGCTCATTGTAAAAGATATGGTTCATAGAGGCATGAAATTTGATGCTCCATAAACATACTATAACTTAAGAATTTTTGCACCACCATATTTTGCATCTATACATGAAACTTTAAATGATTCTAGAACAATAGCCAATAACAAATAGTACCAATTGATAAAGCACAAATAATATTTGTTTTTACCAAGTTTGAAATAGCATATAGAGAAAGTAGCTAGCATGTCTTCATATTGAAAAACAATGACAATTAATGGCTCATAACAAATCAAGTAATCAAGCAATATGAAGGAATTAGGAGTAGAGGATAACCACTTTCCCTTTATGTTTATTATAAATAAAAAATCTATTGTTCATTGTAAATAATAGTTTTTCCTTTTTTTATGTTTATTTACTCATATAGAAATAAATAAAATGGTAAATTGATTTTCTTAACAGATTATTTCCTTTCTTGTATTTCATTTACATTTAATTTATTGCTATTTGTATCTATTTAATTGTATAAAAAGAATATTTTAATTCAAAAAGAAATTTTAATGCTACCAATTTTACTTAGCACAATTCATATAAAAAACATAAATGGTTAGTTCACAAAATGATATTGGTGTTCTTTATTGGATTTAGACCTACAATATTGTTGCTTGTATATATATGTAATATATATAAATTATGTTTTAGGATTCTTGTTTAATATAAAACTAGAAATTATAAATTCTAATATGTATAATGTTTTGGAATGCTTATAGAAAAAGTTTTCCAAAAGAAAGGAAATATTTTTTTATTAAAAGATAACAATGTTATTTTTTTTTGTAGAAATTGACATTGAACATTACTTAATCAGACAATATCGTTATATTATAGATGATGGTGTCTTATTTCAACTAATGTCTAATATTATACTTCAGTATCAATTTATTTTAGAAACCAACATGTAAATTTAGGCCACAAATGCAAATTAAAAATGAAAATGTTAAAGCATGGCGCGAGTTGAAAATAGAAAGAGTGAAGTACAATGCCATTCACAAATTTTACCTTAAAACTCTTCCAACTTTAAAATGATTCTCTATCTAATAAAATAAACTCTCTTTTCAACTTTAAGATAATTCTTATTGATTTTATATTTTTGCTCACTAATTATTTTATAGAACTGAAGCTCAAATAACCTTTGACTAAATATACGAGTTTTAGCACTCACTAAAAAAGCATAGGATGTAAATGTGAGTATTTTTTTCCTTTTGTTTATTCTTGCAATTTAGTTTCCATTTTTTTATTTGATCTTTTTTTTATTATCATCATTTTGATGTAACTTTTACAAGTTTGTATAAGTAAGAAATTTAATCTCATTTATTTTCTTTGGTGTTATTTCGTAATATCTATTATTTATTTATATGTAAATATTAATACATCAAAATTTTTATGAATGCTTTTTTCGTCTACAAGTGTTGTATTCAAAAGATATTTTTAAAGAGTGCAAACCTTACATATTGAGCAATGGATATCAAGATAAATTTAATAAAATACCTATATCTAATTATGATACTATATACAAATTTTCATCATTTTCAATTTTTTTGTTATTTAATTTATTCTTTAAAGTTGTTTAAATTGGAATTCTCTCGAGTAATAAATGTTTACTTTTTATATTTGGCTATGAATACAAGGAAAACAAAGAGGATAAGGGAGTGAAGAGTTTGAGACAAAGAAATGAGGAACTAGGATTTGCAACATAAGGTTAGGGTTAAGGTTTCCGATATAAGGGTGAGAAACTAGAGGTTAAGGTTTAGGTGGGTAAGGTGAATATATTAATGTGTGTATCCTAGGAGCTAATCATAAAATGATTATAATAACACACAATGTATTAAGTTTTTATTTAGGCAATATAATTATTTTTTTTATTTTTTTTAATATTTGCATAATTTATAAATTAAATATAATAATTATCCTTGGAATAGTTTTGTTATTCCTAAAATGTCCATAGTTGAATATTTTTACAAAAGAGATAGTAATAATATATTGAAACTATCATGTATGATAATTGATGATTATGAATTATAAATATATGATATCAAGTCAATACATAGGTATATTGTTAGTGAACATATGTACTGGATTGACCCACTGTAAGAATATTGCATGAATTATCATATATCATTAGTTATTCTCATGTGACCATGATGCACGTATTCCTTTAACTTAAAGTTATTATAGTTTCCTACATGAGAGGTCACACACATCGATGCCATCCTATGTCACCTTTAATCGGGATGATGTGTAAAGCGTTGATTAGGTATGTCACGAATTATACTGAGGGATGTGAATGATATAGATCATAGTTTATTACTCTTGTATAAAGGAAAGATATCCTTGGGCCCCTTGATTGAGTAAGACTTAGAAATGTATGGTCATACTCAATTGGATCAGTATGTGATATTAATTATTTGTTTAAGTTAGTCTACTCAATATCAAGAAATATAAATTAAACATTAACAAAGATGACACATTCTATTCCTCTAGTTCAATTTGGATATCATCACAAAAGAGATTATGATGCAAAGCATTGATTACACATTAGGTGGATGTCAAATCATAAATATTCTTACTACTTAGATAGTAGTGATATATTACTAGATACCGCTCACTATCTATGGTCCAATGATAGGTCATTGCTAACATAGTAGGAATTTACATGATCACACAAAAGGAATAAGGATGAGATAGTAACTAATTTATTTTTAATTAGACTAAAAAATTACTAATTAGGCTTGTTATTATATATATATATATATATTATCAAAGTAATAATGTATATATATTATTCATGTAATATATATTATATTAATTATATGATATTATCTGATACCAAAGTAAATCAGATAATTATATAATTTGATATTAGATAATTATATTATGAGATAATATTATTATCTAATAATATTTAACTATTAATATTAAAATAATATTAGATAACTAATGGATAAGTTTTATATCTTCTCACTCTCACCTTGTTATAGATAAGTATTAATGGTTGAGTAGAATTAAGATTAGATGTGATTTTCCTTGTAGGACTAGAAAAGATGCATGCTTTTAACTTTATAAAATGGGTATGAAGGCATCATTGTTGTGTATGAAAAATAAGTAAATTTTCCATTAGCAAAACTGCATAAAAACACCCTATAAAATTGCACTATACCCTTTTTTTGTGTGAGAGACAAATCCTAGCAAATTTGTAAAGGTTGAGAAGTCACCATTCGCTTTGAGTGAATATTGTGGAGGCATCATCACCTAATTGTGCTTGTGAATCGGATCTGCACTCCAAAAGGTAATATTTGATTCTTAATTTATGTCCTTGCGCATTGATTTATGGGAAGGTTTCACATGACATGATTTTGAAGATCTATTTTTCTGCTACATTACATGATGCATGTGAAACCTGACAAAATACATATGTAATGTTAGTTATTTAAATGAACTAATGTATTATCATGTATATTAAACATTGATTTTAGAAAGTAAATGATGTTTAGTATTTTTATCCAAGATTTTAGAAATATAAAAGATGTTAATTTTCATAGAATAAAATTAACATTGTTGTTATATTCTATGATAGTTTAGAAATCGACATTGAAACTACATACACTATAATGCTTAATAAGATGTTGGTCATTCTCTGATATGTAATCTCTTAAACACATGATATTTATAAGCTATTCTATAATAGTGATTGTTAAATAAAACAAAGCCAATATGAGCATCTTCAAGTTGATAAGCATAAGTTGTGTGTCAATAATCAGTAAACATAAAAAAGCTTATATGAAAATCTTCCCACAACTACAAAACTGCCATTTAATGTTAGCATATTGATGTTAGTTAAAGTAAAAATTGGCATATATAATGCCACAATAGCATTTTTGAAGATAGTACAACTTACCATATTGGTTGAAATAATTACTTGATGTTATAAAGGTATAATTTCTAATGGGAGATAAGGGCACATTTTATGAAAACTTACAATAACAGTTATTATTTGCAACTAATGCCTATTTTAACTTATATACCAATTTAGACATAGACAACATCTAAAGTTATGTAAATTAGTGCTTATTTTGAAAAGTGAGATATATCACATTAATTTAAATAAAGAATTGGCATCATAATAGCCTTTTACATCAATTTTTAGAGAACCAACATCAAAAGAAAGGGGAAGAATTAGTCCAAAAAATTAGTATACTATTAATATGTCAATTTTTTTTTATAAAACTAATATCTAAAGTAATGTTAATCACTAGCATTTGAAAATGAATTCAACTTAGGCATTAGTGTTTTTTTTTTATAAATAATCAATATCTAAGATTATAAGAGTAGTGATATTTTTGCATCATAGATAAAACAAGTCTTATTTTTTCCTTATCATCACCTTCACTTTTTCTCTTATTTGTTTTCAAACTCATTCTTTGTCTCCATCCAATTCCGTATACAAAACTCTATCTCTCACTCCATCTTTCACCACATGTCAATGAGCTATTAATACTTTTTTAACTAATATCAAGCATGAAGTGGGTTTAAAACGTAAAAGACACCTTTCTTGCTTCCATTTCTTTCATTTTTTGCATAAGTTTATTAAAAGATTTTAACAGATCTTCATCAATGAGTTATTAATACTCCTTTAACTAGCGTCAAACATGAAACAAGTTCAAAACATAAAAAGTATCTTGCTTCTATTTCTCATATCCTTATCTCTTTTAGTTCTTTCTTTTTTTGCATAGGTTTTTCAACAAATTTTTATTTATGTTTCATTTGTATAGCTTTTAAGGTTATATTTAAGTTTTAGATACTTATTATATATTTAATAAAATGTTCTAGGGAAGTCTAAAATTGGCTAAACAGCAACAAGAAATGAAGAAAAAAGTAAAAAAAAAAGTCTATAAAAATGGCTATTTTTCGCAATTTCAAGAAAAGCAAAAACCTTTGGCCTTTTGCAAATAGATAAATGTTAAAATATTACATGAAATTGATATAAAATTTATCCTAAATAAACAATTGAGTACGAAATTATGACCTTTCAAAAATTTTAAATTAAAATATATATTCTTAATAGGGTGTTAGGTTATTCAATTTTAGCAGGATTTTAGATTAATTTAATTTTTACTATAAATATTTTGGTAAGAAAGTGAAAAGCTAATATTAAAAAATATTATGTAAACATTTCAAGTTAGTTTTTACACTAAAAACTGACATGAAATGTAAAAGAATTAAAATATATTTAAAAGAATAGATTTAGTTTTTCTTAAATTGATGTAATAAATCTTTTTCATGTTAGCTATATAACTAACATGGAATAATTTAACACATAACAATGCTTGTATGCATGTCAGGTCACTAATATAGATTTGCCTTTTAATATTGCCCTATTTACTTTGGTTAATGTGAAAACTTATATATATAATGATATGATGACATTTTTTTAAAAAAAGTGTAACTTGGTATATCAATTAAAATAATAAGCTGATGTTATAAAATCCTATTTTCTAATAAGAGATGAAGGGTTTGATATGAGGAAACTTAATAGGATAGTTATGCAATAAATCAACATTGAACATGAATACCACCTTGGTTTAAATTTAATCGTCATCTAGATAAACACTATATGGAATATTAGACATTGCTTGTAAGTTAAATTGATATCCAAAGGAATGTTAACAACTAATGAATGTTTATATTTATGATGTTATTCAAAATTGTAAAGAATATTTAAATTTTTTGTTGGTTTCATATGGAATTGACATCTAAAGAATGTCAATAGTTAACTAATGACTATATTTATGGTTTTATTAGAAATTATAAAGAAAATTGGTATTTTAGACGTCAATTTTACTAAAAAATTAACGTCCAAAGGTTATTTTCAATTAATTAATATTTGTATTTATAATATTATTGAAAACTATAAATATTACTTATATTTCAAATGTTTTATTTAAAATGCATTATAAAATTCATGATATGATTATTTACAATATCAATTTTTTAAATAACCCATGTTAAAAAGATATATCAATGAGCCAACATGAAAAAGTTTATTTTTAATATGTCAATTATCTATTAATAACTGACATAGAAAGTCTTATATTGCCTATATATTATAGTCCAGTCTCCATTTAAAACATCTTTGCGATACCTTAACCTTCACAATCTAATTCTAGAGTTTGATTATGATTCAAAGATAATCACTATTCCATTTCATGAAGCCTAATTGAAAGAGGTTGCAAATCTTATTGAAAGACTTACCTTACCTTTAACATCTCAAGTCTTAAAATGTATGTCCTAGGATGCTAAAGGACAGTTAAGTCCTTCGATAAAACAAATAACCTCCTTTAACTGGGCTTTTTAAGATGAAAAGGAAGGTAATCCTTGATTTCATTCCAAACTCTAGCATTGGTAATGAAAACAAATGTAATGTTAAATGTTAAATATTTGTGTTTGTTACTGTTAAGATAGAAGTCTCCTTCTACCTTAGTTTCTCTATAAAGGTGGTGTAAGATGTTGGGTTTCATATATATCATGTAACATAATAGAATATAGATTTTTTAAAATTATGTGATGTGAAACCTTCTCACGAATCAATGCATAGGGACATAAAGCAAGAACCAAATATTACCTCTTGAAGTGCAAATCTAAATCACAAACACAATCAAGTGATGATGCTTCTATAATATTCACACGGAGTGAATGATAACTTCTCAACATCCAAGAATTTACTAGGATCCATCTCTCACACAAAGGAGTAGGGTTTAGTGTGGTTTTAGTAAAGTTTTATGCAATTTTTGCTAGTGGAAATTTTATTTGTTTTCTATATTAAATAATGATGCCTACATGCCTTTTTTATAAACCTAAAGGTAAGCCTCTTTCCTAGTCTTACTAGGAAAATTGCATCTAATTTTAATTTCACTCAACCACTAATACCTTATCCCTAACATTGTGAGAGTGATGAGAGATAAGGCTTATCCATTAGTTATCTAATATTACTTTAATATTAATAACTAAATATTATTAGATAATAATATTATCTTATAATATAATTATATAATATCAAATAACATAATTATCTGATATTACTTTAATATCATATAATATCATATAATATAATATAATATAATATAATACGTGAATGTACATATATATTATTACTTTGATAATATATATATATATAAAATAATAAGCCTAATTAATAGGTTTTTAGTCTAACTAAAAACTAATTACTTACTATCTTATTCTTACTCCTTTTGTGTAACCATGTAGGTTCCTACTATATTAGTAATGACGCATCACTGGACCATAAATAATGAACAGTATCTAGCAATACATCACTGCCACCCAAGAAGTAAGAATGTCTCTGATTTGATATTTACCTAATATGTGATCAATGTTTTGTAACATAATCCCTTTCATAATGATATCTAAATTGAATTGGAGGCATGGAATGCATTATCCTCGTTAATATTTAATTTATATTTCTTGATACTAAGTGGACTAACTTAAACAAACGATCAATATTACATATTGATCCATTTGAGCACGATTATGCATTTTTAAATCTCACTCAATTAAAAGGTCTAAGGATATCACTCCTTTATATAAGAAAAACAAAATCCTATTTACATTACTCACATATCTCTATATGATTCGTGAGACACCTAAATAATGTCCTACACACCATCTCAATTAAAAGTGACACAGGACGACATCAAAGTATGTGACCTCTAATGTAAGGAACTGTAGTGACTTCATGTCAAAGGACTATGTGCATTATAGCCACATAAGAATAGTTAATGACATTTGACAATTCATGTAATATTCTCACAGCGGGTCAATCTAATACATTTGTTTACAAATAATATATCTATGTATTGACTTGATATCATATATCCATAATTCATAATTATCAATCATCATACATAATAATCTTAATGTATTATTACTATCATTTCTACAATAACATTCGACTATAGATATTTTAAGAATAATAAAACTATTTTAGAGATAATTATTATATTAAGTTATAAATTGTACAAATATTAAAATAAAACAAGACAAAATATAATAATTATATTGCCTAAAGTAAAATGTAATACGTTATACATTATTATAATCATTTTATGATTAGCTCTTAAATACACACACCGGTAGAAGACTCATTTCTCAATATTACTAAGTTGTATATATGATATATATGTGTTCATCTAATTCAAGCATGGAGAATTCAATAAAAAACAATTAACAACAAGGAATATATTGAATATTAGTGTATATAATAGGTCCTCCAACTTAAAAGCCCTTAAGTTTATATATAATGTATAATAGGCATGAAGATTTGAGTCATCAAACCATTATGATTATTATATGCTTTATATAAAAAATTAGTTATTTATTATATTAGACTCTTAGTTGATGATGTAATGATATAGATGCAATAAAAAAATAGGTATTTATTATATTTTTTTATGTAATAATGTAAAAAAATTCATGAAAATAAATAAAATTGCAATTTCATAATTCATCGTTGTCTTATTTCTCATATATTTTTTCTTATGTTCATGATTTTCTTCATTTAGATGGTTTTCTATTTTTGAATATATATTAATTTCAATGCATAATGAGTTTAAAATATTACTCTTTAAAACATTTAGAAATAACTATTCAATATAAGTTTCAAAATTTTTTTAATAGATAATCATTTCAATGCATAATGAGTTAAAATGTTATTCTTTCTCTTTAAAAATTTAAAAATAACCATTCAACATAACTTTCAAAAATTTCAATATATTGATTTATTCTATGTACAAATGTGTGAAGAATTGAATATTTTGTTAAGAACAACATATTTTGACATGATGTAAAAAAGAAAATAAACCACATCAACTTCTTTCTAAAAATTAATGTCTTTATATTATTACATTGATTTTTATAATAACCAATATATTAAAATATATTCCACATATTTGAAAAATATTATGTAATAAAAAATTATAAAACTACATTGGGTGTTTGTATTAAACTAATGTGAAAAGTACGTATTGAAAATAGTAGATGTTTTGACATGTTATTCTCAATCATTAAAATTTTACTTCAAACATTGGATATTAAATATCAATTTTAGTATATAACTAACATCAAAATATACAACGATTTCATTTTACTCTTCAAATAATTCAAGAAAATAAAGGCATGAGTTGAAATAGAAGGTAATCTCCAACTTAATGCCAAAGAGTAAAGTGCAAAGTTCTTCAATCTTTCTCTTGAGATTCATTCTATCTTAAGTAGATACTCCTATTAAAGTTAAAAAAACTTGTGTTCAACTTCTCATTCATCCCTTAACTCACTGAAGTTTTCTTTACTATGTTAAGGTGCATTTATAATTCTAATTTTTATTCTAATCATAAGTAACAATTATATAATGCTATAATTGTATAGTTTTTATATTGGATTATAATCTATTTATCTAATTTCTTTTTCTAGGGTTTTAGGTGTTTAGATATTGATGTAACTCTCATGTTATTTACATATTTATACATGTATTCTTTGATGTGTGGATTTCTTATGTATTTATTGCATTTATGCTTTAGACTGATTAGTCATGGACTGAGGATGGATATTTATTAATTGTCTAACCTTTAAATTTATCAAGGGATTAATGAGTTTATTAGATTTTCTTTAAAAAAAAGAAAGAGGAGGAAATTGGTAATAAGCTTATATTATGTCCTTGTGTGAAATATATCTATCTTAAAGTGCTTAATCCCATAAAGTATGAGCACATCTACTTTTTAATGGCATTCACTAGAGATATAAGAGATGGATATGGCATGGAGAAAGTGTCATGACCTAATTTCTGGCATCATGATTGTTGGGATTGGGAGTTATACAAGCGCAGGGAAATAAATCGATCCCACCCAATGGATCCATGCAAAACGTTAAATCAGAACAAAGATTCATTCAATACCTTAATGATAACTCTAGAACTCGGTCGTTAATCACCTCTTCAGCTTCCTTTTTGGCCAAAGACTCCGAGGTATCTACACAAACCCGTGAATCACCGATGAACGTCCACACGAATACTAGTTGGAATTGTTCTCCTTTGCCTCGTAGTGCTAGCTATGCCTCTTCAAGGGTTTTGGTTAATGAGAGGTGCTAGAATTTTTCTATGCTTGGGATGCGTGAATAACCATCTCTATTATTAGCTAACAAGTCTATTTAAATAGGTGCAGAGAAAACTTTAACTATTTGGGCTTTGTTCCATGTATAATTATGGGCTTATTATTGAGCCTTATAATTATAATATGGAATTCTCAAATATTAGGCCCAAACAATTTAGTCCATTAATTTCAAATCCACTAGGCTCTAAGTGTGCGACCCTACAGGCTCTCATCATGTTAGCAATGATCATTAATCATATTAATGATCATAAATAATAAGCGGTGTCTAGCAACACATCATTGTTACCTAAGTAATGAAAAAATTAATGATTTGACTAAACTTTTATACGTGATTATCATCTATATCCTTTTGTCCTAAACATCTAGATTGAGCACGAGACATGGACTGTGTCATTCCCGTATAGCCTAATCTTGAGGTTTCTTGATCCCTAAGTAAGCTTACTAAAGTAAATATAATTGACATCCTATGTCAATTAATCTAAGCATGGCCATGCATTTCCTCAGCTTTACTTAATCAAGGGGCTCATAGATATTACTCCTGTTATATAGGAGGAACAAATTCTATCTTGATCATATAAATCCCTTCGCATGATATGTGACATATCTAATAACTACCCTTGCATTTACTCAACCATGAGTGATATAGAATAGTATCAAAATATGAAACTCACAAATAGGAAACTTTGGTGAGCTCAAGTCAAAGGACCATATTAATAATGATCACTAAGAATCACTCATGATACTTATATAACGATCCCTGTAGTGTTCTTAGGATGGGTTAGTCTAGTATACAAGTTCTCTAACTTGTACTTATGTGTAAACTTAATATTCCATATAAGTCATCACACATGCTAGTTTTAACATATCAAAGCAACCTAATCCATAATGATATATGACTAGGGATATTTAAGAATACAATTATTCTAAAGTTATTATCATAATTAAATATATTACGTAGACAATATATATAAATATAATAATTGAAATTACTATTAAAATAATATGATTCAAAATTATAATCACCAATATGATTAGTTTTAGGGCATATACACTAACAATGATTGGCATAAAGACATTTAACTAGAATAATTCTATTAGTAAAAATGTCTTTACAAGCCTCTAAAAGACTTCTAACACTTATTTCTTAACTTTTCTTTTGATAATATTAGACATTTATGGAAATAAAATTTACTACACATGGACTTTGAAAATTAAAGAATAATTTACATATGTAAAAAGAGTTGTACCAAAGTTCTGAAATTTTATAAAGATACAAAATCAATGTACATATACTAAAGTAAAACATATAAACTCCTAATTTGAACTATTTTACAGCTCGACTCTATAGATAAAGAATATGGAAGCATGTGAAGGGCGTTGATACAAATATCAGTTATGCTGGGACAGATCATTTTCAGAGTCTGTAGATAAAAAATTAACAATAGAATGTGTAAGTATTATCATACTTAGTGAGTGACTGTACCTTTCCTTTTCTAGAGAGTTTCCACCTTAATAAATCAAATACATAACAATAAACAATGTAAAATGTAATTGTGAAATAAGTATTGATTTAATTTAACTCTACTGTATCTAATATAATCTTTCTATATAATAGTTACAAAGATCTTTCTAATAAATGGCAATAGTTAGTATATAAGTTCCTCCTTATATCTTTAGTCCAACCTTATCCCTCGCCACCCTAAGTGTTAAGCCATCAACTTTATTCCTCCAACCCTTACCACTCCTCTCCTTCTCTGCAAAGGATATAAATCTCCCCCCAACAGATCATGTATAGAGTAAGTAATGATAAGATATCGGCCATAGCATCAATTACTCATTTCAAATTCATAGGGTATGGTCAAAATACTAACTTTGCCATAAAACCTAGCCATTCTTATACTTATTTGTATTTTGTCAATTCTCAACAATATATTCAAAGATAAATTATTAAAGATAAATTATTACCAACCTTCCATAGATTTTCAATCCTTATGTATTCAGTTTCTTTAACCATATATTATTGTATTTAAGGGTAACACAAACAACTTTTTCATTCATATTAAAAGCAATACATAAAAAACTTATAACAACATGATTCTAATATCATCATTTATGCTATACAATCAAATTCATTTTGATATATCTACAATTGCAAACTCTAATCACTTATGTATATATCATGGTTTAGTACCCTTAGGGGCCTTCAAATTAACTCAAAGTCTTACCAAGATTTGTTCCAGCAATTCTAACATCATATTAGATATGAAACATTAATTACTTTGAAACATTAATTCCTATAGATACTATTCACACAAAACCTAAATGGCAGTTTTAGAAATAAGGCAACATGTGCACACTTGAAATTCAAGCCACTTTTCATCTACCAAAGGGAAGTAAATTGCTTCCAAACTTTTCTAAGACATTCTTAACATATCAAATAACGATTAACTTAGGTGTTGTACAATTAATTTCGTGGATTCACTAATGCACTAAGAGCATGAATCTAAGGTTGCCAAATTCAAATAACACTAGAGCTGTAAAATCTAATCAACTATTTGGATAACCAAATCAAATTCAATTGCCACTAAATTTTTACAAAAGCTTAATAACATCCAAAATAGAATTTTTGAAAAATTTCATAATTTTTCTAAATCATTTGATGCCTCAAAATTTTCTAAACTCGAGACTATACAAAACAAGGTTTTGAAACTGGTAGTTTTGGATATTTCACTTTTAACTTAGTTTTTCATGCATTTAAAAATTACCAAAATCCCCTAATTTCATCTCCAATTATTCTAACACTAAATATGACCTTCAGATATCTAGAATTCAAATTTTAATAATTCCTAATCCATACTTATAAAGAGAAACAGAACCATCCTAGGGAATCATTCTAACACCACTTTAATCCTAGAATTCTCCTATAATCATTTCTTGAAGACATGCTCCATAAATCATATCCAACTCATTTCAATATTATAATACAAACAAAATATGATCATAATAACATATATACAGCTCCAAAGTCCAACCATTTAGATCATCACAAATACCACATTTATAATGACAATTTCATCAAATTTCTTCATCTATTTTGAGAAAACTCAATAGAATAAAGGTAATTATCACTCATCTCAACCTCTTGAATTCTTAAACTTGAAAAACCCCCCTTTGAATAGAACAAGAACAACTCTAACGAAATTAATCAAATTTTAGAAGTTTAGGAGAAGAATTAGCCATGAAAACATGAAGGAAGATGAAGAAAACCCTAAGTTACCTTACTTATGTAAGGAAATTGAAAATCCTTGTAAAGGAGGCTAGAGAGTTCATGTTTTTGCTAATTTTTGGGCAAGAAAATGTACAAAAATTTACCCTAAAACCTTATATATATATATATATATATATAAAACACTAAAAACCCTAAGCTTCTAAGGTAAGTTTCCTAATTTACAATTTTGTAAAAATGCTTTATTGTGGCAGCACATAGGGGTCATGACTTTTGCTAGGAGTTCAAGAGATTTTTCCCTAAAATCCAATTAAAATAAGCTAAATAAATTACTTTAAAAAAATCACTAACAAATGCCCTTTATTTTACAAGTATTTATCAAATTACCTAAGGTTTTCTACACACTTAGGCCCTACTTTTGTGAGCTTGAATTTTCCTAATTCAAAGATCATGTTTAGGCCTAAAAATATTAAACTAAGTTAGCCCAAATAATTTAGGATGATCTATTTCAAATTCAGGCTCAATCTCTAGGTTTTCGAGTTAACTAAACAAATTTTTTATTACTCGGGATCCTAATTTTCTATCGAATTTCTAATAAATTTTCCCAAACCTAATATTGGGATTTTTATAGTATCTTGGCTGATACTAATGCCTAACATAAGTTTGACAAAAATTCTAGATAAATATATCCTAAATCTATCTTTGCAATTTAGTTAAATTTTACCTAATTTCATTACTTGGTTTCTATTAGAGTAATTTTCTATCCAAAATTTATTCTTAAAATTTCTTGCCTTATTAGGGTATTATGTAAAAAGTTCCCATAAAGATGATAACATAGATGTAGGAGCGGATGATTGGCTAGAGAACATAATTCATGATGTTTAAAGTGATTTCATTAAATGCCTATATATCCTTAATAACTTGTTAAGTGATGCAAAGAAACCTTTGTATCCATGTTACACCAAATTTACATAATTATCTATTAAGCTAAGATTGTTCAACTTGAAGGTAGGGAATGGGTGGAGTGATTAAAGTTTCATGACATTACTACAATTGTTGAAAAAAATGTTTCCTAAAGGTAGTGAGTTATTAAATCGTACTTATGAGACCACAAAAGTCCTGTGCTTGATGAGCAAGGAGTATAAGAAGATATAGTCTTGCTTTAATGATTGCATTTTGTACTAAAATAAAAATAATACTTTAGATAAATGTCCAAAATGTAGGGCACCATATTACAAATAAAGGAATAATGATGGCATTAATAATAAAAAGGCTCTAATTAAGGTGTTATAGTATCTTCCAATAATGTCAAAGTTTAAATGAATATTTACAAATGAAAGGCATATTAAGAACTTAACATAGTATGTAGACCAAACACTATCTAATAGTATACTTTAGCATCTAGCTAATTCTTCTCAATGGAAAATGATTGAAACATTGTTCCTTGAATTTGGCAGTGAATTAAGAAACCTTAAATCTGCATTTTGTACTAATAGAATGAATCCTTATGATAACATGAGTAGTAAACACAATATATGGCTTGTTATATTGGCAATCTACAATCTACTTCTTTGGCTACGCATAAAGTATAAGTATATCATGTTATCTTTGTTGATTTTAAAGGTAAGACAATTATTAGCACCGCTTATTATAGACCTGAAGATGATATTGGAAGAACCTATCTTGGCCTTTAATGCACATTGTTAAAAATCATTTATTTTGCATATCATATTTTTTTGCACAATCAATAATATCCCAACTTACAATAACTTATCTAGCTATTACATCTAAAGGCATAGTGCAAGCCTTATTTTTTAAATGGAACTTGTTTTTCTTAACTCAAGCATGGTATAAAAATGGTGTGTCTCAATCATTGGAAATGTTTACATTATGGCCATTGATATCACAAGCTAAAGAAGGCTTTTAATAGGTCACTAGAAGAAATAATGGCCCCAACTTCCTTAATTAGAGATTAGGTTTAGATGAATAAGTGTAATTGAATTTTTAGATGCATTGCTTCGTTTATTACTAGTAACTAAACAATATCTTTGATTTATTAATGATATGTGATTTTGTATTTCAAGTTTTTAATAATTTAAAAATGTCAATGTTGTTCTTAGCAAACCTAACAAGCCTATAATTAAAAATAGTCCATGGAAAAATAGATTCATATTCTTTGATATTAAAACAGCTATCCATGAGACACAACATTGATGCCATGCATAAAGAAGAAAATATTTATAACAATCTAGTTAGAAAACTATTAAGTATATATAGGAAGACCAACGATATAGTCAAAGCCAAGTTGAACTTGGTTAAAATGTTCATTCAAAGAGAACTAACATGAAAAAAATGGGTCAATGTACATTTCTTATGTTACCTTGCCATACTTTATTTAGAAAGGAAAAGATAAGTTTTTGCAAGTATTTACTTATTGTTAGGGTGCCACAAGAGTATTCTTTAAATATTAAGAACTTAATATCAATGAAAGACTTAAAGCTAATTGATTTGAAGTCTCATGATTACCATGCTTTGATGTAGCAATTGATACCAATGGCTATTCAATCAATCTTAGCTAAATATGTCAAACACACTATCATTAGACTTTATTTCTTCTTCAATGGAATAGGTAGTAAGGTTGTTGACCTTAAGAAGTAAGAGAACTTGCAAAGATAAGTTGTGGTTACTCTCTATTAGTTAGAGATGTATTTCCTACTCTTATTTTTTGATATCATAGCAAATCTAGTTGTGCATTTGATGAGAGAGAAGAAATTATGTAAGCATGTACCCCTTTGAGCAATATATAAAAATCCTAAAAATATATGTAAAGAATAAACATTAACCAGAAGGATGCATTGTTAAAGGCTATATTGCTAAAAAAGTGGCTAAGTTTTGTAGTGACTACTTATTAAATACAATTGCCATTGAACTTCGAAAGTCTTATTACAAGGGTAAAAATGCAAGTAAGGGTACATTGAGTATTTTGGTGGTAACCATAAGCATTGAATTATGTATACAAGCCTATCTTTACATCTTGTATAAAAGTTTAGCCTTACATGGATAAGCCTATGACCCTTCTTAGTAGACAACATTGCATAAAAAATAATCAATGAATCCAAGCTGAATACAATCAATCATTCCTTAATTGCTTTGAGAGTTAAGTTCATTATCTGATGGTGTAAAGACCACCAAATGTGATTTTTGAAACCATCAACGGATGTAAAATCCATACATGGAAGTCATCTCTTATTGTGGATATGATATCAATTAATATTCTTTCTATACAAAGGGCCAAAATAATAGGAGCGTTAAGTAGAATAATGGGTTTACTTTGATGGCTTAGGTTATGCATGTAAGTATTTCTAAAGATAAGAATGTTGTGTATGCTAATATATCATTATTACAGGGTTATTGAAGACATTTGGAAGCTTAAATACATTACGTTTGAGGAGTTCATGTTCTAATATAAATGGGTTAAGAATAAGAATAGCATCTGAGTCAATGAATCAAGATTAACACGGGTAGATCTTAATAAGGAAGGTTACAAGGAGGAGTCATTCATAATGGCATCCTAGGCAAAATAAGTATTTTATATCATAGATCTATTCAATCATAAGTAATGTGTAACTCTACCAAAAAAAAGATAAATTGTTGGTGATAAAAATAAAGAAAACTTACGGGATGATACTGAAGAGACTCCTTCTTTCTCTATAAGAATACCTCCTTTGGATGACAAAGGTGATGTAAAAGAGTTCTACATGTGAGATGATCATGTTAAAGGATACAGGTTGAAGATCTTTCTATATATGTTAAAAAAGATTGAAAGTAACTATGTTCATCATTTCTCATGCTTATACTAAATGTATAATTAGTTGCATTTCTAAATTATTGAATAGTTTCTAATATGTATTTATAATAGGTATCATTTCTGTATAATAAATAACATTTCGGTAATAATATTACTTAAATAATAATATGATTGCTAGATTTTATAATTAAATTCAGTTACAACTATAAGCACAATAAGGCATATGTGAATACAACCCAAAGAAAAAAAATGCCAAATAGCATCGATAATGATAAATAGGCATCAACTTTATTATCATATCATGTCAATTATTTAACAAAAATAATTGTTATAAGTAAAATTAATATTATAAATGAACATCAATTTTCAATAGCAATTCTCAAATTGATGTTGTTATTTACATTCCACATCAATTTATTATAATTTATTAAATTAGTTACACACCAACATCTAATATTAATGGTTATACAATACTCAAGAACTAAAGACATTAATTTTCATATGGGAGAATTGACATTATTATTTATATTCCACTTTAATTTGAAATTGATATTGAATATGCTAGATCCACAACATTGCTTGTATAAACATTGGTAGGAACTAATGTCAAAACTATAAAATAATTGATGTTAGAGGGCAAATATGTAGTAGTGGATAATATCCAATGTCAATTATGTTAAACAACTGATATTTTAAAAACCACTTTTGTAGTAGTGTCAGGTTGATAAACATTGGTCATGTGCCAATAATCACCGGATATGAAAAAAGTCATCCAAGCATTTTCAAGTTGATAAGCATCAATCTTAATAAAAAAATTTAAATTATTAAATTTAGATATAGGTTAGTCAAATTATCTAAATTGAGTATTGTTGTTATTATCAAAATTAGGTATTGGTTATTCATATTATTAGATATAAGTATCAAATTATCGAGCTAAAAGGTAATACGTGTGCTGGATTACAAGGTTATGAACAGATTATGGTCAACTTGAAAGCAAAATAGTCAATTTCATATAAGCACTTATCCAAGCCTCATTTACAAACTTTGAGAAAAAGACCAATGATAGATACTAATATTTCAAGAGTATTTAGTCAATTAACTGCCTAATTATCTACAACTACCTCATCTAAGGTAAGCTTATATATATATATATATATATTACACCTACGCCTTTACTAATCACAATATTCTCTTTATTATGCATATTGACTTGACCCCGGGAATCTCCTCAGTTCTCCCAAACTCCGCCTTGTTCTTCTTTTTCCTATTTTACAGATACTTTAGGAGAAAAAGAAGTTTCAACTTGTTTAGGCAGCGACGAGTGAATGCTTAGACGAGATGGATGTTATGATTTTCGGCTAGGTTGGGTGAAATCGTCAATCCATCATGGGAGGAGGCGACTTTGCCTTGTAGGAGGTAAGTGCACGTCAAAGTGGAAAAAATGTGGTGTCTTGTGGCTATTAGATAAACAAAAAGAAAAAAAAGAGAAAAAGTCAAGGTGAAGGTGGGGGAAAGTAAAGCATAAGGCGACACTCTCCCTATGGATCGTGCAATTGGTGGCGAGCATGGGGCAATTACATTTTGGTGCTTGTTATGGTGCTCCTAGGAATTTGGTATCCGGGGTGGTGTGGCAAAATAAAAGCTACTAGATGAGATTACAAAAATCTTAGCATTGATTTGGTAATCTCATCCAATGATTTATATTTTGCCACACTACTCCGAACACCAAACCCCCAATGGCACCTTAGAATTCACCTTACATTTTAAGGTACAATAGAAGTGGAATTAAAACTTGGAAGCAAACGTTGATTTGATAGAAAATATGCTGCCACCATGTATAAATTATATTTATTAATGGATGGATGTTCGAATATTGAAAATAAACCTTCCTTTTATTAAATCTCAAAGTAAATAAATTAAGATTAAAAATATAAATTTCAATACATTAAATATAATTCAACATGGAAATATCCAATTTCTTAGGAGGAAACTCTCATAACATTATCTAAAAAGTAATAAAGAGGGAGAAGCCCAAATATAATATATCTAAGCAATAATAGGGTAGATGGCTAGATAAGAGGAATGACAAAAATATTTATGCTCGATTGATCTTGCCCAAATTAATAGATATTTATTTAATAAATTTTACTTAAATTAGACTCATTATTTAATAATTTGAATTTGGGTATAACACATTAAATAACGAATGAATATTGAATCCTTTTTAGATATCACATTAGACTTATTAATAAAATTTAAATAATGCATAAATCTATCCCTTATAAATATTCAATGAATCTTGAATCTCTTTTGGATATTATATTAGATCTATTTGAATAATATATTTTATAATTAATCTATTATTATATAATAATATTATTATGTATATAAAGATATTGTAATAATTTTTAAGATAAATATTCTTAAAAATATATAAATTTATATTAAATTATAAAAATTTTAAAATAATATTTTGTATTTGATAATATTAGTTTGTATAATGTAGGAGTATCTAATTATAATATAAATGAATAAATCAAGATAAGGATAAATATAAATGAAAAAAAATAAATATGATTCATAATTATTATATATAATTATTATCGATGAGAAAAGAATAATTTTTTATTTTTATTAACGAGTTTAAATGAATCTATTTTAAATTTCTTAACCAAATCTTATCAATTCTTGATAGATTTAAAGTAGTGAATCTTTAAAAAATTTAGATCCAATCAGGTTCAGAACAGATTTATCTAAATCCAACCCGTTATCATCCATAGCAGATAGCCCAAGGCACAATATTTGACAATTGAAGGAAGAAGAGTGTTGCGGTGCAACCAACTAAAATTGTTGCACAACATGCAATTGAGGAGGGGCGCAATATTAAACTCTACTGCTTCTTTTTTTTTTTTTTTTTGATAAAAGTAAGAACGAAAATTTATTTAACGAATATATGTAAAATTTTAGATTCTAATTTCAAATATAATGAAGATTATAGTCGCTAAGATAATATTAAATATTATTATAAGATATTGGCCTTTAAATTTTTATATTACTAGGTGATTTCTACTGGGAGGGAGACGGGAAAGCCAACGAAGTTATGTATTTAAGTAATAAATGGAAATTACAAAATAGTTCCTAGCGTGATGCAAACAAATTTGATAAGTAAACGATAGGTTTAAATCCTCTCATTTTCTTTTTATTAATTTTAAAGAAATAAAGATATAATTTTTATTTTGAAATTCACATTTTTTTTGGACTCATAATTTCAAAATTAAAAAGAAATTATATATCTCTCTTCAAAATTTATCCCATGCTCGATTCAAATCTGTAAATGACAAACTAAGAGATAGATAATTTCTTCCATGCTCTAAACATATAATTTGTTTATTTATTATCATTAAAAAACTAATATTTTATTTTTAATAAAAAATTAATTTCTCAATTAGTCTTTTTAATTTCTTTCAAATTTTAATAACAATGAACATAAAAAAGTTCTCCACTAAAGAAGGAAGAATTACTGCCACGAGACATTCCTTTCCATAAATAGACTGCTGCCATTGGCATCAGATGGGATCTCTATATAAATTATTTCATTGCTCATAATCAAAGACGAGACATTCCTTTTGATTATAAGTCATAAACTGAAAAGCATACCTCAACTCCACTATCCTCAGGTATAAAGAATATGGAAAACGAAGAGTACTTTTTCAAATGGGAGAGACTTCGGTGCATCAGTTGTATGGTATACTGATCTCTTTTAAAGGTTTAAATTTTTTGAATTGTGCAGTACTGCACAGGTTGAATAAAATCTAATAATTTTCAGATACTAGTGCATCTTAAATTTTTCCTTTTTAAATATTGGATAGTTGGATTATGCCGTAATAATATCGAATCCTCAAAATCATGTCAATCAATGTTTTTAAATATAAACCAAACTAACCAATCCGACTAAGTACCAAACCTTAAGTATTACCAAAAATCCTAGCAACTAGTTGAATCGCTTTGAACCGATTTGGCCGATTATTTTTTTAATCAATTTGTGTCTCAACAAAAATACAACGTTGCAGCTTGTTATTTTTTTGAATCAACCCAGAAATTGTTGCGTCTCAACAAAAGTACAACGTTGCAGTCTGAAGCACTGAGCATGAGACCTAAAGCTTAAGACCACGTGCTTTTACCACTAGCACCAACTTATTATCCACTGTGTAAGTGACTTTTTATTAGATTTAATGTATATCAATTTGTATTTTTCAAATCAACTACATTTATAATTTTTATGAATCATATATATTATATGTTTATATTTTATATAATTAAATCATTCTTATTTAATAAATATTTATTTTAAATTTTTTATTAAATTGAAATGATAAATAATTTTAATGTTATAAATTAATAATTAATTTGTGTCAAAGGATTTTAATTATAATAAAATTAATATTTATTTTCTTACCTTTCAAAAACATTCTTATACAAGTTAAATAGATTTATTTTTTTATATGTATATATTTAATATATAATTTTATACATATTAAAAATATATTAGTTAGTTGAACCAATCCGATCTTGACTTGATCATCTTATTGAATTTTGAAAATAATAATATAAATAGACACAATAATTATATGCAGATAAGTTTTATAAATTGATAATTGCATAAAATACATGTACTTCCAATTATATTCATGTTTGATGACTCCACCAAATCACAATTTCAACCACAATACAATTGACAGTAGCACTCCTTTTTTGTCTACGTACAAATTAGGTTATAGATGTCACCTCCTGATCAATCTAATTATATGGAATTACTCTTGGGAGGTTGTGTAACTAGACATAGATGGGAACATACAATATGTTATCAGAGTATAAAAGGAGAGACCTTATTTTAATAGAATTACAAAATCGGGTAAGAAATGACTCACTACCACATCCTACCATTCTTAATTAACAAGAATTATTATTATTATAAATTCTACCTAAATGTTATCATCATTAATGGGCAATCAAACTATATTAATATATTGCTATTTTTGTATTAAATGGCTCATGATGGGAATTTAACCCAATTTATTTTATAATTCAAATTCCAAAATTAAATTTCAACATTTTATCCTTTCAACTTTAAAAAATAACAATTAATTATAAAATCTAAAATTAACATCTATCACTTAATTAATTATCATAACAAGTTATGTAATTTTTTCATAATGTTTTAGGAAAGAATCACAATATTATTGTATATTGACTTCTCATGTCATTTTTTAATATAATTTTGCAACTTATTTTTAAGTAGTTAATTAAATCAAAATTTTATATATTTAATTTAATTTTTATTAGTTATATAACCCAAAAATTATACACAAAAATGGTAAAATAAATTAATACATAATAATATTGTAATCATTTTTATTAAAAAAGAATCATATATTTAAATAAAATTATTAATTAAATGAACAATATGTGTTAATTTCAAATTCTATACAAGCAAATTATAAGCTTTTAAAATTGGATGGGGTAAAATTTTAACCACATTAAGGGGGTTATATTTTATGCCTTCTTTTTAAAAAATCTTTATATTATATATTAATCATGATATTGCCTTCTTATTATTATGATAAGTATCATTCATATAACTCATCACGTATTAATTTATTATTTCCTTTTGATGAATATTGTGTTACGGTAAGCTACACCCGTACAATTAGTGTAAAGGATTGAATCTCTTATTTATATATAGCAGTTTATATTAAATCAAGAAAAATTACTTGATTACTTTCTAAATTTTTCTAATTTTCATGTATTTTCTTTCTTTTTGGAATGATCTCCCAAGTTTTTTTCTCTTATTTATTGAATTTTCATTATCTTTATGATTTCAATTATGTTTGATTTGCATTAATAATTTTAATTAAATTCATAATCTCCACTTTATTTGTAAATTTTATTCTAAAAAATAGAATGTCTCAATTCATTTATATTCATAATATTATTATTATCACCTTCTCGTTGCATCAATAACTTCTAAGAACAACAAAGACAAACTTCTTTCTATAAATTATTTCTTTAAATTGTGATTTGGGAAGTAGCTTTGCTATTATTTTTTTTTCGATTAGATAATTTTTTCATCATTTTCAATTTATTGGTGGCTATTAATTTATTGATTATTGTGGAATTTAAAGAATCTCTTACCATTAAATATTTTCTTTTCCTAATGGTGCAAATATCCATTTGTTCTCTAATCTCTATCTTTTCCCTTTTTTCTCTTCACATTTCTGAGTTTTACTTTTCCTTACTCTTTTGATTTGAAATTCTCAATTTTTGTCACAATCTATTTTATGATTTCTTTATTTTTTTAAGTATTGCTTTTATATAAGATTATACATTTCAATCTTCCATATTTTAGAATCTTAAATTAGTTTGTATTCATTTTTTGACTTGATCAAATTTTCAATCTCTTATTTTTTTTCCTCTTTCTTATTCTTTCTCTATGATTTTTTCTTCTAAAATTTCAATACATTCCATGATTTTTAATGATGATATAGGAATTTTATATAGCTATATATGAGTCAAGCAAAGTACCTGACTAAAAAAACATATAGGATTTTGGTTTTTTTTCTGGCCCAATAGACTTGTTAGGCTTTTTTTTTAATAACTAGGCTCAAATAAAAAGAAATGAACTAACCTGATCCAACTTGATTATATTAATATATTTTAAATAATATAATTATATATTAAAAAAATAACTATATATAATTATTTTTAATAAAAAATTATTCTGATATAATTAAATATTTTATATATTTAAATATAATATTTTTTTAGTATATATTTTTTTATTTTAAAAAAATATTTTTACTTAAAAAATTATTTTATTAGAGTTATTAGGCAAGCCATTAGACCACACATTAAAAAAAATTAGGTTGGTTTGGGCCAATTTCTTTTTGTAAAGTAAATAAGCTCAAACTATAAATTTCATGTAATTCGACCTAATCAGCCTAACTCTAAACCTGCCTAATTTGACCCATATACACCTTTAGAATTTTATTTGATTTAATAAATGACATAATTCTATTTTTTAATTTCTGTGCATAGAATTCAAATCTTCTTCCTCATTATTTAACTTTCTTTAGGTTAATGTTTTTATTAAGTTTTTAACATACTTTATATTCCACTTTCATTTTTATAAACTTTTTGATGTGATTTTACTTAATAAATTCTATCAAATTATAGTCATAAGTAAAAGTCAGAACATTATTGTTGTATTTTTTCTTTCTAGATGAAATTGAGTTTTCACTGGGTGATGCTTCCTTAGTGTGGCAAAAAAGAATGACTCTAGAAAAGAAAAGATTGAGAAAAAGAAGATAAGTCACATAGAAATATTGTGATTTTTACTCATTAATAATATTTTCCTCAAATAAAGATTATATTTTTATTGATATTTGCTCTATCTCAATCTTAATGTATCATAATAAGATTTGCACCCCTTCATAATGGTTAGTTTTTCTTCCTTTATATATTTGCTGCAATTTTATGATGTATTTATAGTTTACAATGGTAATTATTATCCTTTTCTATGGATATCTAACTTTTAAAACATTACATATTTATTGAAAAAGTCCAAATACAATATTATTTGAATATCCTTTCTCATCAATTATTTGTGTTTTATAATTTTTGTTATAATTTTCAATTTTATTACAATCCCTTTAAGTTTCTATTTATTTTCTTTTTGAATGAATTTTAAGTTTTGACTTTTCTTGCATTAACACATTATATAATTGAATTAAATTACATTTGTTAATTTTTCTAAAAATTATAATTATGAATTGCCATATTAAGTGAAATATTCTTAAATTTCTTATTTATATCTATTGTATATTTCTCAATTTGAATTATAATAATTAAATTAATATCATCTATTAATTTTACAAATATTTATAATTTCGTGCTAATGCTTACCAATAATATTAATATGACTATTACAAGTCATTAATTTTGTAATTATAACTATTATTAACCATTAACTTTTATGAACTTGTCCTTGTTTAAATGTTAATTGGAATTAATAATTAGTATATTGTAAAGAGTTTTCCATTTTTAAATTTTATACTTTCTGTACTTAATGAATTATATCTTTCATTGAGAAATCATTTATTATATATTATACAATTAAAGAGGGTAAATAATAGTTACATATCACAATAATATTCATCAATTTCTTATCTATTTAAATATTGATTAAATTAATTAGCACATTTAAGGAGTTTTCTATTTTTAATTTTTAATTTTTTTTATTTATATATTTTATTCAAATATTACTTATTATAAATTATAAATTTTATCATTGAAAAGGGTAAAGAATAATTGTCGATTTACTTAAGTTATTAATTTTTTTACAAACCCACATAGCACCGACTCGAGAAAATATGACTAATATATAACATATTTATTTAAATCTAAATCCTCATCATCAATGGGTTTTATTAATTTTAAAAAATGTGATTGCTTTTTAAAAATTTATAATATAAGATTCTTGGGAACTAAAAATAAAAATTTTAAAATATATTTATATATAGAATTACAATTAAATTATTAAATTATGATAAAAGTTATAGCGATAATTTTAAATCAAACCTTCTTCATTTATACAATCAAATTATAATAAAGAAAAAATTATAACAATAAATAAATATACATATATATATATATGCCCATAAATTTTGTGATTATGCTATTATGAAAAAAAGTATTAATTTAATTTAATTTTTTTGGAGTAAATAAAAATTAACTGCATATGAAATTACACAATTAATAATCAATAATTAATTTCAAATAATTACATATGAAAATTCAATAATTAATTTTAAATAGACATATAACATTAATATATATATATATATATATTAAACACTTTTTA
This sequence comes from Sindora glabra, assembly GCA_020226215.1. Lineage (NCBI taxonomy): Eukaryota > Viridiplantae > Streptophyta > Magnoliopsida > Fabales > Fabaceae > Sindora > Sindora glabra. The sequence goes on along the minus strand of CM035230.1, from coordinate 51,803,502 downwards.
TAATTATATACACAATTTTTACTTATCCTAAACTATGGTGAAAGAATTATGTTATTAATAATAATACCTCATGAAGCAATCAAATGTCAATTACAAAATAATACAAAGCAGTGAAATCCTTAGATAGATTATATTATTTTAAAAATATATTACATAAATATTTATAATTTAACATATTATTTTAATTTTTAAATTATACCATCCCATTTTTTCTTACTCTATGGATAACACGGATACTGCACTAATATATCTACATTTCGGGTTGAACTAGACTTGGTATCGAGTGAATTTGATTCATGCTGTGCGAGACACAAAGAGAAAAATGAACCTAATTATGCACAAAACATATTCGTTTTCATTAAATGTCACAATCCATAAAACATAATAATGCATCAAATATATGTTAGTATTTTGTGGACTTTACATAATTTATTAATAAAAGGATTATTGTTAGTTAAACCCAATGTGTGTAGCAATCATATATAGGCAAATGAGTACTTAGCCCAATATTAATAAATGGGTTTAGATTTACTAATAAAAGGATAAGATTTAGGACTTGGATTTATGTTATATATAAAGAAGTCCTTATTCACATCTCTTATGGTCTTAGATTTTCTACTCCATCAGTGAGACCTATTGCACAATGATGGGAAGATTGCTAAGGGTGGTATTCCCCAATTTATTAGTTAGAAGGCCTATTTTCAGAATTTCCTATACACATTGGTGTAAAAGTTTGTACTTTGGATAGCTAGTATGTATAAATTTAAACATTATAAATACTTGTATAGTTGTATTTTTCTCCTTATCATGCTACTATCAAAGGCCAAGATCATGGTGAATAATTTTATTATTATTATTGAGGTCAAATGCAAATTTTGTAAATATATTCTTGCAATTGCTATCAGAGCCAAGTTCCGACTTTTGGTTGTAGTTAATTTGGAAGAATTTTGAATAATATATATCTCTCCATAATTGTTTAGAAATTTTCTATTATATTGAATTTCCTACCATTGATGTGAATTTGTGTAATAATAATATTTAGATCTGTTGGATATATGGATACTGTTACAATAATTATAAAAAAATTCAAAATATGGTAGAAATCTAATATACATCCATGGAATTTTTTGCCTGAGATTATAGAAGACAAATGTAAAATATATATCTATATATATGTATCTACCTAATTATATAATTATCGTAGCTTTGGGCCCCTAAAACTTTCCAGCCCATTAATTCTCCGTGCGAGTTCTTCCCACATGCGTGATACAATGTTGCAGAAGCTGCTTTCTTCCCCTTTCGCATAACCATGACATTCACTCCTAGTATTAGGGCGTTTATTTTTTATTCTGCTAATACTCGGTGAGGCTACCCTCAACAACTGCATCTCCTTCGTTGCTCCTCCTTGCTCACCCACGATCGTTGTGTCTACATCTCATCTATCATTCTGTTACTTCAGGATTCAAACTAGTTTGTACATACAGTGAAGATGTCTAAGTTCAAGGTTCGGTTCTAGTATCTCTAACTTCTATATTCCCTTTGTTGATGCATTTGAAAATGTCTCTCAATCTCTAAGGTTTGTTATATAGCTTTCTTTGTGTCTTTCTTCCACGGTAGCAATTCATCAGCAGTGTTCATGATTTTGATTAGCTAATGGCATGGGTAGATGAGCATCTATATCCCACTTCCTTCTTTATCATTCAAGCACAACACCTATTTTATTTTCTTTGTTGTTCCACTTCCTTCTTTTCTGTAATTCTATTTACATCTATATGCCAACATATTCAAGCTTAACTTTCTATTTCTACAATATGTCCTGGTATATTTATTTTGGTGGATTCTATTTTTCTTTGCCTGTTCTTCTTTTGCCTTGACTTTCTTTTTTGCTCTTTTCTTCCTATTTCTGGAGGCAGGTCATTCAGTCTATATTCATTTTTAGCTTTTATATCTGATGGCATTTCTTTATCCTTTAACTTTGTTTGTCTATAGTCTTTATAGAAATGATGTATTTGTTGTTTTAATCCTCTATTTGGTTCGATGTTAAGGTTCTTTGAGGAAAAGGGATAGCCCCTGTGCCATTTGTTTTTGTAGAAGCCATGAAGACATACCGTGAAAGCATACTAGAGATAGTTAATTAGGGTTATAGTAATAATTTTTAAAGGTTCTTCTTAGTTTGCAATTGTGATTAATTTGAATTTCAAAATGTTGGAAACCCTTTTTCTTTTAAATATTAAGTCTGACCTTTCTACTGAAATCCTTAAAGTGGTTCTTTTTTTCCTCTTTTGTGACCTTTTTGTACTTTTTATTATATTCATTCTGAAGTCTTTTGTTTTATGTTAGTGCTGCTCGGGTTATGCATCTCCTATTCTTTCATTCTCTTCGCTCACTTGATTTCTGCTGGTAAGTTATATAAAGTTATATAAACCAAGTTCTAGCTCATTTTTTGGATGCTGTGTAATAACATTCTTTTACTTAAATTTTGAGCACGGACTTTGAGAAACCGTAGGTTGTTTTTCCCTTTATGTTTGTTAACTATATAGAAAAACGAAGAGATCTGTCCAACTATTGGATCTTTGAAGATGTTTCCACAACCATGTTAATTTCACTTAAGTTTTTTTCATATAAACTTACTCAACTGCACAATGATACTTCTAGAATAAACCTTGCAATTAATTCTTCATATAGTTGAATGCACCTGGATTAGTATTTTCCTTCTACATAAAAATCCAATATCAAACTTCGCTTCTCTTATATCATTTGCTTCTTCCCGAGTCATTTAAAACTTAATTCCTCTCGCATATCAATCTCTCAAATACAAAATCTGGGTGTTCTCTTACAGCTGTAAATCAAAATTACAATTTTGAGCCATTAGAAATGATGAACAGATTGTGAATACAGGGGTAAAAACTAATATAGATCTGAGCACAAGGGCCTTCGAAAGTTTTAGCCGACATTTACCAATTTATCATTTTCAATTAACATGAACCTTCTAGACATAAGTATCTTACAAACTGTTGGCAAAACAACTATCATGCTCAGAGATGATAGACCAAGTAAATTCCATATAAAGCCCATCATCTAAAATGATTTCTTGAGGCTCCACCGCTCATCCACCATACGAATCGCTAAACTTTGCACGTGACACATTTATTTGGTGCATTCTAAGTGCGCAACAAAGACAAAATTTCAAATAAGCCTCAGTTCATACTTTCCAGCCATTGTAATGTATCTCACCCATGGAAGAGCTTGATACCCACTTTTTTCAATAATCTTCAAATATCTCACCTGCAAAACCATGAGATTAATTTGGTGATTACCATCTTGATCAAATTCGTCAACTCTTGGAGAAAATTAACACCACCACAGAATATGCGGGGAACCAAACATTGAAGGTTTTCTGGACAGACACCATCGCATCAGGCGTTTGTCGGTTAGAATTTCATGTGGCCCGGTTATGCAATGCACGTGTTTTATATAAATTCCATTCAAACATACTCAAACAAAACCATTTTATACAAGAAGGTGATGAGGATGGATGGCCTATATAATTAGATTTCTTCTCAAGAAAGAAATTTCTTTTCAAGATTGAGATATCAAAATATAATATTAATTACTCTAAATTTGATAAGGATATTAATAATTTTAGTGTGTTTAGAATGACTGATGATGAAGATATTATTGATAAATTTACTGCGTTATCCCCATTTTACAAGGTGAAAACTAAAATATTGATTGCTTATACATTTAAATATTACATGTATCAAACTTACACTATTTTCTTTTTAAATAATTGTGCAGGAACTTGGATCTGGGACGTACATAGATTTTATTAAAGATTGTATACCATTAGATAAAAATAAAAAAGATGACGTAAGTTTATCATTTACAAAAAATTAATTTTTTTAAATATTATTATTTCATTAAATGAATAATAATGTGTCCTAGAATATTTTCATTAATTTCTATACAGGACATAATCTTTGCCATTTGTGATAATGAAGATTCCCTAACACTTTCAGAAAGGGCATTTGACAATGTTTCTAATAGTATATCAAATATAAATTTAATCAACCCTCAAATGTTTATAAATAAAATTAAGAAGATTATCAAAAAGGAGATTAATGACTAGTTCATACATTTGGAACTTTGTTTAATTTATGTCCTTTGTACCCTTGCAACAATTCAATTATGCTTTTTTTATCATTTTTATATTTAGTAAATTAGATAATATTCTTTTTATTATCTATCATGATAATCATTTATATAAAAAGTAAGGATTAACATATTTACATTAAAACCCATATAAATTAATGTTATTATTTTATATATTTTTCTAAATTTCATTCATTATAATATTGGACTGCATCTGTCTACATATAATAATGATAATAAATTAATATAGTACTACGATATTATGACAACTCTATCGATTAGTAATGATTTAAAAAATATGATATTTCTTATTATTTAAGTTAAACACAATTATGTAAATTTTGTAATGTTCAAATGGCATAAATATAATGATAAATTTTAAATTAATTACTTGAATATTTTATAATTTAAAATTTAAAAATTTATATTTATATTATAAATTATTATTTATTAAATTAAATTTAATTACATCCGTGCATTGCATGGGTTAAAAACTAGTATATCTATATAGAGTGAATACTACCATACTCGTAAAACCCGATTGATGAACCTTAAGTTATACTAGTAGTTTATGAAGAAATTGATAGGGAATAATAGGTAGATCAAATTGGGTTTTTTAAGGGAATTTTGGATTGTGAGATGCATAAAAGAAAAGATTCCTACCTTTTTGAACCACTTTCCACCATAAGCATAACCTTGAATTTTTTGGAAAAAATTAGAATTTCAAAATATGGGTATTTTTGAATGGAAATGGAATGGCATAGATAATGAGTGGGTGAAGCAAAAATTCTAGGTAAGAAAATGATGAAAATCATGCATGGAATCACATGAAAATAGGTAGGAAGAAATCAAATTGCATTTTAAGTTAGAATCAGGTCAAATAGACTTGGAAATGCATCTTTTGTTGATTAAAGATGTGTTACAGTGCGTGTGATGCACACCTAGTCACACAGTTGTGCATAAGGGACATGCGCCAACATGTTGGCAATGGTTGACAGTAGTGTGCCCACCACCGTGCTCCACTCTCCGAGCACTTTCTAATAGACATTTTTTTTTGAAAATTTTCAAAATAAAAATAATTTTGATTTTTTTTTACCCATTTTATTTGAATATTCAAACGAGCTTATTTTTTAGCCATAAATTTTATAGTGTTTCTTCATTATATTATCCACCTTTTGAAATTTTTGGATGTTGTTTGCATATTTTAATAATTTTTAGAGAATCGTTACATTAATTGGGAATTATTGATGCCATAAAATTTTATGTAATTGTGTACTCACCTTCATGGGATCAATTACATGAAATTTGTTGTAAAATTTTGAAAGGAAAACTTTGTTTTAAATTATACAAGGGAAAGGCTATATTTATAATATTAAATACCCTTCTCTATTATATTTTTTTTTATGGATCAATGGAGCCTAAGCCCAAAGAAAAAACAAGATTACATAGGGATACTTTATGGGGTAGTGACCCCTAATACATCAGATAAAAGAAAAGTTTTAAGTCCACTCGGAGGGTTGTCCAGTTTATGAAGATCCTTTTCCATGATAAAGCTATAGTTAGCCAACCAATCAACACACTTGTTTCCTTCTCTGAATATGTGTTCAATAGAAATCTACCAATTTTGTTGAATTAAAGATCGACATCTAAGAAGCAGAGCGGACTATTTGGCTTTAGATCTAGAATCATTATTTAACAAGTTGACAAAGACTTTGGAGCCTGATTCCAAAATTAGCTTTGTTACGCCTAGATCCTAATCAATATATAAGCCATGATATACACCCCATAATTTTGCCTAAAATGATAAACAAGTTCCCAATTGTCTTGTGAATCCCTGTAACCATTGACCTTTCAAGTTCCTGAAAATTCTACCACATCCCACTACTCCCGAGTTATTTTTAGAAGCTCCATCAATGTTTAATTTAATCCAATATGCTACTGCTGCTACCTATTTTACATGCACTATTCTAGTCTACTTTATGTAGATATTTCTCTTCAGTTGGAAAGTAATAACTATATTGGAAGTTGACTCTCTGATTAAAATGGTTGCATCCTTTGGGATCCAGTGTATATCCTGGAACACATAAGCATTCCTCCATGTCCAAATTCTCCAAAGAGTTAAACTCCATATGATAGGCTAACTCACCGAATTATCTATTCCAAATTCCCCAATTAAATTCAGACTTATACATTCCTTACCCTGTACACCAAAGAAGGTAGCACATTTGGTCATTTGAAGAAAATCACACTAGAGATTCTTTATTCATCTACAGTCTCTCACTGCATGGAGGAGGTCTTCATTTCTATGCTAGCAAATCGCATAGATCGGGCTCCCCAAACCTTTTTTTGATCTCTTGGCATTAGTCAGCACTTTTCCATTACAGCATTGCCAAATAAATAATTTTATTCTTTCCGGTACAGTAAGCTTCCATATTTACTATCAAATTCGTAATGATCATAGTTACATAAACTATGGTATGCTGAGCTAACCGAGTAAATGCCATCTGTCATCTCATTCCAAATTATTTCATTTTTGCCCAGATTTGATAATGAAGGGGGAATGGTTTCTAACTAAGAAAGATACTAGGGAGGCAACCATTGTTTCAATAAACTGAAATCCCAGCCATCCTCATCTGTTACAATATCAGCAACCACCTTGTTCCTAAAGTAATCTAGAATTTCACTGAAAATAGAATATAAAGAATCTTTCCCAATCCAACGGTAAAAAAATATTGAAATGTCACACCCATTATTGATATGAAATGAAACTCTATTAAGGACCAAATGCTAGACTTTACAAAGATGTTCCTAGAGAAATGAGTCTGATTGTTTTGGTATAATTTCCTTACGCCATGATGCTTCCCTTTGATATTTACCTTTGAGCACAAAGATCCAAAGGGTGTCTTCATCTGAAATAAGTCTCCACACTAGCTTCATTAAATAAGCCTCATTCAATAGAGTTAGATTTCTGAATCCCAATCCTCCTACAGTCTTTAGGAGATAGAAAGTATTCCATGCTATGGTATGGAGTTTACGATCATTCACCTCATGTCCCCAAACAAAGCTACGCTGGATTTTTTCAATCTCCTCCAAGGAACACTTCGGGATAGTAGTGGATTGCATAATATAGATGGGAATAGAACTTATTACTGATTTGACTAGTGTGACCCTGCCAGCCATGGAGAGACATTTCATTTTCCAACGATCTAGCCTGTCCTGAACCTTTTTAACCAAATACGAGTATGTGTGTCGGTTCACTCGTTAGTGAATTATAGGGACTCTAAGATATTTACCAATATCATTGGTACTAGAGAAGCCACTTCATTGAATGATGGCCTCTCTATATTCCAATTTTACATTCCAAGAAAAAAATTCTAGATTTAGAATGATTGAATTTTTGGCCTGACATTTGAGTAAATTTATTTAAACAATCCATAACTGTGTTAATTTGTTAAATTGAAGCTTCACTAAATAGTAGTAAATCATCTGCAAACATTAAATGAGAAATGCCCAGACCTCTCCTACCAGCTTTAAGAGGCTTCCATTTATCTTCATTAACTGCTTCACAAATGATATGTGATAATTTATCCATACAGAGCACAAAAAGATATAGAGATAAAAGGTCCCCTTGATGAATACCTCTTAAATGGGAGAAGGATTCACTTTTGTTCCTATTCCACAAGATTGAGTACGATGTGGAAGTTATGCATCTCATTATGATAGTTGCAAGTTCAGGTTACATATTAATTTAGGTCAACACATCTCGAATGAAATCCCAGCTCAAATGATCATAGGCTTTCTCTAAGTCAACCTTGATGGCAAAAAACCCCGTACGACCTCTCATTTTCCTTATAGAGTGAAACATCCCTTGTGCTATGATAATGTTATCTTGTATGCATCTACCTAGCACAAAACTTACTTGATAGGGTGAGACTAGTTGAGGGAGAATGTTTTTTATTCTATTCACTAGCACTTTAAAAATGCATTTATATAAAACATTGCACAATGAGATTGGTGAGAATTGGTTAATAAATTTTGGCTTATCAATTTTTGGAATGAGGCATATTAATGTCTTGTTGTTCTCATCAAAATCTTCGCCAGTAAATACTTTTGAAATAAAATTATACACATTAGAACCCACTATTGTCTAATTTTTTTGATAGAATATTATTGGGAAGCCATCATCACCAGGGGCCTTAAGTCTGCCAATAGCGAACATGGCCTTTTTTACCTCTTTAAACAACAATGTCATCATCATCATCTGCATATTTTGTTCATCTATTATAGTAGGGTAGGATATAGGAGTATTAGCGGAAAGCCTTTCTGACAAGTCATCCGTAAATAAGTTTTTATAATAGGAAACAATGAGGTTCTCCAGTATTTGATTATCTTCAACCTAGTTACCATTTTGATCCTTAATCATAATGATTTTGTTTCTATTTCTTCTCATTATTGTCTTGGTATGATAGTATTTTGTGTTGCGATCCCTGTCAATAATCCACTCTGCTCTAGATTTTTGATGCCATATGATTTCCTTCTAGTAAAGGACTTGATCGAGTTCTGCTTGTAGTTGCTTCTCTAGATGTCTCAAAAAAGGATTACTCTTATGTTGAATAGCTTTCTGGGTTCCATCCATCTGGTTTAAGATCTTTCTTTTTCTCACCTTAATATGGTCAAATACTTGCTTGTTCCATTCCTTCAGCAAGGTAGTTAATGATTTAAGCTCTACAGTAACACTCCCTTCTATGTTCTAATTAGTAGATAGGAACGATTGGAAGTTTTCATGCATTAACTAAGAAGCTTTAAAGCGAAAAGGAAGTCTCTCTCTATCAGCTCTTGCATTAAATAGGGATACTAGGATTGGATGATGATCTGAGTGGTATCTTGGGAAGACTTTCACAAATGACTCACTAAATCTTAAGTGCCATTCAACATTATATAAAACTCTATCTAGCTTTTCAAATAATTAGGGATATTCAGGATATTTAAGGCCAATCCATGTAAATCTGCTACCTTTCATTTCTACCTTAATAAGATGGCAGTCATTTATTTGTGTATTTAAAATATTAGCTCTATGCCAATTGAAAGGAGCCCCTCTCTTTTTCTCAGAAGGGTCCTAAACATTATTCATATCTCTTATCACCATCCAAGCTGATGCCATAGACTGACTTATACGTAGGAGATCTCTTCATAGGATAGCTCTTTTTTCTATATTAGGGTTAGCATATACAAAAGTGATGAACCAGTCATTGTTAGTTGCAGTGGAGACTTTCACATGCATCATTTGGAAATTTTTTTCAATCAACTCCAGAGACACTTTGTCTTTCTTCCATCCTACCTAAATACATCTGGAGAAGCCTTCTCCCTCATAGCATAGCTAAGAATCAAATCCAATCTTATGAAATATCCTCCCCGCTCTGTTACTTTCTACTCTTATTTCTAGTAACACTAGTAATTCTAGATAGTTATTTTCTAAAACATTATTAATCCTACAGGTAAAGTTCATGTGACCTGCTCCCCTGCAATTCCAAACTACTATATACTTCAACATAAATGTCATCAAATGGAAAAGGACACTTTTTTCAGTCCACATTCATATTCATATGCACTTGATCTCTATCCTTCGCATGAGAGGTCAACCTGTGAAACATATTAATGTTATTTTCCTCAATGTCCATCTCTTGGATGATAGTCACCTATTTTTCTGGAGGATCTTCTTTAATTCCTTGGATCTCGATAGAAAAGGTTGTAACTCTAAGATTGAAAGCCACCTCATCCCCTTGAGACTTTCCCATTATCGTTGAATCCTGAGTTTTAGACACATGCGAAGGGGCCAATTCATGTGCCTACAAATGAAAGCGATCATTTGTCTTGTCCCTCATCAGACTCTCTTGGAGATTTTTGTTATGTTGTTTTAAAACACCCTTCTCTGCTATAATATGAGTCTAGAGTTAAATATTATATTTCTAAAATTTAAATACCCTTCAATGTTGGATTTTAGGAGTATCATATTTAACTATCGTATTATATTGTGAAAACTTAAATACCTTTTGGTATTACTCCTTATAGTGTAGTATTGATTGATATTGCATAATGTAAATTTTGTGAGAAATTTTTTGTATAGTTAAGATTTTGACATGCATCAAATGATTTTAATATTTTCCTAAATTTAATGTCTATATAATATAATTTTAAGATGATAAAAGGACAAGTTGTGTTTGATAAAGCTTAGTTCTAGATGATGTACCTATTAATTTTAAATCTAGAACCCACTATAAGTTGGAATCTGAGTATAGGGTAATATTGAAACATAAAAGGTATTTTTATGCAAATTAAGTCAACTTGGTGGTTATTTTGGACTGGATCATCAAATGAAGGATGCCATAATTAATAAATGCTTAACCTATTTATTTTAAAAAATTAAAATCCATGAACTTAGATTAAGAGGAAAAAGGTTATTAATTGAGAAAACGATTATTAATGAGGCTAAAAGGCTGTTAAGGCCCATTATGAACATTATTTTAGTTTGATTTTATAAAAACATAAAATTTTAGTATTTTTGACTTGGTATATACTAAGTGCTTTTTCCACCAAGTTTTGTTAACTTCTTAAAAAGTAGTTTTACAACTAGAAATGGATCTTGTGCATGTTATACTAAAAAATATAGTATTTTATTAAATTTTAATAGTAAAAATTTATTTTGATCAGTTGATAAATTTTAGTAAATAAAACTTAATTTTTGAGGTATTTTGAGGAACATGATTTGAAAGGTTTACTTGGAATTTTACAAAATTCAAATTTCAAAACTTAACCCTAATGCCATCTCTAGGATTTAATAAGACTAATCCATTTAAGAATGCCTTAGGATAGTGGGAGACTATGGAATTTGGTGAAAGGTGGGATTTAGAAAAATAAATATGATATTAAATTTAATAAAGAGGCTTATAAAACTTTGTAGATTTAAGATCAAGTCGGTCAGTAGTTAATGACTACTTTAGGAAAAGGGTGCAATTTATCAAAAGCTCTCTTATGTTGACATTTTAAAGTTTTCTTATGGTCTAAAACAGCTCATTTTAGTAGGAGTCATATTAGTTGGAGAAGAAAACGACCCTTTTAATTAGTGATATGATAACCAGATAGTGTATTCATATAGTTATATCCCATTATGATGAGATTGCAAATTTTCTTGAATATTAGGAAAGCAATACAGATCAATGTATGATAAAATTAGGCATTTTAGAAATTTTTTAGATCTGCATGATGATAACATTCTTCTAAGTTAGTCATTATATGGACATGTTAGTCAAGACAAAGCAATTAAATTAAACCTAGCTAAAAGTGACTTGAAAGCGAAGTGTGGTAAGCTCAAAATTGCATGTATAGTGAGCTCTTAAACTTAAAATCATTTTTATGATGGGCTTATAACACACAAATCCTACGGACATTTGGTTTCTCTTATTTTAGTACTAAAGATCCAACATGTCAATGTGCTCTTATATTCATTAATTTAAGAGAATTAAATTTATTAAGCCCAAGTAATTTCTAAAGTAATAAAGACTATCCCATATGAATTAGTCATAGGTAACCTATTGTTGACTTAGCTTAAGTGTTTTTAGATTGCAAATAATGTTGTATAAGTGATTAAATACACTAGCCTATAAAAGATATAGAGATCTCATATATACAAGTTACTCAGCTTTTTTTTTTATCAATTGTCCAATTGAACATAAAACTTTGTTTGAACATGTGTTAGAAGGCATTATATCATAGGACAATTGTACAGTCAATTATAGCAACCTCTGTTAAAGGGTAAAACATGTCGCATGTAATACATTCCTTATCAAATTAGCAAGTTAAGGGTTTTCTAGCTTTAACCAGATTTATGTTGTGATAATACTGCTATTATGTATTTTCTCTCAATAATAACATATTTTCCTATGTAAAAAATTTCAAATTGAAGTACCTAATTGTGAGAGAGAAAATATGTGAGTATATTACCTAACTTTCCATGAATCATATGCTTGTGAATCCACTAACCAAAAAGCTTAAGGGTAAATATAAGGCATAATTATAAAGTGAATTTTCTTAAACCTTTTCTAGTGTTCTAGGTTAGTAAGAGTTATGTTGATATAAGTTCATTGATATCTTGTAATATGTTTAAGTGAAATACTCATAATGAGATATTCGTATTTTCACCATGTATTATGCACACTTTAGTTATGGCATGAGAGTAAAGACATTCAAATCCATTCTCATTCTTGTGAATAGAGATAGTTAGATCTTGTCTTATATTTATTAGGAATTTTAGGTAAATGTTAGGACCCATTATGCATAGATTTATACAGTCATATAAAGTTATGTAAATCTTATTTTGCACATATTGATAGTGTTAGTTAATAAGGTGTTGGTGTTTGGTATGTTATGATGTTAATATCCCTTTTGGATATAACATTTATATTACTAGATATCTATGATCTCACTAGACCATTAGGTGTGAAAGTAGCATTTTATATTAACATTAATATTTTTGTGGCCATTATTAATAAATTATGTATGTCTAAGTGGGAGATTGTTAGTATTTTATGGAATTTACATAATATATTAATAAAAGGATTATTGTTAGTTAGACTCAATGTGTGTGACAATTGTATATAGGTATCCAACACTAATAAATAAGTTTAGATCTTGTGATGGATAAAATTCAGGATCCGGATTTATGTCATATATAAAAAAGTCGCTACTTCATATCTTCTATGGTCCTAGGTTTTTTATTCCATCGATGAGACCTACTGCACGATGATAGGGAGATTACTTAAAAAAAGGATTCCCTAGTTCATTAGTTAAAAGGCCTATTTTCAAGATTTCCTAATACATTAGTATAAAAGTTTGTGCTTTAGATGGCTGGTATGTATAAATTTAAATATTGTGAATACTTTTATAATTGTACTTTCCTCCTTATATGTTGCAATCAAAGGCCAAGATCATGGTGAATAATTTTATTATTATTATTGAAATCAAATGCAAATTTCATAAATATATTCCTGCAATATATTCACAATACAAAAAGTATGCATTTGAAGAGTTATAATAGTTTCCACCTTTTCTTTTTTTTATCTATCTTTATTTAAATTTTCATATTTTTTCCAAAACCCAACCTTAATATTATATTTGAGAAAATAAAAAATGAAATAAAAGAGAAGAAAATTTTTAAATTTTAATCAAAGAATAAAATATGAAGAAAAAATTTAATTTTACTATATAAAAAAAATTATTTTTATTCAAATAAAGAAATTTTTTTAAATTTAAAATCTTCTACCCTTACTCTTGCCTTTCTTTTGAATCCAACATAAGCTAGTTGATGAATTGATCATCAATAGAAAATGATTCTTTTTTTCATATTAGTTAGTTAATTAAATTTTCATTATATTTCAATTAATTTGTTATATTGACATAAAGTAATAAATAAATTTTAATATTAAAATATTAATTAATTATTATAATAGTTATAATTAATTAATATATATTATAAAATAATATAAAATTTTTATTCTAGGGACTTGTAATTTTCACCTAGCTTTTACTTAACCATTATCACTTATTATTATTGGTAATATTAATTTTTTAAAATAAAAAAACCTTGTCAATTAGCAAGAATCATTAATTATGTTGCAAGAAATATTTGTAAAGTTTATATTATGATCTTGACTTTTGATTGTAGTGTGATTAGAGAGAATATATATATATTGATTCATGTAAATTTAAGTTTTTATGAATACTTGATGTCTATAAAACAAACTTTCTTTATAATTACTAAGTACACAAGAGAATCCTTTTTTTAATAGTCTCTTTGCCATTAGATAATAAGTTTTGACTGATGAAGTACAAAACCTCGACTTGAAAGATATAATGAAGTAGGAATCCTATATTTATAAATTAATTTAGGTTATGAATTTTATCTATCATATGATCCATACCCATTTTATCAGCATTAGGCCCAAGTACCTAATTGCTAATTAATTATGTCATAAGAGGCCTAATTAATAATAACCTTTTTCATTAATAAATAATGTAAAGTCCACCAAAATTATTAGCAATCTCCAACTTGGATATACATTATTAATAGTAACTATAGAAAATATGAATGTTAATACAAAAATGTTACTTTTACACCCATTGGTCCAATTGAGATTATAAATATCCAATAACATAAAATACTATATCTAAAGGGATATTAGCATTAAAACATACTAAACACTTATACTTCATTAACTAACATTATCAACACATGCAAAATAAAAATTACATAACTTGATATGACTACTTGTAAATTTATGCACAATGGATTTTGCGATATACCCAAGATGCCCAACAAATGTTAATAACATGAGCATAATAATGAGACAAGGTTTAAATATCTCTATAAACATGCCATAACCAAAATGTGCATAAACATGACAATTTAAAATTTATTTCATAAATCCCAATATTAATATATCATAAATGATATCATATGCATTAACTCCTATTGACCCCTAACATTAAAGGCCTTTACGTAAACCCATATGGCTTATATGTTCAATAGAAATTTCTACTACTAATGATGGTTAAAGGCTTGATAATACTTTTTACAAGATAGAACTTAGAAAGATAATTCCTTAATCATATAACTTGATAAAAAACTTTATAATAAGTGACATATACCTCTTCCATGGTGTATGTAATAACAATTGATTACTTAACACTTTTCCATAACATAACTCCTCCAGCTATCATAAAGATATAACTAGATGTAGACTTTGAATCATCTAAATAATTGACATAATTTAATACTGAGTAGCTTGTAATACCAAGATCTCCTAATCTTTTATAGGTCAACATGAATTCTTTTGAACCTTATAAGTACCTTAGAACTCTCTTTCCAGTAGTCTAGTGTCTCTAACCTAGATTACTTACATATCTCCTAAGTACACCTACAACAAATGTAATATCAAGTCATGTACATATCTAAGTGTACACCAAGTTACCTACAATTGACACATATAGGACCTTTTCCATCTTTTCTTTTTCTTTATTAAGTTGAAGACATGATTTACTTACATATCTCCTAAGTACACCTATAGTAAATGTAATATCAAGTCATGTACATATCTAAACATACATTAAGCTACCTACAATTAACGTATATAGGACCTTTTCCATCTTTTCTTTTTCTTCAATAGGTGAACTAACTTAAGAGCAAGGAGACATATTAAATCTTTTCAAAATTTTCTTAATATATGACTTATGAGATAAGTCAAGAACATTATAAGACTTATCATGAAGAATCTTAATGCCTAGAATAAATAAGGCATTTTTTAGGTTCAAAATGATGTGATAATGATTGCTTGGTCTCAATTAGTAGGGCTAAGTCATTGCTCATTAGTAAAATGTCATCCACATATAAGACTAGATTTATAAGTTTGCCAATATTATACATCATATAAATACACTAGTCCACATTGTTCTCCCTAAATCCTAGAAAGGTAATTATCTCATAAAACTTGAAATACCATTATTAAGAAACTTATTATAAAATGATATATGGATTTCTTCAATTTACACACCAACTGCTCTTTACCTTTCTCTTAGAATCCATTTAGCTGCTCCATATACACAATTTCAGATAGATTGCTATTCAAGAATAATGTGTTCATATCCATTTGATGCAACTCTAGATCAAAGTAAGTAACAAAAGTTATGACAATTCCAAAAAAATTCTTTTTCAATATCAAGGAGAAAATTTCTTTATAATTCACTCATTCTCTTTAAGCATAGCCTTTAGTTTCAAGTCTAGCTTTCTAGCTCTCAATCTATTTGTGAGTGTCACACTTGGTCTTAAAGACCTATTTACATTTGACTAGCTTGCAATTTGCAAGTAATTGCACCAGATCCCATACTTGGTTTTAGCCATTAAAGCTAATTCATCCTCTATGGTAGTGATTTATTAAGGATAATCAAAACTTAACACTACTTAAGAGAATGTAATAAAATTAGTGTCTTTATTTAGATCATATTCATGCTCTTATAAATACACTATGCAATCATTTGATTTTGCTAGTATATGCTTCCTAAGTGATCTCTTCAAACAAATTTCCATGTTAGAATCCTCATCTTCCTCCAAAAGCTATAACATACCATGTTATAGGAGGCTAAAAGATCAAAAACCAATATATTAAGATATTAGGGGAATAATTATTCTTTCTTCTCTAAATTTTGTAATTCATAATGTCTAATTCCCATTATTTAACTCATTTTCAAAACAAATGGCTTTATCAAATTCAATAACCTAGGTTGTATAAGTCAAATAATAAAACTTATTGCTTCTGGATCTAATGTAATAACTAACAAAAAAAAACTAATATATTATTTTAGAATCCAGTTTCCTTATAGTAAGAATGTACAACTTCACTTTCACTTCACAGCCTTAAATGTAAAAATGACTCAAAGTTAGTTTTTTGCCATTTAACAATTTATATGGAGCCATGGGTATAGATTTACTTGGTATTTGATTTAATATGTAACCTATAATCTTCAATGCTTTTTCCCATAAGAATTCTAGAAGCATAAAATAGGAAAGCATACATCTAATCATATCAAGAAGTGTTTTATTTCTCATTTTGGCTATCCTATTCTCTTTTAGTATACTGGGCATAGAGTCGTTAGCCTCAATGTCACTCTCTTGCAAATACTTGGCATAAGGACCTAAGTTACTTCCAATCTCATCATATCTACCATAATACTTTTCTACTTGATTAGAATTAACACATTTAATTTTCTTATTGTATTTAAACTCGATTGCTACCTTGAATTTCTTGAATGCATTCAAAGACTCTAACCTCTTATTGCTACAAGTGTGATAAAATTGCTAATGTTAGTATGAATAAGTTTCAATGCCTCTTATCTTTTAACTCTCTTTCCTTTTCTAGCCTTAGCAATGAACTTCCTTTTAATATAGTCTATATAGGTATCTCAATTAGAAAAGTTAAGATTGTATAGAACACTTTTCCTTATCAACCTTAGAATTTGATCTTTAGAAATGTGACCCAAATGCCTATGACACAGCATCAAGAAGTTTTCTTCAATTTTACTTTTTTTTCCTCATCATTGTATTAATAGTGTTGAGAGGACTCAAATCCAAACTTATCCTATACAATCCATCTATTAGTTCATTAAAGCCTATTATGGTTAAGCCTTGGAACAAATTCACTCTCCTATTTTTAAAATTACAAGAATTCTCTTGGAGATTCAATGTTATAATTCTCATGAAAGGCATAAAGATCACATCTTTTAGTACTAGTTTGCATTTAGTAGACAACCACAAAGATATATCCTTAATAAGCTCTACTCCCATTTTCTCATCATTTCTCACTTTGATAATTAATTCACTATTATCTTATTTTCTAGAATTTTTCAACAAGTGGGAAGAATGGGTAATGTAGATTATGGAACTATCATCTAGCTACCACATATTTAATGTCACATACACCAAATAGGATTCAAAACAAGCATTGGCCTAATCCTCTCTTATTATCCCATTTAGCATCTTTTCAGAATTTGATTGCATAATAATTGATGAAAAATATACCAACCATTAATGCATGTATAATATAATCATACTAATGTTTTTCTCACAACATTTAAATATACAATTTCATATAGTATCATGTTATAGAATTAAATACCAAAGAGTATTTTAGACTTTACACCACAATACAAGGATTAAATGTCAAACCTATAAAAAACTAATACCAAAAGATATTTAAGTATTTTAGATGCATAACACTCAATTTTACACTTGCACTATAGCCAATAAATTATATTAATAACATTATACCAAATGGCACATATAGTCTCTCTTTATTAAATAAATTTTCATGTTAAAATTAAACTAATAACTCATATGATTGGCCCTATAAGGGCAAGTGTGCAATTAGACATATTTTTCATGATATAGTGCAAGTCACTTGTAATTTTCATTTATCAAGATAACACTCTGAAAATTATTAAAATACATAAATTATGTCTAAAAATTTCATAAAAAATTTAGATGATGGATGATATATCAAGAAGTATATAGGAAAAATTTAGGCTTAAAATAAAACTCATTTAAATTTTCAAATAAGATGGACAAAAAATAATTGAAAATGTTTTTATTCTAAAAAAATTTAAAAAATGCCCATTAAAAAATACTTATAGAGTAGAGCATAATAATATTTTAATTATCACTAACCACTACTAATAGATGGCATGTGGCCCCCACACATTAGCTATGCAACTAGTTATATGCTCATATGCACTATTTAGCATTTTCTCTTATAGAAACGGAAATCCATAGGTTATAATAGACCTAGTTCTAACTCGCCACACAACCCAGTGGTTTTCACCTTTATTTCGAGCGATTTCATGTGCAAACTATGCTAAAACCTCCTCTCCAACCTCCTACTATCTAATCTAACTATTTCTAGCCCCTTCCCCCTAATAAAAGAGAAAAAAACACTTAGTAATTTCAAGTTTCAAAATTTTAAAAGATAAAGCTCATCGCTTGGAGGTTTCAATTTTAGGTGCGATTTTTCTTATTAGGAAATTTTCCTTTTTGGTTCCTAACTACCTATCACAGAAAAGCAACAATCATCCTATGATATTTTATGAATTTAAATAATCCATTGTTCATTTTAAACTAAAGTTTTATGTTGTTATACCAACATACTACCATATTCTAGACACAATTGATTCGGCACATTTCATAAGATCATAAGCAAAATTATTCTAAAGCCAAATCAACTAGTTAAAAAAAAACATCTTTACTATGATAATATTACTTTTCTCCAATACAAAAAACATAGTTTTGCATATATATCCAAATAGATAACTAACATTATATGTTTTCATATGTAGTTGTTAGAGTAAAATTGCATAGCCATTAAAGATTAAATGCATTTGGTTATTAGCATATATTACCATAAAGAATGCCAATGATTATAATAACAACTTTATCTCAATCAATCACAATCAAAAGCTATAACCTAACTCTAATATCATTTACAAGAAATACTTGTAAAGTTTATACCATGAGCTTAACTTTTGATTGTAATATAACAAGAGAGGATATAGATATATATTGGTTCATGTAAATTTAAGATTTTATAAATACCTCACATTTGTAGAATAGGCCTTCTCTATAATTATTAAGTGCATAGAAAAATTATTCCTTTAACACTCTCTCTATCTCTAAACAATAAGTTTTGACTCATGGAGCACAAAACCTCAACTTAAGAGATATGAAATAAACATCTCATATTTATAAATCAATCTAGAATGTGAATCTTATCCATCATATGATCTGTACTTATTTTATTAGTATTGGGTCCAAAAACCCAATTATGCATTAATTATATCACATATGACCTAATTAACAATAATATTTTCATTAACAAATAATGTATAGTCCACCAAAATTATTAACACATGCTGCATCACATGCAACCATAAATGATTTACTTGTATTTCCTATGTATAGAGTGTTAAGTTCATAAGTTGTATGAATTTGACATTTTTCCATACTTGATATGCAAATAAACCACCAATCATTGACAATTAAAGAAATTATTCTGTTCATCCCATTAATTGATTTTATAAATATTAAAAAATAATTTAGTTTATTTATTTTTAATAAATTTTATAAGATTGTGAAAGAAATCATAATTACAATTTTCATCAACATTCTCTAATCTTGATCTTTATATTATGGCATGAGAAAAAAAATTAAAATAAATTACAAAACAATTATGAAAGATAATATATATGTATTGTGTGGATCCATCTCTCGATGTTATCACCATATAAAATAATATAAAGGATTAACTCTCTTAATAATCTCTAAATCTGTAAAATAACGTGAATTGATGGAGCACTCAAACCATAGACCACAGAGATGTGAGATAAGGACCTTTTATTTATAAACTAATCTAGGTTATAAATTCTATCTATCATGGGATCTATACCTATGTTATCAATATTGCACTAAGTACCTAATTGCCAATTAGTCAAGTCATGCATGCTTAATCAATAGCAATCCTATTACATTAATAAACTATGTGTAGTCCACAAATTATTTAACAATCTCCTATTTGGACATACATAATTTGTTAATATAGCTATAAACAAATTAATGTTATTACGAATATGGTACTTTTACACCCATTAGTCCAATTAAGATCATAAATATCTAATAACATAAATGTTATATCCAAAAGGATATTAAGAATAACACATAATAGACACTTACATCACATTGATCAATGTCATAAAATGTGTAGAATAAAACTTACACAACCTTTTGTGACTATGTGTAAATCTACACATAATGAGTCTTGGCATCCACCTAAAATGCCTAACACATATGATTATAATAATGAGATAGGGTCTAAACATTTCTAATTATAGGTCATACCCTAAAATATGCACAAAATGTATGGTGACAACATGAATATCTCAATATAAGTATTTCCTTTAAATATGTCATGAGCTTATATCATCAAAACTTCCACTAACCTAAGACATTAAAAAAAGGCTTAAGTGAATCCATATTTTTTACATGATTGTGCTTTCATATTTACCCATAAGTCTTCTAATTAGTGGATTTGTGAGCATATGAAACATGGAAATTATATAATAAGCTTGCATATTTTCTCCATCACAAATAAGTACTTCAATTTGAAGTCCTTTTCATGGGTAAATTCATCATTGCTAAGAGAAAATACATAACAATGGCATTGTCATACATAAATCTGGTTAGAACCAGGAAACCCCTAACTTGTCAACTTGATAAGAAAATTATAACATGCAACATGTTCTACCCTTTTTATAGAGGTTACTACAGTTAATTGCACAATAATTTCACAGTATAGTACCTTCTGACATATGTCTAGTCATAATTTCATTATTGGGAAGACAATAGATAAAGTAAGTCTAAATAACTTATACATATGACATATCTCGATCTCCTTTAAGTCATTGTGAAATTAATTATATTACCATGATACAAGAAGGTTTGTAATCCAGAACCATTTTTTTATAAATAACAAGTTACATACAACTAACTTATATGGGACAATTCTTATCACTTAATAAAATATTTAAACTTTATAAATTTTGACTGTCAAATCAACAAGCATGAGACCAAACTAATATATTAAACTCTTTTAATGCCTAGGACCTATATATGATGGGCCCACTGTATAAACGATATTAGGTTTATCACACTTTATTCTTAAGCATTTAATTAAATTTGCACAAATTACTTTATCTCAATTAACATATGTATCCACACGACACAAACCCAGAATTACAAAAATAAAAATAAAAACCTTGTATTATGATCTATTTTTACTCTCCTAAGTTTACTATTTCTCAGATATCTTGTCAAGTAAAAAGATTATACTTTCTCCTTAGTCAATATCACTCCCACTAAAATAAATTATTTTAGGCCATATGTGAGATTTAAACACTTCTAAAGAGGAAAGTCTTTACAATCTATATGTTTTAATTAAATGTAATCCTTGAGCACTAACCTAACCCAAAACCTATAACACTACCCAACATCCCTTCTGTAGTCAAATTTATACATTCATATTAGATCAAATCGTCAAAAGTAGCTAAAATTAGTTAATAATAGAGTTGACACATATTATCTTTCACTATTATTATTTAGGTATTTTGATAGCTCCTACTATTAAAAAATATCTTAAAACAATTTAGAATTTAAAGATGGTCTCAAAACATAATAAATATGAAAATAATTGAACCATGTATCAAAACAAATACTTAATTTCATAAAACAAAATGAAATGTCTATCAAACATAAACAAGATAAGTTCATAATTGAAAAATAAGATAAAAAATTCAGAAAGTTTTTTTAGTACAAGCTCAATGAAAGCAACCATCCCCAATTGGTGAGCTTTTTCTTTAGATTTCTCTCACTTTTTGCATTTTTTCTCTAACCATTTCTTAAATTTGAAGCAGTCCACTTTCTTATGCCTAAATTTCTTGCAAAATCAATGCTTGCTATTAAATTGAGCTTGCTTAGGTTTTAAATAATCATTAGTTTGCTCTTTCCTCCTATTATTTGAAAACTTCCTATAGTTATCTTTAAAGTGTTATCTCACTCCTTATCTAGAAAGAGAACCATGAGCCATCATACTAATTGCATAAATTTTTCCTTTTTCTCATATTCTCTTTTGCTTAACTTAAAATAACTATCATGTCATTTATTGTCTATTCAACATTTTGAACTTGAGAAGTAGCCTTTTGAACATCAAACTTTGAAGGCAATAACTTTAAAACTCTCCAAACAAAGAAATCATCATCCAAATGAAGTCTTAGGGTCTTTAATTTGTTACAATAATTATTGAGTTTTAAATGTGCTTTTAGACTTCACTGACTCTATCATAAAAGGTCTTTTCAAAAAGTGAAAGATATTATCCCTTTTGTGCTTTGTCAAATTTCTTGAATTTTTCCATCATAGATTCTAGATAAGTTTTTAAATCTATGATATTAGTATCAAGGATGCTTTCTCTAATTGTTGAGTTAATTGAATATTTTAAGATCATTAGATAAATCTTGTTGGATTCCTTCCATCTTTTTTGCATTAATTTAATATTTGTAGGCAAATTCAGTTCTAATTTGGGTTCTAGTTCATTGATCGCCATGTCCATTCTAGCAATTGCTCAGTACAATCTTATATATTCGGTCCATTTATCATAATTTGTCCCATATGGCATCTTTATGGAAGCCAATTACATATGCCAAGCAACTGAAGAAAATATATCAAGCTATTAAATGCATAACACTAAACTCTACACGTATATTATATCTAACTGCATCAATGATATAATGCTAAAGGGTATTTATGTTATTAATACAACCTTTCTCTCTTTAAATATTTTTTAAATCAAACCAAATTCATGCAATTGGCCCTGCAAAGGCGAATATGCAATTATATAAATTTTATGGCATAGTGTAACTTATTTACAATTTTCCTTTTAATAAATAAAACTCCAAAAAATTATAATAATGCATAAATAATATCCAAAATTTCCATAAAAATTTAAGAAGGTAAATAATATATCAAGGAACACACAATAAAAAATTAATTAAAATTTTTTTTATTCCAAAAAATTTTAAAAAAAGCCCATCGAGAAAAGTTCAAAGAGTGGAGCTTGGTGGTATGCATACCACTGTTAGAAAGGTGGCATGTGCCCCCACACATTGGTTGTGTAGTTAGATGTGTGCCACACATATTGTAGCCTAAATAATATATCAAGGAACACACAATTAAAAAAATTAATTAAAATTATTTTTATTCCAAAAAATTTTTAAAAAAGCCCATCGAGAAAAGTTTGAAGTATAGAGCTTCGTGGCATGCACACCACTGTTAGAAAGGTGGCACATGCCCTTATGCATTGGTTGTGTAGTTGGATGTGTGCCACACACATTGTAGCCTTTCTTTAATAGCCAAAAGCTATGTATCCAAGTCTATTTGACTTCCAATCTAGTATGCAACTCGATTTTTTCCTAGTTATTTTCACACAATTCCATGTGCAATTTCCACCAATTTCTTACCTAGATTTTATCCTCTAACCTCCCATTACATAATCAAATGGACTCTAACCTAGAATACCTGTAAATTAGCATTTTAAAATTATCAAAAATGACACTTTCGACCATGGAAGTTCTAGGTTTCTAAAAAAAGGTTTTTAAGTATTTTATGAAATGTCTCCAATACATTGATCCCCTTCAAGGTTTGATCTTGTCTAGCCATATCTCATTCTCAAAATTTCAATTTCATAGAAATTCATTAACAAATGTTTCCTAGAGTTTCCTTTCTCTCTCTTTTTTTTTTATAATTTCAATCAAGTTTGTCAGTTCTATATCAATTATCTACAAGGGTTTCATTTTCAAGATCACTATGACAATATCCAGATATATTCTTTAATTTTGAATATCATTCTTTCAAAACAAACAAACATAGATATGCTTATAGCAATTCTTTAGAATTATCCATAAATATAATATGATTAAGGTTTATCAAGGATCTGCTCCTAAGTATTTTGTTTAATATTTTTTTAAAGATTATGAATCTAAAATATATATATATTTATATTGTGTAATTTTTGTATTCTTGAGTTCTCATATAAAAAATCATAAAACTAACCTAGAACATTCACAACAAAATATCTAATATCACTTAATTCCAAAATCATATTAAAATTATATAGAACTATAGATCATAATTAGAAGCCCAGCTAAGCTTTGATACCAATAGAAAGAAATCATAATTATAAAATTTTCATCAATATTCTTTGATCTAAACTTCTATATTATGGTATAAGAAAAAATTAAAATAAATTACAAAACAATTATAAAAGATAACATACTTGTATTATATAGATCCATCTCTCGATGTTATTTCCACACAAAATAATATAAGGGATTAACTCTCTCAATAATCTCTGTATCTGTACAATATGGTGAATTGATGAAATACTCAAACCCTAAACTAGAGATGTGAGATAAGGATCCTTTATTTATAAATTAATTTGAATTGTGGATCTTGTCCATTATGGGTCCATACCTATGTTATCGATATTAAGTTAAGTACCAAATTGCCTACTAGTCAAGTTACACAAATCTAATCAATAGTAATCCTACTATATTACTAAATTATGTATACTTTATAAATTATTTAATAGATTATTCTTTTTATATAAAATTTAAAATAATTAAAAATAAAAATATGATAAAATAAATACAAATATATTGAAAGTACAAAATAATGAAATATTTATTAATAAAAAAAGGTAATATTAAAAAAGTATTTAATGTTACATTAAAAATCTAAAATGATAGATAAAAATAATTTTTTAAAATGCAAAAAATAAAAATATAAAAGAAGTATCAATAAAGAGTGTGCCTACCAATTTAGACACTATTATTTTGTAAAAAAATATAAAATGCCTCCTTTAGTTCTAATAGTTAAATTTTATCTTGTTGTACTTTAAAAATTTAAAAATTATCCTTTAAAATTTATAAAAATTGAATTTAAGTTAAATTGACAATACATATTAATTTTAAATTTTATATAATTTAAAAAATAATCTTTAACTTTTTAAAATTAAAAATAATGTCTAATCATTCAAAATTAAAAGAAATATTTTATATTTTTTCCTGCTGCATGCTCACAATCATGCATTGATGATGTATTTAAGTGGATTAGGAGTTACGTGGCCCAGCTGTCATTGACGTTATATTATAATACTATTTTAATATTTATCGGAGGAAGTTATGAATAATGTATCGATATATTATTAAATTTAATTATATATTAAATTTATTTTTAAAAAAAATTAAATTTTAAATTTTTTATGACAAATTAATAATTAAATTTAGTGGTAGTGTTTTACTTTTCCAGATTTAATTAGTCTGATGAGCGCGGGTTTAGTTTTTAAGAACGTGGGCATACACCGTTGTCTAGTTGCCATGACTAATTCAGAATATGCACACGGCCGCCTTTTGGAGCTGGACCATGTTCTTTTTTCTATTAAAATAAAATAAAAATTAAATTTAATACACTTACAATATAAAATAACTTTATAAATTTATATTATTATTCATTTATATATTTTTATATTAATAAAAAATTATTAAATATTTTTATTACTATTAAAAATTTTAATTATTATTATTTTTTTAATGGTATATGCATTTTTAATTAATTGAAAATATAAAAGATTTTACTATCATAATAAATCAAGTTTAAAGTCGGTAAAAAAGAAAAAGACCACACACCATCCGATCGAGAATCCTTACACGGAACTAATTAATTAAGAGTTGAAAAGTAATGTTTAATAAGGGTTTAAAGTGTGGTCGTCGATTAAAACTGCCACTGTGATCATATTATATTATATAAAAAGAGGTTTCTACCATCGAAATATAAAATTGTTACATCTTATGCAATACAATTGAGTTAGATTACGATTTTGCTTATTTTCTGAAACAGTAATATATAATTTATTTTATTATAAATTATATAAATATTTTAAATAAGATTTAAAATTTTGATTTTGAAATTTTCGATAGAATTAATTAATTTATATATTTTATTTTTTATGAAATATTTAAAATTAAAATTATTTATTTATATGATAAAATAGAGGTTTTAGTTTTTATAATTTTACTAAACTGATAATTTTATCATTACTATTGTCATTTATATAATTAATTCCTAAAGTTTTAAATAATTTGTAATTAACTATTCCTTCTTAATTGACGTTAATTTTGACTAATAAAATTTTATTTATCATCTAATGTTTCAATCAAATTTTACATAATAGCAATCCATCTTTATCTAGTCATTGATATTCATTTCTTTCCATCAAAATCACCTTCTATGAAAATTAAAATATATTTATTCACAATTCATCGATTCAATCCATGGTTTTTTAAAACTTTCATTCCATTAAATTAGTGAGATTGACCTACAGGATTTCAACTTCTGACTATTTTTCTTTAATTCTCATTACAATATTTAATTTCTAATCATTTCATTTTAATTCTCATTATATAATTTTTTATGAAAATTAAATGTGTGTTAATTTTAATGGGGTGTGATTTTAGTGGATAGATAAATTTTGATAATTAAGTAAAGATAAAATGCTAACAAGAAGGGTTTTGTTAATTAGATAAAACATTAGTTAATAAGGAGGAATTAATTATAAATTATTTGAAACTTTAAGATTTAATTATATAAAGTGCAATGGTAAGGATAAAATTATAAATTTTGTAAAAATATAAGGAATAAAAACTTTATGCACCCTAAAAATTAGAATCATGTTATGAAAATATTAAACACTTAGGAAATGATAAAAGAAAGAGATGAAAAGATGAAGGAAGAATATCAGGAAGAAAAAGAAAATACAAGGGGGAGAAGAATATTTTATTTAACTATATATAAAATGATTTGTACAAGCCATATTTATAGGGTAATTGATCAAACATTGTAATCTTAAAATGATAATTCATAAATAAAATTAATCACAATTGGGGGTATAATTGATCATAATTGGGAATATAATATTTGACCTATGGACATTTACATTTAATAATTATTCATAACACTCCCTCTTGGATGTTCATATAATTCAAAATAGAATACTGCATCATTAAAAATCTTACTAGGAAAAACCTAATGGGACAAAAACCATAGCGAAGGAAAAAAGAGTATAGTGTGTATTAACTCTCCTTCATGACAATATCAATTAAGATCTTTCAATCAAAGAACTCTCATAGTATAAACTAACTTTTCAAATATCGCAGTAAAATGTGCCTTAATAAATAAATTCACTAGATTATCAGTTGTAAAAAAATAGCTTATTTGAGATCGAGCTTTGTGTGGATCAGATAAATATCTAGTATCTACATAATTTATGAGCTGTGGTTTAGATCCATATGTGCATAATAAGCTCATATCAATAATACCTTGGAGGTATTGAAAGACATGTTTAACCCTATTTCAATATCTTTTAGTTGGAGAGAAACTAAATCTTGCTAACAAGTTCACAACAAAAGCTATATCAAGTCTTGTATTATTACAAGATACATCAATGCATCAATACCAATAAGATATGGTACTTCAGGACTAAGAACCTTTTCATTATCCTCTCAAGGTAAAAAAAAAAAATCCTTTTTCATATCAAGTGACCAAACAACCATTGGGGTATTCAATGGATGTGCTTTATCCATGTAAAATCTTTTAAGAACATTTTGGGTATAAATTGATTGAAGTATAAAAATTCTATCTTTTAGATGCTCAATTTGCAGGCTAAGGCAAAACTTTATTTTTCCAAGATCTTTCATTTCAAATTTTTTCTTCAAACAATTAATTGCCTTTTAAATTTCTTCAGGAGTTCCAATAATATTCAAATTATCAACATATACAATAATGATGGCAAATTCAAAATTTGTTTGCTTTATGAAAACATATAGATATATTTGGTCATTATTATACTCTTTCTTTAACAAGTGTTCACTAAGATGATTATATCATATTCATCTAGACTGCTTTAATCCATATAAAGATTTTTATAATTTAATTGAATAAAATTCCTGGGACTTTGAATTACATGCTTTAGGCATAAACCCTTTTGGGATTTTCATATAGACATCATAATCAAGTGAGCCATATAAATAGGCTATAACAATATCCATAAGACGTATATCAAGTTTTTCATGTACTGTCAGACTAATGAGATAATGAAATGTGATTGCATCCACCATAGAAGAATAAGTAAACTCATAATCAATTCCAAGTCTTTGTGTAAAACCTTAGGCAACAAGTCGTGCTTCATATCTTATAACTTTATTTTCTCATTTCGTTTACGCATAAATACCCTTTTGTACCCAATGGGTATTACATATTCAAGTGTTTGGACTACAAGTCTAAAAACTTAATATTTTTCAAATGAATTCAAATTTGCTTGAATTGCATCTTTCTATTTTGACTAATCATATATATGTCGACATTCATTGATAGATCTAGGTTTATGATCCTCATTATCATTCATAATATTAAGTGTCATATTATATGCAAAAATGTTGTCGACAACTATTTCTTGTGATTCAAACTTTTCTTCATAGAGACATAGTTTATTGAAATCTTCTTATTTTCATTTTCTTTATCATTTTCAGGTACCTGAACTTCTTCTAGAGTTATATTATTTCTTATGTCTCTAGACTCTTCAAGAGTATCTATTTCTTCAATGGGCTCATCTTCAATAATTGCTCCTTTTCTTTTGTGGAGATTTTTATCTTTTGAACCTATTGGTCTACCATGTTTCTGGCGTACCTTAAACTCATTAACTTCCCATTAATAGTTTATTCTTTGGGGATATCAATCCTTATTAGAGCATTAGTAGCTGGTATATGCGACTGAGTCACTCTCTTTAGATCAGTGAATGTATTTTATAATTGATTATCTTTTGAACTTCAATTTCACATTGCTTTGTACGAGGATTAATATTTTACAAAGTATTCTATGTAATTTCTTTGACCAGCTGCTTATCCTTTTCTCCCCCTAATGTTGGAAAAACTAATTCATTAAAATGACAATCAGCAAAATGTGCTATAAATAAGTTCTTTATCACTAGCTTAGGATATTTTATAATAGAAGAGGAATCATACCCACCATATATTTCCAATCTCCTTTGAGGTCCTATCTTAGTACATTGTGGTAGAGCTATTAGAATATATACTGCACATCTAAAAATTTTAAGATAGGAAATATTTGGCTCCTGATCATAAGCCAATTGTAAAGGAGAGTATTTATGGTAACTAGTTAGTCTAATGCGGACAAGTGTTGCTACATTTAGAATTGTATGTCCCCAAGAAGAAATAGAGAATTTTATTCTCATAAGCATGGGTCTTACTTTAATTGAAGTCATTTAATAAATGATTCAACTAAGTCATTTGTGTATGAACATGAGTTACATGATGTTCAATATTCATTCTTATTGACATGCAATAGTTGTTAAAAGTCTTAAAAATGAATTCGCTAGCATTATCAAGACAAATAGACTTAATAGGGTAATCTAAAAATTGTGCTCTTAATCAAATAATTTGAGCAAGCAATCTCACAAAAGCAAGATTACAAGTTGATAGTAAACAATCATGAGACCATTTACTAGATGCATCTATTAATACCATAAAATATTTAAACGGTTCATATGGTGGGTGTATAGGCCCACATATGTCACCCTATATATGTTTCAAAAATGTTAGAGATTCAGTTCCAACTTTAGCTGGTGATGACTTAATAATTAATTTACCCAAAGAACATGCAATGCACAAGAATTCTTTAAATTGAAAAATTTTCAAGTTTTTCAATAGCTGCCTATGTAAATTCTTAATAATTTTCTTCATCATTAGTGATTCGGGATGCCCCAATCGTTCATGCCAAATAGTAAATATTTTTAAATTAATAAACTTTTGATTTATTATAGCATGCATTTGTTACCTGATGAAAGAACAGGTAATTTTTTAAATATGCATTTATTATCTGAAATCATACTAATGATAAAAAGATATTCAATATTTCCTTCATTAGTTATCTCAATATGAAATTCATTTTGATGGACATCTTTAAAACTCAATAAATTTCTATGAGACTTAGTAGAATATAATGCATTATTAATGTTAATTTTATTTCTCCATATAACAAAATATTAGCTCTTCTGAAGCCTTCAATTAGATTTATAGTACTAGATATAGTATTAACATTGGCCTTTTGCATTACTAAATAGAAAAGCAGAATTTTACATGCAATAGATAGTAAATATCCTTAACCCAATGAGTCATAAAAAGTTAGGCCACACATATATTGTGACTTGCCTTTAATATCTCCACCTATAATTCTGATTGGTTCAACAATGCACAATTTTATGCTATATTATAATCTAAAACCTTTCAGTAATCATATAATATCTCCTAAGAAATAGGTTGTGACACATTTAAGTAAAATTGGCTAGTATTAGAGTGATATCATAGTAACCATATAAGAACAAACATAATAAGGTGTATATTTATATATCCAGATATTATGATTACTTATATAAATGAATTTCAAGTAATATGATATAAAATGATAGATATTATAGAAATGCTTTTAAAATTGGCTAATTAAAAATACCATTAAAAAAACTAATTTATGAGTATATGCATAATGGGCATAAATTAAATGTCTTGATGCAATCAGGATGCTTTGTCAATTAAATTTTCAAAAGAAATAGGGTGGAGGCAAAACATTTGTATTTAGTAATTCTTTTTTTATAAATACTTCTTAATAGCTTTGAGATAAGTATACTTATAGAAAATTAAGTAAACAATAGATAACTACAAGCATTCTTTAAGAAAATCAATTCAAATCCCTTTTCATATGCAAAATTTATCTTTCTTATATGTACATATTTAAGCAATTCTTGGTAAAGGTCAACAAAATGCTTTAGAGTACAATAGGTATGAGACTAATGACTTTTACCATCACATATGTTCTTGTTATTTTTCCCACCTTTTTATCATTTTTTTTTATTTTTCCATTTCTGGTGAAAAGTTAAGTTTTTGATATAAGAAACATGATCATGACTACATATAAGGTCATAAGTTTGTTAATAAGTAAAATGATCGTGTGTTGCTACATTTGCTTCAAGGAATGGAGCAAAGTTAATTAGATAGGGCTTATCAAAAGTTCATTAATTTATTTAGTCATAAAGAGATAAGAAATTAACTCAGAATATTTCTTAAAACCCTTTTTTTTAATATTGCTATTGCAAGAACAAATTGGATGCATGAAAGTGGAGAATTTTTTTTTAATCATATATTTCTTTTAAACTACTACAAAGAATAAATGAATCTTTTATTGTAAGGTAAATTTTTTTTTTATAATATTAAGAGTTATAAATTAAGATCTGCAAGATTTGCCATAATACTATTACAAACATGTAAAAATGAATGAGAAAATTTTCAATATAATAGAGATTGAATATTAAAGAAATTATTAATCAACATATTAATCATATAATTATTAATCCAATCTATTTCATTGTCAATCTTTATGGTGACAAAATAGTGCAAAAATTATCAAATTTATGAGAAGTATGCTTCAAGTTATATGTATATTTATACACCGATTGCTTCCAGATAATTCTTTTCCTTTTTCCAAACTTAGTTTCTTCAATATTTGCATTTATCTTTGTATAAAGCTAAACCTTATGATGCAAGTAAATTTTCTTTCTATATCAACATAACATATATTATATTTTTCCACATAGCAAATTTTCAATCATGAGATAATGACATAATTAAGAATTTATTACATATCCATAATTGCATACTATATATATAATACTCACACATTTTATAAAAACTAACATACATTTCAAAATAGATAAAAAAATCCATTCATTTAGCATTTAGCAATAAATTTTCAAATGTATAATATGTCATATGAATTGTTCTTTTTCTCAATTTAATTCATTATTTATTTGTATTTTTACATATCATATTCAATATTTTCTAACTATTATTTCTTCTAGAAAAACATTAAAATCATTATAGAAATTAAAATCAAAATATGAAGGAAATAAGGAAGAAGAATGTGATGAGATGGAAGGATTACTATATTAGCATAAAGTAACAATATTAAGTAAAATAATTTATGCTTGAAGAAATTACCTTAGTGGATTAAAACCTCATGCTGATAACATGTTATGAAAATATTAAACATTTAGGGAATGATAAAAGAAAGAGATGAAAAGATAAAGGAGAAATATCAGGAAGAAAAAGAAAATATAAGGGAGAGGAGAATATTTTATTTAACTGTATACAAAATGATTTGTACGACTCATATTTATAAAGCAAATTGATCAAACATTATAATCTCATAATGATAATTCATAAATTAAATTGATCACAATTAAGGATATAATTGATTATAATTAAAACTTAATAATATGATCATAATTAGGGATATAACATTTGATCTGTAAACATCTACATTTTGTATTTATATAAATTTTGTCAATTTTCCTTGATATCAATTTTTTGCTTTTATATTTTAAATTAAATCTACATTCATTTATATTTTCTCAAGTCTTTATGGCTCATGAAATATATGGGATTTTGAAAATTTATTATTTACAACCTTTAATGTTTGATCGTAAAATAGATATAATGAATTAGATTGTAATATTTTAATAATATTTTTATACTTGTATTTTATTTTTATTAATAAATGCGTAATAACAGAAAATAATAAATATTTGCACAGATTAGATACTAGTTTTTTAAATAATGTAAAAGACATTGTATCAGTATATCTGTATCAAACTATTTTTTTTCGGTCTCATATTTGTACCAGAGTACTTATCATCAGCTCATAGTAGAAAGTGGTAAAAAAGAAATATGATTTATTATTAGCTTGAATCTCAAGAAAGTGGATGGCTGAATTGAAAATAAAACCAGAATTAAAAATCAATTTTGGCTCTTATAAAATTGAAATTTTAATTTCATCCCTCACTAAAATTTTATATCAATTTAGTTCTTGTAAAATTGAAAATTCTTAAATTTTAGCCCTTCTTTACACGAGAAAAAATATTGAATTACAGTATAAAATGTGTATCAATTTAATTTTTATAAAATTAAAAATTCTTAAATTTTGCTCCTTTCTTGCATAAAATAGAATATTGAATTATTGTACAAAAGAACTAAAATTTAAGGATTCATAGACACTTAATTATTATAAATGTATAATTAGGAATAAAATTAATAAAATTTTAATTTTAGAGGAATTAAAATAGATTTGTAATTATAAAATAACGTGCCATTCGCTGAATCCCTAACCGGGAGGACTATTTCCCAATTGCTAAATGTTTCATTAGAAACACTTCGTACTATAGTGTCCGGTCACTTTTATTCAACCTGACGGTGGGGTGGATTTCATCTTATAATTGAGGACGCCACTTCATTTATTGCATGCGATACAGAAAACTTTCTTGATTGTACAGTAAAAACACCCTTAATAAATTTGTAAGAAATTATAGATTAACTTAAAAAATTATGTGAATGCATGAGTTGCGGTAAGATAAAGGGATGGCAATGGAGTGAGGTTGGAGCATATTTACTTACCTCGCACGGTATTACACCGTCATCTACTATAAATCTAGCCCGCTCAATAAAATTGGGGAAGTTAGGACATCATTTTTGCCATTCATGTATAGATCTATCAAAACGAACTAACTCAGCCTAACCAAGCAAATTCAAAGGACAAAAATTATATGTCGGACTAATTCCAAGCCGGATTACATTTTCATCAAGTTAAATCTAGATTAAGTTATTACAGTTTCAGTCCCAATTTCAGTCTTAAATTGATATTTATCAAGCAGGTTTAGATGAATTTTTATAACCTGTTACATTTTATTATTATTATCATATTAATTTTTTATTTATTACAAATTTTATACCATTAATTAATTAAAATCTATTATTATTTATTAAATATAATTATATATTATTATGACTTAAAATTTTATTATATATATCAATGATTCATATATATTATATATAAAAATAAATATATATTTAATAAAATAAATATGTATTATTAAGATTTGATAAATGAGTGAATTTGCATTTAATAATATACATATTTAATAAAATAATTTGAATTCTATATTGAAGAATAATTTTATATTATATATTTATTTTACTTAATAAAGTAATTATATATTATATACTATATATTTATATATAATAAAATAAATTTTATATTATATATTTATATATTTTATTTAATAAAATAAATATATATTATTAAATATATTTATCAAGGCCAAGGTATTATATAAAAATAAATATTTTAATAAATATATAATATAAAATTTACTTTATTATATATAAATATATAAATATATAATATATAATAATATATATTGATCAATGCCAAAGTATTATATAAAAATAAATATATTTAATAATTTATATATTATCAAATATATATAAATAAATAATTATTTATATAATATATTGATAAAAATAATTATAATAATTTTTATATAATAATAAAAATAGATAATAATGTATTATGTTATATATATGTATCTAATGTATTTAAAATTTTTAAATAATTCAAAATTTTAATATTAAAGTATTAATTTAAATTTTAATATAATTATTTATTTTGATAAATTCATATAATATATATTGACAATATTAAATATATAAATTTACTAATTTTAATACCAAAATATATTTAATATTGCTCATATATATAATTTTAATATTATATATATTAAAGTTTAATTTTAATATACTAAAATTATTATTTTAATATATATATAAATTAAATATATAATAATAAAATAATTATTTATTACTTACTACTATTACCATGTTAACGAGTTAACCAAATAACCCAATAAGTTAACAATTATTAGTTTTAATCCTTTATTAGATCGAACTAACTAGTTTTAGTCCCTTATTAAGTCGGGTCATTGTTATCATTTTTCGTATCAATCTTAATCCTAGGTTAGACATAATTATACTAGTCTCAGGCCAATCCGTTAAACCTAACCTATTTTGATACCTTTCTTCATGGGATGTTGGTGCCCTACTAGGAAATTTGAAAAATTAAAAAAGAATAAATTTTTTAATAAAAATTATAGTGTAACACATAATATTTAATATAGTCTCTTCATATAAGTTTAAAAATGCATGAAATTTAATCAATAAATTCCAACAATAGAATAATAATAATCCCTTTTATTTCCTTCATTAATTTTCATTTTTCTCAATTTTTATATAATAGCTAAATTAAAAAATTTTAAATAAAATTATTAAAGAATATTTTAAAAAACTAAATTACTAAAAATTTTATATATAATAATATATGCATATATTATTTATATAAATAAAATTATAATTTTGAATATGCAAAGTTCTACGAGTAAATTATACTAATATTATTTTGTATCCTGAATTTGCTTTGCATTATAAACCTACCCTCCACCTTATTTCACAAGACAAAAGAGTTGTTTGATTTACATAAGAAATGACTTCCTATAAGAAATTGAATTTTTTAAAAAATAATTTCTTATATAAACTTTCTGAATAATAATTAAAGTTGTTTAGTTAATATATAAGAAATCATACTTTTTAAAAAGTAACTTCCTATATTTTATTTAATTCAATTTTAAATATTCTAAGAAGTATTAATAAAATGACTATTATATTCTTAATATTATTATAATATAAATTAATAAATTTTAATTATTATTAATTAAATTTAATAAAGATAATTTTGTCATTGAATTCATTAATAAAATAAGAAATAGAATTTACCTAAAAAGAGGTATGTAAGTGATTTCTCATATTTTGTGAAAAATAAGATTTTTCAAGAAGTCCTATTTCTTCCAATTTATAAAATAATAACTAATTAAACGACTCACTCTTTTTTTATTTTTTAAAAAATAAAACTTCTCATGAGGCGAATCAAACGACGTCAAATTTTCTTATCACTGCATTACGCCAGGGCAAAATTGATTGGATAAATATCTACTTCAAAAATTTTGCCTTCAAAGAGGCGGTCCGAATTCCGGTGCGCGCCTTAGTTGAAAAACGAAGCATTTAACCGAAATATGTCGTACTAATTAGAGAGTGAATGATTTTCACATCCAGAGGCTGCCATGCCCCAATTATCGTTATCTAAACTTGTTAGCCAACCTAACTCTTTAATGTACGGATACGTAACTATAGCTTCATGAAAATAATGGTAATTTTAAAAGTATTTCATTTTTTTAACTGATCATGAATTGACATTGTATCTTCTGAAATCAAGTAATGATAAGTTTTATTAAGTTAAATACTTTCATAAAATAATTATGCATTAATTTTTAATAGAATAATATGCTGCATGTCCCAAATATAAGGCCAAAATGAAATTTCCAATTTATCTATGTCATCTGATGATTGTTGTTATTAATTAGAATTAAAAGTGATTTGTTCAGCACACGTTTGCTGTCAGAAGCCGACATCGGAACTCATATCTAATAGATATAGCACCACTGTTTTTAATATAATATGACTATGTATTTCAAACAAGAACAATAAAATTATATTTCACTTATTCTCCCGTATCTAAGCATACCGATTGACTAGGAAAGCAAGTGAGGATAAATTTAATATATAAAAACCATGGATAGAGGTAAGTTTTGTGGCTTATATATAAATGAGAAAGCCAATAATGCATCCTTCACACCTCAATTTGCTTAGATCAACCTATACACCTACAGCAATGGCAACGAAAGTTGAGTTCATAAGCCAGGAAACCATCAAACCATCATCCCCAACTCCCGACCACCTCAGAATCTTCAACCTTTCTTTTTTAGACCAGATTATGTTAGCAAGATACGTTCAAACAGTTCACTTCTACCCCAATAATTTCGAGTTTCCTAATAAGTGTCAACTTCTCAAGACATCTTTATCCAATGTTTTAACCCACTTCTACCCGCTCGCCGGAAGAATCAAACAAAATATGACCGTGGAATGCAACGACGATGGAATCGAGTTCTTCGAAGCTGGAGTCCATGGCTTCCTATCTGACATGTTCAAAAATCCTTCTCCCGATTCATTGAAACAGTTTTTCCCGGTAGAGTTGAACTCCATCCAATCCGTTACAGGCCCTTTGTTACTCGTGCAAGCCACTTTCTTTGATTGCGGTGGTTTGGCCATTGGCATTTCTATATCCCACAAAATTGCCGATGGTTTGACACTGTCCAACTTCATCAAGGCCTGGTCTGCCACAGCCTTGGGCTGCATGGATAAAGCATTACGTCCCAGTTATGTTGTTGGATCAGTTTTTCCGTCGAGTAAAGATTGTGAAAATAAGTGGGATGTTTTGAAGCTCAGAGACTTCTTCAAATGCAGAATCGTCACAAGAAGATTGGTCCTCAGTGCATCGAAGATAACAGATCTGAAAGCTAAATCTGCCAGTGCAACTACGAAACCGCCAACTCGAGTTGAAGCTGTTTCGGCACTCATTTGGAAGTGTTTAACCAAGGCTTCAAGAAGAAATTTGGGGACTGTGAGGCAATCTTTGATGTCACAACAAGTGGATATGCGTAGAAGGTTAGTTCCACCATTGCCAAAGAATTCTGCCGGCAACGTTACAAGCAATTTTATAGTCCAAACGGATGCTGAGACACCAATGGATTTAGGCAACTTAACTACTGCGATGAGGAAATGTTTGCAAGAGTTTTCCCATGCTCTTTCGAGGAATCTAGAAGAAGGAAATTTGATTGCTGTCGTTTCTGAACGTCGGGAGAAGTTTAAAGCCGTTTTGAAAGATCGTGCGAAAGATTTCCACAATTTCACGAGCTGGTGTGGGTTTCCTTTGTATGAGAGTGATTTTGGGTGGGGAAAACCAAAATGGGTGGCTCTTCCTCCTTTTGATTTGAAAGATGTGGTGACATTGATGGATACCAGGGATGGGGAGGGAATTGAAGCATGGATAAGCTTAAGCGAAGATGATATGGGTATTGT
This sequence comes from Sindora glabra, assembly GCA_020226215.1. Lineage (NCBI taxonomy): Eukaryota > Viridiplantae > Streptophyta > Magnoliopsida > Fabales > Fabaceae > Sindora > Sindora glabra. Next base: position 51,765,168 of record CM035230.1, on the reverse strand, counting down.
GGAAAGGGATGAAGAGTTACTTGAGTTTGCTTCTTTCAATCCATGTATCGTCGACTAGATCTCTGCTTTTTCTTGTTCAATTAGGATTTCGTTTTCAACAGAATGTAGAGAAAGAAATGATGTTATGTTTGGATTTGAAAATTGAAATCGCGTAATTTAAATTTATATGTTAAAATATTTTGTTTAATAACAAGTTGATAAAATTTATAAATTATTTAAATATTATAAATAAAAAATTTAAGTTATTAAATTTATTTTTTTAAATTTAATTAAAATAAATATTATTTTGTAAATATATATTTACTTTTGAAAAATTATATTAATTATCATTCTTCATCTTTGAAAATTAAATAAAATTATTATTCTAATATAAAATTTTAAAATTCTTAATATTTACTAAATACTTTATCCAAAGGGAGAAGGTGAATTCCATCAATTATTTCTTATCCTGAAATAAAGATTGTCCTTTACTCTATAAATAAATTAGAATATTTCTATAAATGATAGTTTATTTTATGGTTTCTTTTCATTCATCTGCGATGGTATGTATTGTACTTATTTCAATAATAAATCATTATTACCACTTGACTTGTGCAGATAGTTCCAAAAGATTTTTCCTTAACTTATTTTTATCTTCTTCAAGTTTCCGGCGCCTGTTGGATATGATTGCTACATTTGACTAATTAATTTTTAAAAAGAGTGAAATATTTGGTGCATATTTTGATAGCAGTACTACTTTTCACGCTACCTATATCAATCCATTCAAAATAATTATAAATTGATTTTAGTTTATTTAGCAAACAAATTAATCTTTCACATTCAATTCAATATTCTTTTATTTATGAATCCAGCTAATGAAGCAAAAATTTAAATCAAATTACGAGTGATTTATGAATTAAATTATTTCCAAGTCTAAATATGACATCCTATATTATTAAAACATTTCTGTTGAAATTCTTTTGGCAGGCATGATGTTGAATTAAAAATCGAATGAAAAAGAAGTCAGAGAATTTATGGTTGAAATCGCATTTCAAACGTTTAAGAAGACTTTATTTACTTCACATTCCAAATTTAATCTCAGATTTCTTATGTATCAGATATACTTAGAGTTGGAAAAGTAATAATAATTAATAATAAAAAATTTTAATAATTTTTTTTGTAATAATAAAAATGTAACTCAAAAGATGATATATCTTTAAAAAGTTATAATAATTAATTTTGTTGACATAATAACATACGAGAGAGTAATAAAGTAAAATTTATTTATATTGATAGTTGATCAAATATAAATTTTAAAATTAAAAGGAAGAATTAATAATGACCTAGAAAAATTTACATAATTACAAGGAAAAATAATATTAACCTATAGATCACTATCTCAGAAACAGATGCAAGTATTTATTAAGTATATAAATTATAAAAAAAAAAATCATAGTTATGAATTACTAATATTTCTTTACCTGTGTTTATAAATTTTTTGATCCCATTTCCTTTTATTTAATCCTGTGCACTTCTTTTTATTTTATGTTATATAATGCATATATGTAATTCTACATGATTCCACCACTTCCCTTCTACTCCCACCTTTCACCTTTTTATTAACGTTTTACATACTAATTAGAATCTCAACACCAACTCTCGAAGCGGACTCACAGACACAAAACAGAACTTCACAAGCTGCTCTACATGTAAAGGTAAGTGTTTTCACCCATTCTTAAATTATGTTTTCTTTCCTCTATGATTTAAAGGTAATATGAACTATTTTTAAAATACTTTAAAATTTTAGCAATGACTTTTGTCAAATTTTTAAGGATTCAATTGGAGTTATTATTATCTTAAAAATCTTTCAAACTGTAATATTTATCATAAATTAACTTTAACTTTGGTTTTAGATTTTTGTTGTCTGCTTACTCTTTTACTTGATGCTATTGTTATCTTGAATTATTGGTATTGTTTTAAAGGATTGCTGCAAAAACTACATATAAAATTTTAATATTTGTTTGTGTTCTTGTTAGTAGGGGAAAATATCTTCATCCAAACAATTATGCAGGTGCAATTAAATCAATCAAAGTATCATAATAACATACAAATAAATTTAATGTGAAAAACTCCAAATTTTAAGAAAAGAAATCACAGATAAAAAAAAAAGTTACAATATTAATAAAGATTACCAAATAATTGATATGCAAAATATTTTATATATTATTTTCTCATATACTCTAATTCTTAAGACATTATATGTGCTTAATTTAATGAAATTAGCCTTATTTTATGATTGAGTTATGATTTTGGAATGTAATTAAGTTATTCGATTAATATTAAATTTTTTTACACTATTTTAGATTTTTAACTATAATTGGAGTTTTAGAAATCCAATTTGAGTGATCTTTATGTATTCAAAGATCCAAGAGGATTCTCTACAAATATTATAAATATAAGAAATCTTAGTTGGGTCATTTAGGGGTTCAAACTTGGCCATGAAGATAATATAGTATCATTGTCCATTCTAAATTAGTCTCACTAATTTGAGTGCAAATGGAGCTCCAAGAGGTTCAAATGGTGTCAAACCAAAATTCAAAGTTAGCCAAAATTTAAAGAACATATTTCAAGCATTACTTCAATGAAACTATGTTATTTTAGTAGTCATACGATCTCTAGAAGCATCAATTATGGGATTTATTGCAATAAATTTACTTAGTGTTTTGGTTTGTAAAGTAAGTTTTGAGATTTCAAATTAAGCAAAGCTAATTAGATTTTCTCTTTCGGAGATTAGATATATAGAGTTTTTAGCTTCCAAAGGCAAGCTTAAACTTGGACAACATTCTCCTCTTCTCCAGATTTTCTTGTAAATTATCATGAGTAATTGTTTTGATAGTTCAAGGGATAGGATCTCCAATTTAGTTTGATTTTGAGACTTTACTTTTACTTTTATTTTTAATTTGATTATTTCTTTTTTTCTCTTGTTATGAATAACTACTTAAATAATTTGTTAAATATAATTAGCAAATTGATTATCTATTGTAGTATATAACTAAATGATTAATTATACTTAATTCTTACTTGTAGATTAGTGGGAATTAATTGTAATTAGTAGTAACTAGACTTTATTGATTTGACACTTGACTGAATCATTAGTTGCTTAATAAAAATAGAGAATGAATTTTGCAATTTTTTCTTGATAATTGTTAGATTCAACCACAACTTTACTCTACATATTTAATAATTTTAATTAGGTATAATTATATATTATAGATTGATATTAGTAATATAAGATTAATTAAGTATTTATTTAGATTAATTAACATTACGAATTCAATTATTGCCAGTTTAGGAGTTATTTTTAGCTAAATAGTCAAATCATTAGTAAAATTTATTCGGACTCAATGATAAATCTAAAAATTGAAGAGTGATTTTCCTTGAACTAAACTTTTATATTCTACTAGTTTTATTTTTATTTTAATTTTTATTATTTTATTTAAAATTAATTTTGAAAACCTATTGTTTTACATTTTGTCTCCATTGGTTAACTTTTATTCCATTGGATTTGATCTAAACTTACTCTTACTATTTGATATAGTAGTTCAATAATAATTTTGGTATGAACAACATGTAATTATAATGCATGTAAAGATTCTCAATCCTAACCTTATAACTTCCTAACCACTATTTCTATATTTCTAACAAATTTGTATGAAGATTCTCATATAACTCTTATAAGCACCCACTTTACAACTCTCTCAAATATTAAATCCTTAACTAACGCTAATATTTATAATTTAAAAATACTTGTTTAATAAGGAATCTCAATCATACCTTAACATTAAACCTAACTTAAATAGAAAAAATAACTAATAATTTAAAATAATCATGAATTAATAATAATTTAAATTTAGATCAAACTCAACAATCTTCACCTTAATACAAATTTCATCTTCATTATCAATCTTTATGCTCCTATTGTCTTGCGAGACCTATCATAAGGCGCCAACCATGAAAGTCCTTTATCACTTCAATTTCTTTAAAATGAAGCAACCATCATTCTATCAAATAGCTTTACTTCAATCAAATATCATAAATTTCATCAGAATCTATTTAGATATCCTCATCTACAAGAGTCTATCTCATATGCAGGATCATTAAATCTTGTGATCACTTTCATAAGTTAGCATAAACTTTTTACATCTTCATCTCATTATCAATTGTATCATCATTCACTATTATTTTTAACTCACTTATGATCAAACCAACTATCTTCACAACATGGATTTCATCATCAATTATCACACACTATCAAACCATGATTATCATCATCATTATCAACATGATCGCTACCACTATCATCATAAGACATCAACCAAGCTCTACTAATTCAAATTACTCCTCCTACAAGAATGAATTTACTCTGATACCAATTGTTGGAAAAAAATAACTTGATCTAAACAATGAAGTGTCAAACGATTAAATCAATTAGAGTACTATAATAATATTTAAATATATTTAGCATTAAAAAAATTTCAAATTCAAAGAAAAAATTACAAATGATAAAAGATTCACTATATTAATAAAAATTATAGGGTAACATGTACGAATGTTTTCAACCCTAACACCACAACTTTCTAACCATTAATCCTAGTAAACCCTTCTTATGATTCTCATCTAGTCGGTAGTTATTTCATATATATATATATATATATATATATATATATAACACCACAACTTTCTAACCATTAATCCTAGTAAACCCTTCTTATGATTCTCATCTAGTCGGTAGTTATTTCATATATATATATATATATATATATATATCATATCTAAAATTTTTAATTAATATAAATATTAATAACTTATAAATATTTATTTTGTAAGAAATGTTAATCTTATTCTAATACAAACTTTTAATATGAATAGAGAAACAACTTATAATAAAACATTAATAATAACTTTGATGAAATTTAATTCACTAATAACTTCGCAATAGGTCAACAACGTGGGCGCGGGAAGGAAACACCAGTAACTTCGGCCTACCCTGACAGGAATGAACAGCAGCCAAATGACTAGATAAGACGCTTTGGGCACCCCATCTAGCAGGACGGGTGGAAGGTTTTGAGCCAATAGCTTCCCTCGACCTCTCTGACGTCTCTACATAGCCACTGCATTATCTGTCGCCCTCCAGATTTTTCATTTTGTCACGCTTGTCGTACGGGTTTGACCTTCGCATGATTTTTTGTTTTAAAATTTTGTCATGCGTCGCGCATCACACATTGTACGAATTTGACTTTCTTGCACATTAATAGCGCAATAGATAATTGTACCCCAAAAAAACAAAAAATAGTGCAACAAATAAACAAACAAATCTTCGACAATGGGTGAATCGGCGGGGGAGGAAGTGTTAGGGTGAAATCGGGAGTGAATTTATGAAATTCGCTCATTTGGCTGGGGTGAAATTGTGAGGAGACGAATTGAGAAATTGAAAATTTTGTGGAGCTCAGTGAAATTGTCCCCTCTCCTTTTTGAAGTGAAATCGGGGTGAATGCTTTTATGCTTGCCAAAATTTCATCTTCTGCCCTTGTGGGTTCTGCGTGTTCCTCCTCCTTCTACTCCGTCACTTTCATCCTCTCCCACTGCATTGCAATCCTACAAGATGTTTCATGTTTGAAGCAGTTCTAGAAGCCTCAGTCAATCCCTTCTTAGACGAACAGACCCCTTAATTTTTTATCACATTGCAATCCTACAAAATGTATTTGCCTTCGAAGAGTTCCACAAATGATCAATTCGTTCTTTAGCAGTGAAGTCCTAGCAGACTAATCTCCCCTCATTCCTAAGCCCTTTGAGCACCCTATTCCTGTAAAATATGAAGGGCAAAATGGCCTTCCAATTTAGTTCCTCATTGGGCCTACAACAAGTAACAAGTCACTATGTGTGTGGGGTATGTGAACTGTAATAGTTATTTAATATGAAATATATCTTTCTCTATAAACAATCAAATTAACAAGATTTCAATTTGTGGTAATTTTTTTGGTAATTATGAGCTTTTTACTAATTAATTCTATATAGATAACTTTTCTTTTTTCATTCATTAAAAAAATTATGTGTAATCAATTACTTATTAATGCCATGAATAATAAAATAATTTAAATTTATTAAATTAAATTATTACCATCAAACATCTACATTTCTATTAAATAAGGACAAAATGGCAATTTGATTCAATTCCATTTCCTTCCTTCTCAATTTTCACCCATTCCAAACAAGTAAAATCAATTTCACTCCCTTTTACTTCCTTTCCCATTTTCACCTATTCCAAACAAAATAAGTGAAAATCCTTTCACCTTATTTATTTCCCCCTCCATTTCCTTTCACCTCTAATTCCTTTCCCCTCTATTTACACCTCTAGCCAAACAAATCCTAACCTCACTGTAACGGCCCTTTCATTAATAGGTAATATAGAATCGTTATAGTGTAATAATACGGCTAGATAGTTTTGATATGAACTTGAGATTACCTTAAATGGCCTTAAACTATTTCTTTTTTCAACTTGTTGAAATGATTTAATTTGATATATACTCTTGTTTAACTTAATTTCACAAATAAAACTGAGTCTGTCAGAATTCTGAAAATTTTTCTAAGTGCCTTCCTTAGAGGGCTATATAAAATATGTATTATTTGAGAATAAAAAATTTTGATAATTATTCCTCTTGTATTTTTGCATCAAAGAGTGATTTTTAATGAATTTTTAGAGACCTAAAAGGACCATTTTGAGAAGACGTTATTTTTAAAATTTTTCAAAATTCAATATTTTGAACTAAAACCCAAAATCTAGATTTTTATTCTTTGGAGTTTTAATTTTTTTGAATTTTTTTTGAATCCAAATGAGGGATATTTCCTTATTTACATTTATGTCCTAAGTAAATGACAGAATTGTAAATAAGTTGTTGAACCTGTGACCCAGTGTGCTGAAATCCTGAGTCCATGACCCCTGAACCTAGACCAGACTCGGGAAGCCTGAAACCGACCCGAACAAAACCAACAAAAATGAAACAGACCTGAACCAGCACAGAAACAGAACCGAACCAGCACAGAAACAGAACCCTAAAAATGAAACTCAGTAGTAGCAGACCGAAAACAGAACAGAGTACACACATTCCCTCTCTTCTCAACTCACTTCTTCTTTTTCCTTCTCTCCCACTTCTAAATACACGAATTAGCTCATTTTTCTTCACGTTTTCTTCTACTTTCTTCATGTTTCTTGCTGCTGTAATGGCTATTTCATGATTTCTACTGTTGATTACGATTTTTGGGGTTTTGGGTAGAAGCTTCAAATTTTTCTTCTCTTTTGCTTAATAAGGTAATTCCTAAGCTTTATTTTCTTAATTAGGAGTTAGAATAACTTAAATTAGTTAGTAGATAGTAAATATTAGATTGTTTTAGGGTTATGCATATAGTGTGGAATTTGGGGGTTTTTGAAATAGGAAGGTTGATAATGTAATTGAGTATTGATTTATGTTTGATTTGTTGTTTGATTGCTTGTTCAAGGTCAAGGAACACTTCCTAGTGGATTTGGTGATTCAAGAAGTGGGAAGAAATCAACTTGAGCATTTTGGCTATTTTATGAGTAGATAATGTGTATTTTCATATTTTTATATAATTTCCAACTTCTCTATACTTTGAATATTAATTTTAATTAAAATATTAATTGTCATTACTTTTTATGCATTTTAATTCTGTATATGTGTAGAGCTCTAGGCACTCTTGGGACAAGCACCTTAAAATTTTCTTGAGTTATAGTAAATAAGAATAATGCTAAAATGGCTTTATGATGAGGAAATAGATTTATGTAGCTTATTTTGAAATGGTATACTATTGGAATCTTATTGTATAATATTTTTTAAAAGATTATTGTGGATAAAGTGATAATGCATTGAAGTTTCACATATGCTTGTAAAAATTAATTTTTAATGAGTTTGAAATGATATGATGTTAGAGATGTTGAGTACCATGATTGAAAGCCTTGGTGAACTACACATTGTTGAAAGGAGTATGGTTTGAGATTGTTTTAAACTGTTGACGTATGAAACTATTTATTTCCAATAATTTCTCATGTAACTATTATATATATATGCTTGGTGTTTTGTTGTTTTATAAATTTCTTTTCGGAGAAGACTAGTTAGAAACTATAGCTAACAACAGTGATGACGTTAGCCTTGGTGCACCTTGGTTCGAACCCCAATTAGCAGGGGAGTTGCTAACCCCGTGTGTTAGCCAACACATGTGAATTAGTTTATGGTGTGGGAAAAATATTTTTTTTTCACATCTGAATGAATCCATATGTGCAGGAGTTAATTTTGAAAATAAATTCAAACTTCTTGTTATATGAAAAGATGACATCAACATCCAATCCAAAGATGGTATGAATATTACTATTATTGATGTTTATTTCATGCCAAGACTTTTTTGGAACTTACAAGTTCAAGCCAACTTTCCAAAAAGGCACAAAATTGATATTTAAATGGAGTTTGCACAATTAGAAGCAAAATAGTAAGATCATTGCAAAAGTACAAATGGCACCAAATTACATATTTTCTTTGAATTTACAAAAAAAAAAAACCTTCATGAATTTGTCAACAATCTTAAAGGTTGATAATTGGCTATGATATCTCTAGTTTGGTCATCTAAACTTCTATAGGTTAAATCTATTAGCTCAAAAGAAAATGGTTATTGAATTACTAATAATTAATGCTCCTAATCTGCAACGTGAAAAATATATCCTTAGAAAGTAGCATAAAGATTCTTTTCCAATTAGGAAAATTAGAAGAGCTTGACAACTATTAAAGTTAGTACACATAAACATTTATGGTTAAATTAAAGTAGGATTACTTAGACACAAAAGGTATTTTCTAGTTTTTTGGATGATTTTAGCAAAAAAAACTTAAGTATATTTTTTCAAAGAAAAATTAGAGGCTTTTAGAAAATTCAAAGAATTTAAAACTCTTCTTGAAAAGCAAAGTGGCTTTTATATGAAAAATCTTGAGATCTAATTAAGGTGGAGAGTTTATATTAAATGAATTTTCAAACTTCTATAAACGTCAAGGAATTTAGCATTAACTAATAGCTAGTTATACTCCTTAGTAGAATAGTATAGTTGAAAAAAAAATAAAACAATTTTTTAAAATAACTTGAGGTTTATTAAAAGTCAAAGCTTTGCTTAAATTAATTTTTTGTATATGTTGTATTTTTATTAAACAAATGTCTAACAAATAATATTTTTGAAAGAAGCCCTAAAGAAGTTTGGAGTCATAACAAGCTAGATGTTTCTTTCTTGTATATATTTAGGTGTATTGCATATCCTCATTATTCTAGATGAGCGAAAAAAGAAGTTAGATGATAAAATTCAAAAGTGCATTTTCATTAATTACAGTAATATGACCAAGGGATACAAATTATACAAATTAATGATAAAAGAAGTAATTATTAGTAGAGATGTCTAATTCATTGAAGACAGAGCTTAAACTTAAAATTAAAATGATAAACAACAATAGTAGAGAATCATTATAGAAGATGAAAAAAAGTTAGCTAAGACAAATATTTTTTTTCTTAATAGTCCATCTCCCATTAACAACTCTCCTCCATCAACAACAATTCCAAGAACTTCAACATGTCCTCAACAAAAAGTGAATAATGTCAACCTATTTGCATGATTATATAGTTACATCAAATAATGATAGTAATGATATACCTATTTATGAAACAAATGTAAACTTTTACCTATTTTCAAATTGTGACCCAATTTTTTATGAAAATGCAGTAGTTGATGAATGATGGATTTAAGCAATGGATGATGAAATCCATTCAATCATGAAAAATAACATGTAAGAGTTGATAACTTTATCAATTGATAAAAAATCTATTGGTGTCAAGTAGGTGTATAAGATAAAGTATAAACTTAATGGTCAAGTGAATCATCACAAAGCCAAATTGATGGTCAAAAGATATAAGCAAAAGTCAAGAATTGACTATTTTGAGATATTTACATCAATTTCTAAAATGGATACCATTTAAATTGTTCTTATCCTTGTAGCATAGAATAAATAGAAAATCCATCAAATGAATGTGAAGTCAACATTTTTTAATGACATCCTTAAAAATGAAGTTTATATTGAGCAACCAATAGGTTATGTGAAGAAAGGACATGAAGAAAAAGTTTATCATTTGAAAAAAGTTTTTTATAGATTAAAATAAGCATCTCAAGCTTGGTATATGCAAATCGATGTATATCTGATATAAGATGAATTTTAAAAATGTCCTTACAAGCATACACTATATATCAAGTCAAAAGTAACTAAAAAGCTAATAATTTTATGTCTTCATATTGATATCTACAAGAAATTTTGAAAAGATGTTTATAGAATTCAAGGAGGTTATAACCAACCAATTTGAAATAACAGATATGGGATTAATGGCTTATTTGTTAGGCATTGAAATAATTTTATGTTTTTATATTGATATTTGCAAGAAATTTTGAAGAGATGTTTGCATAATTTAATGAGGTTATGATCAACTAGTTTGAAATGACATATATGGGATTGATAGGTTATTTGTTCGGCATTGAAGTGCAACAAATTTATAAAGGCATCTTCATTTTCCAATATACTCTAAAGAAATTCATGATGGATTCAGCAATTCTAATCCAAACGCCAATTGTTGAATGCCTTAAGATAAAAAAAAAAAGGTAATGGAACTTGGTAAATCCAATTTACTTTAAAAGCATAGTCTACTTCTCTTTATTAAAATTTCAATATTTTCAATAATTTTAAAAATTCATGGAATTATTTATAGGTTTTGAAATTTTAAGGAGGTTATGTGATAATAAGCCTTACTTCAATTAAGGGACTATTTATATTTTTCTTTTAATTTTTTAATTAATGATATGTCATCTTATTCACTATAATACAAAATATTTTATATTGATAGTATATTAAATATATATTCAAATTATTTCATGCATGAACTTATCATAATTTTAAGACAAAACTAATTTTGAAATATCTAAACTTTAAAAAGCTTCATTATGGTACTTCTAGACCAAGGCCTATCAAACAGGTCCATCCATACAAATACAAGGCTATCTGAAATGGGCCAAGTTCATAATGGATCAATTCATATTACTCGTATTCAAAATGGATTCAATTTTAAAAGGTTAAAACCTACCAAAACTCATAACGAGCATAGGCCAATCCATGGATATAGATTGATTTGTCGTGGATTAGGTCCATGACAAGTTAGTCCATAATATCCACATTAAAAAAATTGCCTCAATTTTTAAAGTTTACATCCATAAAAATGGGTCACAAGTCATAGGTTGGTTTTCGAGTCACATCCCATTTTACAACCTTATCTAGATCCTACAAAACACTTATCCTAACTTTCACACCCTCAATTACACTAGACTTGATCCTCTACCTTCATTCCTTGTTAATCCTAACCCTAACTTTAAAATTATAAGCCCAAAAATTATCCAAACTCTAACCCTAGACCCCAAACCCAGGCAATTACCCCAAACTTTATCCCTAGCAAGTTGTATATTCTTTTGCCATGTTCAATTATTTGGACATGTATGTAATATTTTTTGGTAAATTTGTTAAACCTAATTTTACCTATAGTGCCTTGCATGAATAAGTAAAAATTTAAAAGTTAAAATATGATTTATAATAAATTATAGTTAAAGTAGTTTGACATGAAATATTAGTCATAACTTTATTATAATAAAATGCTATTACAAATCAATATTTGTAGGAGAAAAATCCAAAATTCCCTTTCAATAAAGATAAAAATTTACATATATTACAAATTTTCATTTCAATATGTCGAGAAAAATAGCAAAAATACAAAAAGAAATGCAAAAGTCTTATGTTAGCTATACAAATGGTAGAATACTTAATTATGAACTCAACAAATAATTTTAAAAGTTTATCAAAAATATCAAAACATAAAATTAAAAAAATACACTTGTTACGTGTGCTTTAAACCCATTGGATAATCAATATAGAATAAAGCAGGAAAAAAATGAAATCAAGTAGAAGGAAATCACAATACAATCATTGTCAAAAATTCATCTAAATTGCTCTGATTATAATATAATAAGAGATGAATATAATATAATTTATTATTACATTATTATATATAATTATTATTGTTATTATATTATTTGTTTATTTATTTGCCATATATGGAAATATGGTAGAAAGAAAGGACGAAAGAGCAAGAGCATAAAAATGGAGTAAACTACCTTGATTTTATGTAATATTATATGATATATTATTATATATTTTAATTATTATATTCAATATAAGTAGAAATTGTTATTGCATAATTTCAATTTTTGTATATTTTATTTGAAATATAATATTTAAAAATTTATATAAAATTATATAATAAAAAATTAAAACAAATGAATTCTATTTTAATTTTTAAATATTTTTATTTGAAAAATTAAATATGTAATTAATTAATTCAATTGACACTTTTGTATATTAATATTTTAAATTATTTAAAATAATTCTATTAAAGTAAAATATATTATATTATATTGATATTCTCAATGATATCAGTGCTTGATCAGTAAATAATAGGAATGGAAAAAATTCAAAAAAAGCAAATAAAAAGAAAAATAGTACATGAGTTATGAAGTAACGATAGCCACAAATTGAACATTTATTTAAGAATTAAATTAAGTTAAATCTTTATCTTATGTAGTATATTTTACTACAAATAAAATATATGGTACTATGTTTATAGTACTTAATGATATAAAGTTTGAATTGTAAATAATAAAAGAAGGTATAAAAAGAAAAAATATATAATAAAAAAAGAAAAGAAGCAATGCGTAAATTGTAAAATAAAAGAAAGTTAAAAATACAATAGAAATGGGTATAAAAAGAAAGGAAAATAGAAAATATATAATAGAGCAAATATTAAAAAGAGATACTGCGTGAATTATAAAATAATGAAAGTTAAAATTAAAAGATATAACTAATTGATTCAATTAAATTAAATTCTTAAATTATTTAAAATATTTTTATAATAAAAAACATTGTGTATTATATATATATATATATATATATATATATATATATATATATATATATATATATATATATATATATATACTACATAATAATATTAATATTTGACGAATTAAAAAGTTGTGTATGAATTATAATATAATAATTAATTAAAATATAATATATAAGGGAGAAATATAAAATACCTCCTTCAACCTTAGATGGTTGGATTTTACCCTCTTCTACTTTAGAAACTTAAAAATCATCCCACTAAATTATACAAAATTTGGATTTAACACCTATTATGAACTTAATTTGCCCTTTTATCAAATTAAATGATTTTTTTCATGAACTTTTTAACAACAATTACAATATTATAGTACATTGATTTATTTAACCATTTTTTCATATATAATTTTGTAATTCATTTTTATTATTTAATTTAAATTTTATATATCTAATTTAATTCTTGTCAATCATATAATATGGAAATTATTTATGAAAAAATAATAAAATAAATTAAAATATTATAATTTTATAATTATTATTTAAAAATATTATTAAAAATATTATTACTTAATAAAATGATAAATTAAGTTGGTGGGGGATGTTAAATTCAAGTCTTATATAATTTAAATGGACGATTTCTATATTTCAAAAATAGAAGAAGACAAAATACAATCTTCAAGGAGATATTTTATATTTTTCTCCCATAGATAATAATACATATGCATACAATAATAATAAAACAACAAATAAATGAAAAAATAAGGAAGGAAAGTGAAAAAGGAAAAATGAGCTGACGGAAAAGAGGGAACGGAGGAATGGACAAGTGGTAGGAAACTTTTGAAAATAATGAAAGTCCCTTTAGGCATCTTTATACATATAATTGTATAATTGAAATTCATTGATTCAAGTGTCATTTGAAATTTCTTAAATATTACTTTTTGTTATATTTAAATTCAATTGTTAATCTTTGTGTATATGTACATAATTTAATTACTTATATTATTAAAAAGAAATATATAGATATGGGGACATAGCGTTTGGGTAATGTTTAAATGTAACTTCAATCCAATAAAATTTATCGCTTAAGGACCTTTTCCTTTGTTATATTTTGGATTGAACTTTAGTAGTTTACATATGTGTTAAGTAATTTATCATTACTTTTATAAAAAAGATTTTACAGAGATACGAACACTGCAACCATTTGCGTTTCATATGAATGAAATCTACTCATATCCTCATTATTAGTTTAAAAGGGAGTTTTTTTTTTCTTTTCAATTGAAAATATTGCTTTTAATTTTGATTGATTACAAATTTATTTTAATTCTTATAAAATTAAATTTTTATTAATTTCATCACTGAGTAAAATTTAATATCAACTTAGTTTCTAGAAATTAATTTTACCTCAAATTTTGGTCCTTTTGATATAACCAGATTAGAAAACTTAAAAGCTTGACTAATGTGATGTTGCCTTGTCCTACTTAACCCATTAAATATTGATTACCACTCACAAAGATTAAGTTAATCTCTTACATTAAAAGACTAAATACCAATTTTGAATCTTTGATCCTTTTTAGAAGAAGTTTCCATTAGTTCCATCTCTCACTAATGTTAATTAATATTAATTTTGTCATAAAACTTAGTCCCTTTTTCATTATGAGATAGAAAAATTTAACCATTGAGTTAAGTTAGTAGTGTTAATTCTTTTTCTACATTTTCAACGATAATTTACAAATCGACAATGCTTTCAAATACAAAATCTTGCCTCCTCATATAGATTACAAGACACCTAAATTTTTTTTGAATAATACTTATAAAATTTGAAATATTTAGGATTTATGTATATAAAATTTATAAAATGTATCTTATAGAAACCTTAGGAAATAATTTGATTTAAAAACTTATAAATTTTGAAGAATTTTTTTAAGTGTTGTAAGTTATTAAAGCATTTTAGCAATTATTATGAAAAATATATAAATTAAATGTTTGTATTTAAATGATTTGGCTATTAATTTTAAATATTGAATAATAATTTTATATTATTTTATGATAAAATATCCAAATTTTAAGTTTTATAGAATGATATTCTGATTTAATTACATCATTTATTTAATGTATATTAGATGAAATATAGTTTTGCTATACAATTTTAATGAAAACTAATTTTAAAATAGATATAGTATTTATCATTAACTTAAATCCTTGAAGTATCAAATAATTAAATAATTATTTAGCTTACCTTGTAAAAAAAAATCTTTGCCTTAAGCATATCTAAATAATATTAAAATTTTATTTTGGTGGATCTTATAATTCATCAAAGTATATTTACTCTATTTTCATTAGAATATATATTTAAATAATTATAAAATATATTTATAAATTTCATGGCAATTCTATTTAATTAAATTATAAAATTTATGAAAATATGTTTAAAACTATATTGTAATCTTCTTAGTCACTTATTGTATCAATCAAATATTCATTTTAATAATAATTATTAATTAATTTATTACATAATGTAAAAAATTTGTTAGAATACTGTATTTTTAAAAATAATATAATTAGTTAAACTACAATTCTATTTCTTGTCATGTGATGAATAAGTGGAAGTAATTTTATCAAATTTTAAATATTTTCTACAACTCATCTTGTTTGCATTCGAAAGTATTCTCAATTTATAAATTATAGTTGAAAATGCAAAGGAAAAACTAATAATGTCAACTTAGCTCAATCATTAGGTTTTGTTATCTCATAATGATATAGGGATTAAATTTTGAAATGACATTAATCTTTAGAATTTAAATTGATACTAATTAATGTTAGTGAAAAATAAAATTAATAAAAACTTTATCTTATAAAAATAAAAATCATTGTTTAGTCTCTTGGTGTAGAAGGCTAACATGACTTTTACTAAAGCCAATCAGCATTAAACAAATCATGTAAGAGCTAAAGAGTACCCCATCAACTAAGTCATTAGGTTTTTCATTCATAATGAACAGATTAAAATTTAAGTGGTGTTTGATTCATCAAATCTTACATTCCTAAAAAATTGTATATTACTAAAAATGTAATTCTTGAAAATTTAATCAATAGGATTATAACGTTCATATGTTTAATTCACTATAAATTTTTCTAAGAATATTTTACTGAATTCCTATATATACCATATTACTATATTTAGTCCATATTTGATATTCCTAAGAATCTTGAAATTATTTTAAAAATGCCCTTATCAAATTTTTTATTATAAAATATAATATAATAAATTATATTTTTATTTAAAACTATAAAAATAATAATAAATTTTTTAACACCTAATAAATTAAATTTCAATATTTAACATCAAAAAATTCATTAAAATATATAAATATTTTACACTTTATTATATTCTAATATGTAATGTATTATATTTTTATATGTTATACTTTATTATATTTTAATATTTTATTATAATTATTATTATTAAATCAATTTTCAAAATGAAGTGAATGTAATTTATTTAAGTTATTATCATAATGTTAAATATACTTAATATTTTTTTATAAAATTATAAATTTTTATGGATAAATTATTTTTATAATTATATCTCATAGTGGTATTAAATTTTGTATTATAATTTCTTCTATAATATGAAAATGTTATTATTTTATATTTTATATATAAATATGCCTTTTTTAAAGAAACTCCAAGCTTATTGTATTATGTTTTAATAAAAAATATGTATATATAATTAAATTAAAAGAATCTTCCAAACATTAGGAACAATAATAAAAAATAAATTATAGTTAAAAAATTAATGTGTATTTCTTAATAAAAAAATAGTTTTAAAATAAAGTGATAATTATTTTTTAATTTAAATTAAAAATTATTTGATAAATTGATAAATAAGAATAAAAATTAAATGTAAGAATAATTTTATTTTTTTATTTTAGTATTAACATTCTCATCCCTATTGGAATTTGAGATTCCCACCTCACTCTATGGGAATATTTTAGAGGAAAGTTTGGCTAAAAATATTTTTGAAAATGTGACATTCCCAAGCTTTTTTTTTTCAGACCTTAAACCAAATATAAGAACATAATATTCTGTGAACTAAATATTGCCTTAAAATAAAGTTAGTTTTTAAAGACCAAATTAATACTATCTCTTTATAAAAAATGAAATTGATATAAATTTAATTTTTTAATGACTAAAACAAAATTTTTACTTAACTTGAGTTCGTTAGTTAGGCCAATTAAATTAAACGAAGCTACAAATTTGGTTTAGGGTTATCTTAATTTGATAAACTTTAGCTAATTTGGAAGTTGGGCTTATTTGATTGGTGAAATTTAGCTAACTTAGGCTAACTAAACAAATTTATTTTTTAGGGAAAAATTAAGTTAGTATTGTTTATTGTAATTTATTACAATAAGATACCTCAAGTCCACTTTTTTTTTTATTTTAGTCTATCACAAATAGTAAATTACCACAAAGCTTAGAAGACCAAAATGATACACTTATAATGCATTATAAAACAAACAAAAGCACCAAAAGAGAAATCACCAAATCCCATAGGATCACTATGCAATTCATGTGAAGCAATTTGACAAATTGAATGAAACCATTGTAAAAATCATCAAAAAATTGCAACAAACAAATTCAACCAACACTATATTATTAAAAATTACCATTTTCAACCTTTAGCAACTTTCAAGCAGTGCCAAACAATAATTTCACATGAATTAACACCATTAAAATGGATTGTCAATAGTTAAACCTTATATCCTCTTAAATAGTTTGTGTATATGGATTATCTTAACTTTAACTTCATGAAAAATATTACTATTTGCATATATATAGTATGTATGTTGAAACAAAATTCTAGAGGTTAGAATGATGAACATGTATGTCACTATTTTATTACATGTTACTATCACTAATCTCACATAATAGTTATTTACATACTTAATCGACACATTACTATTGAAAATATTTATATTGCTATTTATATGACAAATAGAAACATGGAAGTATGCATGTTTTATTTTTGACATGTTATTCACATGAAAGTAAATAGAAACATATTATCTTTCGATACCAAATAGGAATATGCAATCCAACACGTTATTTATGGGTTATATCTCATAACAAATTTTAATTTTAACTTTATCACTCCATTTTCAGTTCAAACATCATAATAAAAGTGATAATATATATATTTTAGCTATGCTACTATTTGTATGACAAAGAGAAACATGGAAGCATACACGTTGAAAATATATATGTTTTGTATTCTTTGGCTTTATATTACTATTTTTATACCAAATAATAACATGCAATCTTTCATGTTGTCTTTACATTATATCTCATAAGAAACTTTAGTTTTAATTCAATTAATTCATTTTTCAAAATAAATATCATTATAATAGTACTTGTCTTACTTTACCAAAATTTAATCTTATTTTTTAATTGATATTACTATCTGGTATAATAAAGTTACCCAAATAGTAACATGCATAATGATTGTGTTTCTTAAGTTATTACCATGCACTTATTGACATTAGGCATGTTTTGTGTTCTTTGGCATAATGTTACTATTTGGATCCCAAACAGTAACATCCAATCCCATATGTTATGCTTTAATTTTTTCTCATAAAGAACTTTAATTTTTACTTAATCAATCAGTCTTGAGTCTAAACATCAGCATGACAGTCTTCATGTTATTGTTCCACACCTTAATTTAGCTTTTCCAATGATGTTACTGTTTAGCATTAGATAGTAATCAAATAATAACATGTAAACAATTATACAATTTTTAAGCTTATTTCATCACAATAATGAAAAATAATAATATATTATGTTATGCTTCAAACCTCTACATATTACTGTAGCACATAAAATAGTACCATACATAATGATTATTTTTATCATCTTATGTCAATGCACATGTAACATTTAATATCAATTTCTGCTTAGGACTATACTTTCAATGATAATTAAGAAGAACTTTTTAACCACAGGAGCATTTTATGTTTTTGGCACAATGTTACATCATTTTTTCACTAATGTTACTGTCTTATACAAAATAGTAATGTGACATTATCCATTTTTTTACTTGATTTATGACAAATCTAACTAATGCATTTTTCTTTATCTTTAAATTGAAAGGCAGCAAAACAACCAAATAAAGAGAAGTAGTTGATGATCTTCATTTCAATGAAAGCCACATAAGGGTGCTATAGTAAAACCCTTTTTGGCTACTTCTCAATACCATAATTACAAAAGCACTTTATTGTAGTATGTGTTGAAAAAGCAATCAAGAAATACAAGCAATAATTACCACCTTTTTCTCAAAATACAATGAATTTATAATTGGGGACAAATATATCAACATCATACTTACATCTGTGAAGCTCATTTTTTAAATAAGAGATGGAGACTGCCCTTTTGACATGACACTAGGTAAGATACCACAAATAAATTTTGACCAGACAATTTCATGGCCAAGGACACCTTATAAAACTAACTATATTCAAAGCACTCTAATTGGTAGTAAGAGGAACATCAGAAATGTATGCTCAAGACATTTCACGACTTGTGACACTAATGTTATTAGTGACCCTATTTGTACTAAATAGGGTTTAAACACTTGTTTGGTCCTATCTCGAATATGTTTAGAATATACATGACATAGTAGAATATTTATGGTCTACACACATACATCAACAATTGATGAATTTAATTATAAACAACAGCCCATCAAATATCATAAGTTATATCATGCTATTACCAATAAGTTACTATTATCTAACTTGTATTGCTTTATATCATTTTCTTTAACATTGTCTTTATTTATTTTTATAAATTTAATTGCATGTTCTTTACTAATTTTGTTATTAATAAGCATTCATTTATCTAATTATTTTTTATTTTTTTATTAATGTTACTATTTAAAGATTAAATAGTAACATGTTACCATTTAGTTTGTAAATAGTAACCTATTATTCTTTAGTAGTTTAGTTATTAGTATAACTTGATTTATCCATTTATTTTAGATTTTTAGTTTATGTTATTGTTTGGAGATTAAATAGTAACATGTTACTGTTTGGTTTACAAACAATAACATATTTTGCTTTAGCAGTTTTGTTATTAATGAAAATACATTTATTTGATTATTTTATATTTTTTATTGATGTTAATATTTAAAGACTAAATAGTGATATGTTGTTCTTTAGTTGTTTAGTTATTAATAAAATTTAATTTATCTATTTATTTTATATTTTTTATTAATATTACTATCTACATACCAAATAACAACACGTGTACTATCTAGTATACAAACAGTAACATATTATTCTTTGATAATTTTGTTATTAATAAGACTTAATTTATTAATTTATTTTTATACATACCAAACAATAATATGTCATTTTCTTTGACATTGTCTTCATTTATTTTTATAAATTTAATTGCATGTTCTTTGATAATTTTATTATTAAAGAGAATTCATTTATCTAATTCTTTTAGATTACTTATTGATATTATTATTTGGAGATCAAACAATAATATGTTACTGTTTAGTTTGTAAATAGTAACTTATTATTCTTTAGAAGTTTAGTTGTTAGTTTGACTTAATTTATCTATTTATTTTAAAATTTAAATTTATGTTACTGTCTCAAGATTAAATATAGTTAGATGTTACTGTTTAGTCTATAAATAATAATATATTTTTCTTTAGCAATTTTGTTGTTAGTGAAAACACATTTGTTTAATTATTTTGGATTTTTAGTTAATGTTACTATTTATAAACTAAATAGTAACATGTTCTTTAATAGTTTGTTCATTAATAAGACTTGATTTATCCATTTATTTTAGATTTTTAGTTAATATTACTATTTACATACCAAATAACAACATATTACTATCTAGTCTGTAAATAGTAACATATTGTTCTTTGATAGTTTTGTTGTTAATAAAACTTGATTTATCAATTTATTTTAAATTTTTGTTGATGTTACTGTTTAAAAATCAAATAACAACATATTACTATTTTGGGTGGCAAACACTAATATGTTATTTCTTATAGTAGTTTTATTATTAATGACACAAAAGAACCCCCCCTTTTTTACTTTATTTTTAAATGCAACTTTCATTGAAAAATGGATCTAATAATGTGTACATTATATTGTTGACAATATTGGCTATATAAGATAACAAACATGCTAAAAAGACCTCAAAATCAAAAAATACTAAGATGCTTCAACTAGGACCTAAGGCTCCTCAAACACTAACTAAAAGAGAAACTTGGCAGCTAACTTCAAGTAACTTTTGGACAACATCATTTCCTTTATCCATGTTACTATCATATTAGCAATTAATCTTTCACTTCATGTTAATTTTTCTAACTAAAATAAAATCACGTCAATTAATAATACTAATGAATAACCACTCTTACATTTCAAGTGGTTAATAAAGAGTTAGCACTAACGAACCAAGAAATAGACCTCCTTTATCACCTTCACACACAAACAACACATGAAGAACAACACACCAAATGCCAAAAATAAACAAAAATACATATCACTCCCAATCGAAAGACTTTGAAACTAATGATGACATAACAATCGCACAATACACTATAAAACTGTAAAAAACAACGCTAAAACAATTCAAAAAAATAGTAATATCCTAACAAGAATAGGATGAATAATAAAATAATGATGTATAATAGCTAAGGAATCAGCTCTTTAGTACAAATGACAAGATAAATAAATTGACCAATGAATTGAAGTTTTTGATAGAGAAATTGCAAAGGTCAAATGAACAATTACGACAAAACAAACAACTAATCATAAATCTCATGGAAGAAAACATATAGCTACGAATGCAACTTTCTCACACAACAATGTAAATAAGTAATCTTAACATGATCATCGAAACCTTGCAAAAGCAAAATGCCAATCTTAAGAATTAAAATAACTAATTGATAGCATAGCGCACTAAAATAATTATGTAACTTGTTACACAGAAAAAATAGATATTGCATCAGAAGAACAATAACATCAGACTAAGCATATTCAAAGGTTAATGATTAGACAAATTAAAGCAAAAGTAAGAAAAATAAAATGAGACATTGAATACACTTACTTCGAACCATATGAAAATAGTAAAAGATAACAATACACACAACAACCAATAATAGTTATTAAGGAGAAAACTAACAAGGGCAAAAAGTCCCTTGTAATCATCTCAAAGCAAATAATTATGGAACTAGCCAAAAAGAAATAGGCCAAAAAGCTAACAATAATTTCAAAATGGTTGGTCATAAAATACCTACATAAAGATGCTAAGAAAAAACTAGTCCAAGTACAAAAAAACAAGAGAAATATTGTAAGTTATGTGCAATTTCTACCAATTTCTTACCTAGATTTTATCCTTCAACCTTCTATTACATAATCAAACGGACTCTAACCTAAAATACCTACAAATTAGCATTTTAAAAATATAAAAAATGACACTTTCAACCATGGAAGTTCTAGGTTTCTAAAAGAGGATTTTTAAGTATTTTATGAAACGTGTCCAATACATTGATCCCCTTTAAGGTTTGATCTTGTCTAGCCATATCCCATTCTTAATTTTTCAATTTCATAGAAATTCATCAATGGATGTTTCCTAATGAGTTTCCTTTCTCCTTTTTTTTTTTATGATTTCTATCAAGTTTGTGAGTTCTATATCAATTATCTACAAAAGTTTGATTTTCAAGATCACTATGACAATATCCATATATATTCTTTAATTTTGAATATCATTCTTTCAAAACCAATAAACATAGATATCCTTATAACAATTCTCTAGAATTATCCATAATATAATATGATTAAGGTTTATCAAGATTCTGCTCCTAAGTATTTCAGTAATATTTTCTTAAAGATTATGAATCTGAAATATATATATATATATATATATATATATATATATATATATATATATATATATATATATTGTGTAATTTTTGTATTCTTGAGTTCTCATGTAGAAAATCATAAACCAACCTAGAACATTCACAACAAAATATCTAATATTACTCAATTCCAAGATCATATTAAAATTATATTGAACTTTTAATCATAATTAGAAGCCTAACTAGGCTCTAATACCAATAAAAAGAAATCATAATTATAATTTTCATCAATATTCTTTGATCTTAACTTCTATATTATGGCATGAGAAAAAATTAAAATAAATTACAAAACAATTATGAAAGATGACACACTTGTATTGTGTAGATCCATCTCTTGATGTTATCACAACACAAAATAATATAAGGGATTAACTCTCTCAAAAATCTTTGCATCCGTACAATAGGGTGAATTGATAAAACACTCAAACCCTAAACTATGGATGTGAGATAGGGGGTCTTTTATTTGTAAACTAATATAAATTGTGAATCTTGTCTATTATGGGTCCATACTTATGTTATCGGTATTAAGCTAAGTACCAAATTGCCTACTAGGGGTGCTTAACAGGTCACTGGCCTATGGCCTTGGCAGACGGTCCACTGGCTTTTCACAGATTGAACTTGTCAAAATTAGGTCCGCATTTAGGCCAAGCCAGTGCGGTGTAGGCTTATGCAGACTGTAGGCCAACCCGCAAGCTAAGCCCATTTATAGTGTAAAGTCCACAGGCTTTGCAAACTTTTTTATGGATCAGACTAATTAAAATAAACTCGTATTTTATGTTGGCCTTAACAGACCAGGCCTAAATGGGCCCGACCCACACGGGTGACCCATTAAGCATCCCTATTGCCTACCAGTCAAGTTAAACAAACCTAATCAACAATAATCTTACTATATTAATAAGTTATGTATACTCTATAAATTATTTAATAGATTATTCTTTTTATATAAAATTTAAAATAATTAAAATAAAAATATAATGAAATAAATATAGATATATTGAAAGTACAAAATAATGAAATATTTATTAATGAAAAAGATAATATTAAAAAAATATTTAATGTTGCATAAGAAATCTAAAATGATAGATAAAAAATAATTTTTTAAAATGCAATAAATAAAAAAACAAAAGAAGTATCAGTAAAAAGTGTGCCTACCAATTTAGACATTATTATTTTGTAAGAAAAATATAAAATACCTCCTTTAATTTTAAGTTAGTTAAATTTTATCCTATTTTACTCTAAAATTTTAAAAATTATATTTTAAATTTTATAAAACTTGAATTTAAGTTAAATTGACAATATATATTAATTTTAAATTTTATATAATTTAAAAAATAATTTTTAAATTATTTAAAATAAAAAATAAAATTTAATTATTCAAAATTAAAAGAAATATTTTATATTTTTTCTTACTGCATACTCACAATCATGCATTGATGATGTATTTAAGTGGATTAGGAGTTACGGGGCCCAGCTGCCATTGACGTTCTATTATAATACTATTTTAATATTTATCGGAGGAAGTTATGATACAACATATAATGAATCATGTATTAATATATTATTAAATTTAATTATATATTAAATTTATTTTTTTAAAATCAAATCTTAAATTTTTTGTAATATATTAATAATCATATTGTACCGCTATCTAAGTATTTTACTTTTCCAGATTTAATTAGCCTGATGAGTGCGGGTTTTGTTTTTAAGAACGTGGCCATAGTCTTGTTTTGTTTTTAAGAACGTGGGCATAGTCTAGTTGCCAGGACTAATTCAGAATATGTACACGGCCGCCTTTTGAAGGTGGACCATGTTCTTTTTTCTATTAAAATAAAATAAAAATTAAATTTAATACACTTACAATATAAAATAACTTTATAAATTTATATTATTATTCATTTATATATTTTTATATTAATAAAAAATTATTAAATATTTTTATTACTATTAAAAATTTTAATTTTAATTATTATTATTATTATTATTTTTATTGGTATATACATTTTTAATTAATTGAAAATATACAAGATTTTACTATTATAATAAATCAAGTTTAAAGTCGGTAAAAAAGAAACCACACACCATCCGATCGAGAGGCCTTACACGGAACTAATTAATTAAGAGTTGAAAAGTAAAGTTTAAAAAGGGTTTAAACTGTGCTCGTCGATTAAAACTGCCACTGTAATCATATTATATTATATAAAAAGAGGTTTCTACCATCGAAATATAAAATTTTTACATCTTATGCAATACAATTGAGTTAGATTACGGTATTGGTTATTTTCTGAAACGGTAATATATAATTTATTTTATTATTAATTATATAAATATTTTAAATAAGATTTAAATTTTCAATTTTGAAATTGTTGATAGAATTAATTAATTATATATTTTATTTTTTCATAAAATATTTAAAATTAAAATTATTTATTTATATGATAAAATAGAGGTTTTAGTTCTTATAATTTTACTAAATTTTTAATTTTATCATTACTATTGTCATTTATATAATTAATTACTGAAGCTTTAAATAATTTGTAATTAACTCTTCCTTCTTAATTCACGTTAATTTTGACAAATAAAATTTTATTTATCATCTAATGTTTCAATTAAATTTTACATAATAGCAATCCATCTTCGTCTAGTCATTGATATTCTTTTCTTTCCATGAAAATCATCTTCTATAAAAATTAAAATATATTTATTCACAATCCATCGATTCAATCCATGGTTTTTTTAAAACTTTCATTGCATAAAATTAGTGAGATTGACCTACAGGATTTTAACTTCTGACTATTTTTCTTTAATTCTCATTACAATATTTAATTTCGAATCATTTCATTTTAATTCTCATTATATAATTTTAGATGAAAATTAAATGTGTGTTAATTTTAATGGGGCGTGATTTTAGTGGATAGATAAATTTTGATGATTAAGTAAATATAAAATGCTAACAAGTAGGATTTTGTTAATTAGATTTAACATTATTTAATAAGGAGGAATTAATTATAAATTATTTGAAACTTTAGGATTTAATTATATAAATTGTAATGGTAAGGATAAAATTATAAATTTAGTAAAAATATAAGGAATAAAAATTTTATGGACCCTAAAAATTAAAATAATGTATATTTATATAAATTTTGTCAATTTTCCTTGATATCAATTTTTGGCTTTTATATTTTAAATTAAATCTACATTCATTTATATTTTCTCAAGTCTTTATGGCTCATGAAATGTATGGGATTTTGAAAATTTATTATTTACAACCTTTAATGTTTGATCGTAAAATAGATATAATGAATTAGATTGTAATATTTTAATACATGTATTTTATTTTTATTAATAAATGCGTAACAACAGAAAATAATAAATATTTGCACAGATTAAATACTAGTTTTTTAAATAATGTAAAAGACATTGTATCAGTATATATATCTGTATCAAACTATTCTTTTTCCGTCTCATATTTGTACCAGAGTACTTATCATCAGCTTCTAGTAGAACGTAGTAAAAAAGAATTATGATTTATTATTAGCTTGAATCTCAAGAAAGTGGATGGCTGAATTGAAAATAAAACCAGAATTAAAAATCAATTTTGGCTCTTATAAAATTGAATTTTTATCAATTTCATCCCTCACTAAAATTTTATATCAAAATTAAAAATTCTTAAATTTTAGTCCTTCTTTACATAAGATAAAATATTGAATTACATGTATAAAATTTTTATCAATTTGATTTTTATAAAATTAAAAATTCTTAAATTTTGATCCTTTCTTACATAAAATAGAATACTGAACTATTGTACAAAAGAACTAAAGTTTAAGAATTCTTAATCTTATAGACACTTAATTATTATAAATGTATAATTAGGAATAAAATTAATAAAATTTTAATTTTAGAGGAATTAAAATAGATTTGTAATTATAAAATAACGTGCCATTCGCTGAATCCCTAACCGAGAGGACTATTTCCCAATTGCTAAATGTTTCATCAAAGGCACTTTTACTACAGTGTCCGGCACTTCTATTCAACCTGACGGTGGGTTGGATTTCATCTTATAACTGAGGGAGGTTAAGATCACGCCACATCATTTATTGCATGCGATGCTGTAAACTTTCTTGATTGTACCGTAAAAACACCCTCAATAAAATTGTAAGAAGTTATAATAAATTAACTTAAAAAATGATGTGAATGCATGAGTTGCGGTAAGATATAGGGATGGCAATGGAGTGAGGTCGGAGCAAATTTACTTATCTCGCACTGTATTACGCTGCCATCTACTCTAAATCTACCCCGCTCAATAAAATTGGGGAAGTTAGGAACATCATTTTTGCCATTCATGGGAAGTTGGTGCCCTGCTAGGAAATTTGAAAAATTAAAAAAGAATAAAATTTTTTAATAAAAATTATAGTATAACACATAATATTTAATATAATCTCATCATATAGGTTTAAAAATGCATGAAATTTAATCAATAAATTCCAACAATTAGAATAATAATAATCCCTTTTATTTCCTTCATTAATTTTCTTTTTTTCCCAATTTTTATATAATAGCTAAATCAAAAAAATTTAAATAAAATTATTAAGGAATATTTTAAAAAACTAAATTACTAAAAAGTTTATATATAATAATATATGCATATATTATTTATATGAATAAAATTATAATTTTGAATATGCAAAGTTCTAAGGGTAAATTATACTAATATTATCTTGTGTCCTGAATTTGCTTTGCAATATAAACCTACCCTCCACCTTATTTCATGAGACAAAGGAATCGTTTAATTCATATGAGAAATAACTTATTGTAGAAAATTGAATTTTCAAGGAAATAACTTCTTATATGAACTTTCTAAATAATACTTAAAGTTGTTTGATTAACATATAGGAAATAACACTTCTTAAGAAGTAACTTCCTATTATCAACTTTGAATATTCTAAGAAGTGTTAATAAAATAATTATTATATCATCAATATTATTATAACACAAATTAATAAATTTTAATTATCATTAATTAAATTTAATAAGAATAATTTTATCATTATATTCATTAATAACACAAAAAATAGAACTTACCTAAGGGAGAGACAGGTAAGTAATTTTTCATATAAGATAATGATCAACCAAATGACTTATATTTTTCCTATTTATCGGAAAAAAAAATTTCTCATAGGTGAACCAAACGACCTCAAATTTTCTTATCACATTTGCACTACACCAGGGCAAAATTCATAGGACAAATATCTACTTCAAAAATTTTGCCTTCAAAGATGCGGTCCGAATTCCGGTGCACGCCTTAGTTGAAAAGCGAAGCATTTAACCTAAATATGTCGTACTAATTAGAGAGTGAATGATTTTCACATCCAGAGGCTGCCATGCCCCAATTATGGTTATCTAAACTCGTTAGCCAACCTAACTCTTTAATGTATGGATACGTAAGTATAGCTTCATTAAAATAATGGTAATTTTAAAAGCATTTCATTTTTTTAACTGATCATGAATTGACATTGTATCTTCTGAAATCATGTAATGATAAGTTTTATTAAGTTAAATACTTTAATAAAATAATTATGCATTAGTTTTTAATAGAATAATATGCTGCATGTCCCAAATATAAGGCCAAAATGAAATTCCCAATTTATCTATGTCATCTGATGATTGTTGTTATCAATTAGACTTAAAAGTGATTTGTTCAGCACACGTTTGCTGTCAGAAGCCGACATCGGAACTCATATCTAATAGATATAGCACCACCGTTTTTAATATAATATGACTATGTATTTCAAACAAGAACAATAAAATTATATTTCTCTTATTCTACCGTATCTAAGCATACCGATTGACTAGGAAAGCGAGGATAAATTTAATATATAAAAACCATGGATAGAGGTAAGTTTTGCGGCTTATATATAAATGAGAAAGCCAATAATGCATCCTTCACACCTCAATTTGCTTAGATCAACCTATATATCTATAGCCATGGTAACGAAAGTTGAGTTCACGAGCCAGGAAACCATCAAACCATCATCCCCGACTCCCACTCACCTCAGAATCTTCAACCTTTCTTTTGTAGACCAGATTATGTTAGCAAGATACGTTCAAACAGTTCACTTCTACCCCAATAATTTCGAGTTTCCTAATAAGTGTCAACTTCTCAAGACATCTTTATCCAATGTTTTAACCCACTTCTACCCGCTTGCAGGAAGAATCAAACAAAATATGATTGTGGAATGCAACGACGATGGAATCGAGTTCGTCGAAGCTCGAGTCCATGGCTTCCTATCTGACATGTTTAAAAATCCTCGTCCTGATTCATTGAAACAGTTTTTCCCGGTAGAGTTGAACTCCATCCAATCCGTTACAGGCCCTTTGTTACTCGTGCAAGCCACTTTCTTTGATTGCGGTGGTTTGGCCATTGGCATTTCTATATCCCATAAAATTGCCGATGGTATGACACTGTCCAACTTCATCAAGGCCTGGTCTGCCACAGCCTTGGGCTGCATGGCTGAAGCATTACGTCCCAGTTATGTTGTTGGATCGGTTTTTCCGTCGAGTCAAGATTATGAAAATAAGTTGGATGTTTTGAAGCTCAGAGACTTCAAATGCAGAATCATCACAAGAAGATTGGTCCTCAGTGCATCGAAGATAGCAGATCTGAAAGCTAAATCTGCGAGTGCAACTACGAAAGCGCCAACCCGTGTTGAAGCTGTTTCGGCTCTCATTTGGAAGTGTTTAACCAAGGCTTCAAGAAGAAATCCAGGGACTGTGAGGCCATCATTGATGTCACATCAAGTGGATATGCGTAGAAGGTTAGTTCCACCATTGCCAGAGAATTCTGCAGGCAACATTGTAAGCATTTTTATAGTCCAAATGGATGCTGAGACACAAATGGATTTAGGCAGTTTAACTACTGTGATGAGAAAAGGTTTGCAGGAGTTTTCCCATGCCCTTTCGAGGAATCTAGAAGAAGGAAATTTGGTTGCTGCAGTTTCTGAGCCTTGGGAGAAGGCAAAGGCCGTTTTAAAAGATCGTGCGAAAGATTTCCACATTTTCACAAGCTGGTGTAGGCTTTCTTTGTACGAGTGCGATTTTGGTTGGGGCAAACCAAAATGGGTGGCTCTTCCTGCTTTTGATGTGAAAGATGTGGTGACATTGATGGATACAAGAGATGGGGAGGGAATTGAAGCATGGATAAGCTTAAGCGAAGACGATATGAGTATTGTGGAAAGGGATGAAGAGTTGCTTGAGTTTGCTTCTTTCAATCCATGTATTGTCGACTAGATCTCTGCTTGTGCTTGTTCAATTATTAAGATTTCGTTTCTCAATAGAATACAGAAAGAAATGATGTTATGTTTGGATTTGAAATTTGAAATTAGATAATTTAAATTTATAGGTTAA
Source organism: Sindora glabra (assembly GCA_020226215.1). Lineage (NCBI taxonomy): Eukaryota > Viridiplantae > Streptophyta > Magnoliopsida > Fabales > Fabaceae > Sindora > Sindora glabra. Next base: position 51,734,763 of record CM035230.1, on the reverse strand, counting down.
AAAATTTTATTTAGTAATGAGTAGATAAAATTTATAAATTATTTAAATAAAGAATTTAAGTTATTAAATTTGATTTTTTAAATTCAGCTAAATTTAAGACTTTAAGTTATCATTCTTCATCCTTGAAATTTAAATAAAATTATCCATTTCTAATACAAAATTTTAAAAATTTTAATATCTACTAAATATTTTATCCAAACACAAAATAAGGGAGGAGGTGAATCCCATCTCTTATTTCCTATTCTGAAATAAAGATTTTCCTTAAATATTATAGTTTATTTTATGGTTTCTTTTCATTCATATGTATTGTACTTATTTCAATAATAAATCATTATTACCACCTTGACTTGGGTAGATAGTTCCACAAGATTTTTCCTCAAGTTATTTTTATCTTTTTCAAGTATCCGGCTCATGATCCATCTTTTCCGATTAGTTCTGTATTCTCACAATGTTTGATGTCGTCGCTACACTTGGATAATTAATTTTGAAAAAAACTGAAAATATTTGGTGCATATTTTGGTAGTACTATTTTTCATGCTACCCATATCTATCCATTCAAAATAATTAAAAATTGATTTTGATTCATTTGGCAAAGAAGTTAATCTTTCACATTCAATTCAATACTTTTTTTTTATTTATGAACCCAGTTTATAAAGTAAAATTTTAAATTAAATGATGAGTGATTCATGAATTAACTCAGATCATTTCCAAGTCTAAATGTGATCTCCTATATTATAAAATATTCTTGTTGAATTTCTTTTAGCAGCTAAAATCGAAAGAAAAAGAAGTCAAAGAATTTATGGTTGAAATAGCATTTCAAACGTTTAAGAAGATTTTATTTACTTCATGTTCCAAATTTAACCTCAATTCCTTATGTATGAGATATACTGAGAGTTGGAAAAGCAATAATAATTAATAATTTTTATCAATAACAAAAATTTTAAATTTATAATAAAAATTGAATAAAAAGATAACATATCTTTAAGAAGTTATAATAATGGAAAAAATTCAGGCTGATACCATTTGCTGTAATTTATTGTAGCGAGATACCCTAATCGAACTCTCTTATATTTTAGTACAGCTATCAAGGTCAAATTACCACTGTACTCAGAAGACAAAATGACGTACCCGTTGTGCGTCTCGGGAAGAAGAAAAGACACGAAATAGAAATGATGAAATTTAGGGACTGTGAGACCAAGGCTTCAAGAAGAAAAGACACGAAATAGAAGACAAAATTTCGGCTCTCGTTTGGGAGTGTTTAACCAAGGCTTCAAGAAGAAATTTGGGGACTGTGAGACCATCTTTGATGTCACATCAAGTGGATATGCGTAGAAGGTTAGTTCCACCATTGCCAGAGAATTCTGCAAGCAACATTTTAAGCATTTTTATAGTACAAATGGATGCTGCGACACAAATGGATTTGCGCAGTTTAACTACTGTGATGAGAAAAGGTTTGCAGGAGTTTTCCCATGCTCTTTCGAGGAATCTAGAAGAAGGAAATTTGGTTGCTGCAGTTTCTGAGCGTTGGGAGAAGGCAAAGGCCGTTTTAAAAGATCCCTTGATGCCACCACTATGAATGAGCACATAATTGATGTCCCACACACAACCGATAAACAAGATAGCCTACTTGACATAAATGCTTGGGCTTAACGTACCAATCCTCGATCACCCAGTATATACCATTCTCTGGCCACTGGCTTTTCAAGACGATCCAATCTCCTGCACTTTTTAATCAAGTCTTTGGCAATGAAACTACCAAGTTTGTAAGAATGATAGCTTCACACATACCACATATTAAGGGATAAGTTGTATCTAACCAATTGTGCTTATCCAATATTGGCCTTTTAGCACAAACTAGGCTCTAATACCAAATGTCATGGGCCAATGGCTCTCCAACCAAAACTGTGTTGTGTATGCTTGCCATTATTGATGAACATGTCAGCCTTTCCACATTACAACCCTCGTTTGGCATGCTTGATAAAGATAACGGGATATCAAAGACTTATTGCTCATATAACAAGTCTTATGCACAACATGTCCACACACCAATATCGCATGTAGCCGAAGTGCTCTCACATACTAGATCATAGGATCCTTCCACACAAGAAGCCTCCGAGTTGTTCTGGCCAAAGGGACAATTGAATAGGGAGATGGATACTCTATTCAATTAGTTATGTGTCATTCCATAATTTTGAGTGTGCAGAGGGATAGCTACAAGTTAACACATTCCATCCCTAACTCAGTATCCAGGCACCTCACTGGCCCTTTGAGCACTTTACCCCCTTAAAGAATATTTTGAACCAAAGTCCAAATGACAGAAGATGATATACTTTTTCCGAACAGTCATAAATCCTTTTCTCCATGCTTTAGGTGTCCAATTCACTTGAAAATTAATCAACAAAAGATAATAATGCGAGGATCATGAATACAGGCTTCTCGAACTCCACCGAATTCTCAAATCATTCGAAATTACCAATATACTCCTAAACTTTGGAAAATCGAGAAAAATAGTACACTGACTAGATTGATCCCAAATTATAGCCACAAGACTACAACATGATAGATTTTTTCTCAAAATCTCATCTAAATCCGAGCACGTTTACCTGTCAAATTATCATAAATGCCAACTTGTGACACAATTTATGTATCGCCAACTAGATCTCTGCTTTTTCTTGTTCAATTAGGATTTCATTTTCAATAAAATGTAGAGAAAGAAATGATGTTATGTTTGGATTTGAACATTAAAATCATGTAGTTTAAATTTATATGTTAAAATATTTTGTTTAATAACAAGTTAATAAAATTTATAAATTATTTAAATATTATAAATAAAAAATTTAAATTATTAATTTTTTAAAATTTAAGCAAAATAAATATTATTTTGTGAATACATATTTACTTTTGAAAAATTATATTAATTATCATTCTTTATGTTTGAGAATTAAATAAAATTATTATTTTTAATATAAAATTTTAAAATTCTTAATGTTTACTAAATACTTTATCCAAACATAAAGTAAGAGAGAAGGTGAATTCCATCTATTATATCTTATTCTAAAATAAAGATTTCCCTTTACTCTATAAATAAATGAAAATATTTCTATAAATCATAGTTTATTTTATGATTTCTTTTCATTCATTCGTGATGGTTTGTATTGTACTTATTTCAATAATAAATCATTATTACCCCTTGACTTGTGTAGATAGTTCCACAAGATTTTTCCTTAACTTATTTTTGGGAAATTCTAACATGCACCACCAACAAAATGATGCATCCATGCTTTACGAGATGTGTGGCTCTGATTTGTTGCTCTCTTTGATTGTAACACTAGAAACTGGTAGAAGCAAGTAGGAAGAAAATTTTACAATTTAGTCCAAAAAATATCCAAATTGAATTTGAGTCTTGGGCCTCAAATGTTTGTAGCCCGGGCCAAGTCAAGAGATTGAGAGCATCGGCAACAAAATGAAAAATGTAGGTTTTTCGTTAGATGTGGATGTGTCATGACAAAAGATGAAGACAAAAGAGCTGAGAGCAAGAGGGAACCAATAGTTAGATGTTTGTGTCTTTATCCAAATCCTTACCCCAGTTTTTATTCTTATTTTTTTTAAGAACAGACTTGTATAAAGTCCAAATTCCATTTTCAAGTTTTGTGGTTTTGACGCATATGGAGATTTGGTGAACTAGGATACCTACATATTTCACAATTCAAAAGCAACAATTGAATTTTAGATAGCACCGTACGAATGGAATCCATAAAAATTATCATGCCTTATGAGTGTTATGTCTTGAGCTATGGGGAGCATTGCATTTATTTTGGGTTAGCTTTGGCAAAATTCTTGCTATAGCACATAATCGATAATCCTAAAAGAAAATCAACTTGAATGCCTTCGATGGTGGTAAAGACAGAGCGTTAGGTTAGGCTCCAACCCCACTTTTTTTTAGAATTTAATGGATTATATATTATAAAAATATATATAACCCTTCTAAATTTTATAATATTTTTTGCTCTTGATCTCCCTATTATAAAATTTTTGCCTCCGCCACTACTCCTCAATTGAAGAAGGACATTTGCTTGAACAATACACTAACAAGGGGACAGAGGTCATGCAAAAGTTATAATTTGCCATAGAAAAATGATGTACGAATTTTGAAAATGTTACTGTTTTGTGGGGTCATTATGTGATTTTAAAAAAAAAATTCAGTGATCCTAAAAACCCGTTAATGCCACAATGTGATGCAACGTGGGCCATCGGATAGGTGATATAGTGCTGCACTAGCAAACCAGTGAAGCATGGAAGACACTTCCCTTATTTTTATCTTCTTCAAGTTTCCGGCTCTTGTTGGATGTGATTGCTACACTTGAATAATTAATTTTGAAAAGGAGTGAAATATTTGGTGCATATTTCGGTAGTAGTACTACTTTTCACGCTGCCCATATCAATCCATTCAAAATCATTATAAATTGATTTTAGTTCATTTAGCAAATAAATTGATCTTTCACATTCAATTCAATATTTTTTTATTTATGAATCCAGCTTCTGAAGTAAGAATTTAAATCAAATTACGAGTGATTTATGAATTAAATTATTTCCAAGTCTAAATATGAGCTCCTATATTAGTAAAATATTTCTGTTGAAATTCTTTTAGCAGGTATTATGTTGAACTTAAAATCGAATGAAAAAGAAGTCAGAGAATTTATGGTTTGAAGTAGCATTTCAAACGTTTAAGACTTTATTTACTTCACATTCCAAATTTAATCACAGATTTCTCATGTACTTATGAGATATACTTAGAGTTGGAAAAGTAATAATTAATAATTTTTATTAATAATAAAAAAATTTAATATTTTTTGTAATAATAAAAAATTGAATAAAAAGATGATATATCTTTAAAAAGTTGTAATAATTAATAAATTTTTATTAATAATATGATAGTTTTAACAATTTTTGTTGACATAATAACATATGAGAGAGTAATAAAAATGTATTTATATTGATAGTTGATCAAATATAAATTTTAAAATTAAAAGGAAGAATTAATAATGACCTAGAAAAATTTACATAATTACAAGGAAAAATAGTATTAACCTATAGATCACTATCTCAGAAACAGATGCAAGTATTTATTAAGTATATAAATTATAAAAAAATAATCATAGTTATGAAATACTAATATTTCTTTACCTGTGTTTATAAATTTTTTGATCCCATTTCCTTTTATTCAATCATGTGCACCTCTTTTTATTTTATGTTATATAATGTATATATTTAATTCTACATGATTCCACCACTTCCCTTCTACTCCCACCTTTCCCATTTTATTAACTTTTTACATAGTAATTTAGAATCTCAACACCAACTCTGGAAGTGGACTCACAGACACAAAACAGAACTTCACAAGCTGCCCTACATGGTAAAGGTAACTGCTTCATCCATTCTTAAATTATGTTTTCATTCTTCTATGATTTAAAGGTAATATGAACTATTTTTAAAATACTTTAAAATTTTAGTAATTACTTTTGTCAAATTTTTAAGGATTCTATTGGAGTTATCATTATCTTAAAAAGCTTTCAAACTGTAATATTTATCATAAATTAACTTTAACTTTGGCTTTAGATTTTTGTTGTCTGCTTATTCCTTAACTTGATGCTATTGTTATCTTTAATTTTTGGTATTGTTTTAACGGATTGCTGCAAAAACTACATATAAAATTTTAATATTTGTTTGTGTTTTTGTTGGTGAGGAAAATATCTTCATCCAAACAATTAAGTAGGTGCAATTAAATCAATCAAAGTATTGTAATAACATACAAATAAATTTAATGTGAAAAACTCCAAATTTTAAGAGAAGAAATCATAGATAAAAAAAGATTTACAGTATTAATAAAGATTATCAGATAATTGATATGCAAAGTATTTTATACATTATTTTCTCCTATACTCTAATTCATAAGGTGTTATATGTGCTTAATTTAATGAAATTAGCCTTATTTTATGATTGAGTTATAATTTTGGAATGTAATTAAATTATTCAGTTAATATTAAATTTTTACACTATTTCAAATTTTTAACTATAATTTGAGTTTTATAAATCCAATTTGGGTGATCTTTATATCTTCAAAGATCTAAAAGGATTTTTTATAAATATTACAAATATAAGAAATCTTAGTTTGGTCATTTAGGGGTTCAAACTTGACCATAAAGATAATATAGTGTCATTGTCCAATCTAACTTAACCTCACTAATTCAAGTGTAAATGGAGCTCCAAGGGGTTCAAATGATGTCAAACCAAAATTCAAAGTTAGCCAAAATTTAAAAAACATATTTCAAGCATTACTTTAACGAAACTATGTTGTTTTAGTAGTCATACAATGGCTAGAAGGGTCAACTATGGGACTTATTGCAATAAATTTACTTAGTGTTTTGGTTTGTAAAGTAGGTTCTGGGATTTCAAATTAAGCAAAGCTAATTAGATTTTTCTTTCAAATATTAAAGATACATAGAGTTTTTAGCTTCCAAAGGCAAGCTTAGACTTGGACAATATTCTCCTCTTTTCCAAGTTTTCTTATAAACCATCATGAATGATTGTTTTGATAGTTCAAGGGATAAGATCTCTAATTTAGTATGATTTTGAGACCTTACTTTTACTTTTATTTTTAATTTGATTATTTCTTTTTTTCTCTTGTTAGGAATAATTGGTTAAATAATTTGTTAAATACAATCAACAAATTGATTATCTATTGTAATATATAGCTAAATGATTAATTATAATTAATTCTTGCTTGTAAGTTAGTTGCAATTAATTGTAATAAATAGTAATTAGACTTTGCTGATTTGACACTTGAGTGAATCATTAGTTGCTTAAGAAAAATAGAAAATAAATTTAATAAATTTTTCCTAATAGTTATTAAATTCAACCATAACTTTGCTCTAGATATTTAATTATTTTTAATTAGGTCTAAGCATATATTCTAGATCGATATTAGTAATATAAGATTAATTAAGTGTTTATTTAGATTAATTAACATTAGGAATTCAATTATTTCCAGTTTAGGAGTTATTTTCAGCTAAATAGTTAAATCATTAGTAAAATTTATTAGGAATCAATGATAAATCTAAAAATTAAAGAGTAATTTTCCTTAAACTAGACTTTCACATTCTACTAGTTTTTTTTTATTTTTAATTTTAATTATTTTTTTAAAATCATTTTTGAAAACCTAGTGTTTTACATTCTGTCTCCATTGGTTAACTTCTATTCCATTGGATTTTATCTAAACTTACTCTTACTATGTGGTAGAGTAGTTCAATAATAATTTTAGTATGAACAACATGTAATTATAATACATGTAAAGACTCTCAATCCTAACCTACTTCCTAATCAGTATTGTTAAATTTCTAACAAACCTATATGAAGGTTCTCATATAATACCTATAAGCACCCACCTTACATCTCTCTCACATATTAAATCCTTAACTAACACTAATATTGTAAGGAATCTCAATCATACTTTAACACAAAGCCTAACATAAATAGAAAAAATAATTGGTAATTTAAAACAATCATAAATTAATAATAATTTAAATTTAGGTTAAACTCAACAATCTTCACTTTAACACAAATTTCATCTTCATTATCAATCTTCATAATCCTATTGCCTTGCAAGACCTATCATAAGGTGCTAACCATGAAAGCCCTTCATCACTTCAATTTCTTCAAAATGAAGCAAATTCTATCAAATAACTTTACTTCAATCAAGTATCATAAGTTTCATTGGAATTTATTCAGATATCCTCATCTACAAGAATTTGTCAAATATGCAAGATCATTAAATCTTGTGATCACTTTCATAAGTTAGCATAAACTTTTTACATCTTCATCTCATCATCAATTGCATCATCATTCACCATTATCTTTGACTCACTTGTGATCAAACTAATTATCTTCACAATATGGATTTCATCATCAATTATCACACATTATCAAACTATCATCATTATTGTCATCATGATCAACATGATCACTACCACTATCATCATAGGATATTAACCAAGTTCTACTACATCAAATTACTCGTCTTGCAAGAATGAGTTTAGTTTGATATTAATTGTTGAAAAAAATATCTCAATGTAAATAGTGAAGTATCAAACAATTAAATCAATTATAATATTGTAATAATATTTGAATATATTTATATGAAAAATCCTAAATTCAAAGGAAAAAATTACAAATGATAAAAGATTCATTATAGCAATAAAGATTACAGGATAATGTGTATAAATATTTTCAATTCTAATACCATAACTTTCTAACCACTAATCCTAATAAATCTTTCTTATAGGTCTCACATATTTGCAATAAGTAATTATTTCATGTCTCTCTTTCTTGTATCTAAAATTTTTAATTAATACAAATATTTATAAATAAATATTTATTTTGTAAGAAATTTTAATTTTATTCTAATATAAAATTTTAATTTAAATAGAGAAACAATTTACAATAAAAAATTAATAATAACTTAGATAAAATTTAATTCACTAATAAGGTCAACAGCGTGGGCGCGAGAAGGAAATACTAGTAACTTCCGCCTACCCTAACCGGAATGGGCAACAATCAAACGACCAGATAAGACGATTCGGGCAGCCCGTCTAGTGAGACGGGTGGAAGGTTTTGAGCCAATAGCTTCCCTCGACCTCTCTGACATTTCTAAATAGCCGCTGACTAGGCGATTTGACTGAAATACTGCTCGTACGAAAAGTAATTTCTCAAATGCTGCGCTGTAAAATTTATTTACCGAAATACTTATTTTTTTTAATACTTTCTGAATCACGGCAGTTGGCAGGTCGTGATTCAAATTTATTTTTTTTTATTTTTTTTCGAATCACGAGCAACACCCGTGATTCAGTTAAATTTTTACTGAATCACGGGCAGCCGTGATTTTTATTTATTTTTAGTTATTTTTTTAATTTATTATCTAATTTAAATTTAATTTTTTTAATTTGAAATTATTTTATATTTTTTAATTATTTATAATTTGTGACCTTTAATTTTGATAATTTGTACTTGATTTAATTTTTTATATTTTAGATTTTTTTATACTAATTAACTAATGCTCTAAATTATAATAAAAAATTATTAAAAATTTATATTTTACAATATTTTAATTCTTGTTTAAAAATAAAAAAATTACATCATTAGATAAAATATTTAATTAATTATGAAAATTAATGTATGTTAAAGTGATAAAAAGAATTGCATCATTAAATAAAATATTTAATTAATTATGAAAATTAATGTATGTTAAATTTAGATAAAAAATCACACCATTAGATAAAATATTTAATTATAAAATATATGATAAATTAATTCAATTGTATAATAACAAGAAAATAAATTGTATTAAAATTATATTATTCAATATATTGTGACTTTGAACTTCAAAAAATAAAAATGAATAATATATATATATATATATATATATATATATATATATATATATATATATATATATGTATGTATGTATGTATATAATAGATTAGATGAAATGAGAAAAAATAATATGTGGATTGAAAATTCTTGAAAAAATCCTAATTGAGATATTTTTATTTTAAAATAATATTTAAAAAATATTAACAATAAAAAGGAATAAAATTTGAATAAATAAAATTTAATTTAATGTTACTTGTTAGTCTTAAGAATAAAATATACAATTAATTAATTTTATTAATAATTTTAATATTAAAATTTTAATTCACTTAGAATACTTATATAAAATATCTAAGTATTCCCCGCAGGTGTGATAGTCTAATAAAGATTTAATTGTTGACATTTTGAATTTTAGTGTGATAGTTTTTATTGAAGATTTTAATTAATAATTAATAATTTAATTTACTATCTAATTGTATAATATACATAACATAATAAAATTGATAACTACCAAAAAATTAATGGAACAATTAAAATCTCAATAAATATAAATTTTAGCTGATTCTTTCATAATTTTATTCTGGGGAAGATTTAAATTGTAAAATTAAATCCTTGAAAAATATTTTATCAATGGGTGATGTATATATCGATTAACAAATTTTTAACAAATTTTGACCAATATACATAATGCAGAAAATCATTTTCCCCACACACTGCGCCGCTAAAACATATTCCGCAAATGCTTAATAATTTTTCTATTAAAATATTTTTGTTGGTTACGGAAGGGGGGTTCCAAGACCAAAGTGGTCCGTGACCCTTTTTTATTTTCTTTTTAATTTTTTACCCCGTGACTTTTTTTCCTTTTTTAATTTTTTTGCGGTTATGTTGTAATATTTTTTTTAACATATAATTAATTTTTATTAACTTCAAAATACTGAAATAATGTAATCAATATTTAATAATAATATTATGATATCATTAATAAAAATAAAAATAGTATAATAGTTATTATTTATTTAATATCTAATAATACTATTATTATTTAAATACTAATTAATTACATAATAAATATTTTAAAAAAATAAGGTTATTACTTCTTTAATAATTAAAAATTAACAATTTTCTAGTCGAAGTATTTATCATTACTCTATGAATGTTAATCTGTTTTAAAAGTTTATTTGTAGAATCAGATCAAAAGAATAATCGAGTAAAATATTGTCATGTTATTAATATAATTTAGTAGCAGAATAATATTAATATTTTGTTATGTTAACAAGTTTTTAACGGCATTATAATTACTATTAAAATGGCAGTTATTTATTATTTAGTAATATTGAACTAATATTATTAATTATTAGTAACTTGGAAAAATTTTAATATTAAAAATGGTAGCTATTAAAAATATTCCAACATTATCAATATAAGTTAATATATTATAATATTTATTATTTATTTAATATGTAAGAACATTATTTATTTATTAAATAAATATAAGTATTACTATTGATGTGTGATAATAATTATTAGATTGGTTTGAGTTAATAGATAAGTGTGGAGACAATATTTGGTTTGTGTAGTTTATTTACAAATTCGAACATTATGATAAATGAAAAATGAGACAGAATTAATTCTAGATAGAAGAATGAATTAATTAATTAAATTATTAAATTAGCTACAAAAATCTTGTACATTAATAAAATAATCAACTATCAAATTAATGACTCCCAGTCCCACATCGAGGGCGTCGCCTTGCTCGTCGTGGTCGTTGAACAAGGGATTACTGCTGTTCATCCCCATCATCACCCTCATCGGAGTCTGTTTGAGTGGGGTTGGCTTGACTCGTGGTAAGTGGAATAGAATTTTGTAGGGTAAAAAACCCTTGTTGCTGATGCGATGTGGATCCACTGGCGTACTCAGATGTAAATGCAAGTAGCTTAGATAAAAACGCCGTCAGAGAACCCGGGACTCGCTAGTGTGGGGGTGATGGCGATGGCGTGAAGAAAGATGATGGGCCAGCATCTCCACCTGCCGTGAAATGTGACGAGGGCATGTATGTAGATAGACCTAGACCTCCTACATCGGACTGCATCCAGTGAGGGGCGTAGTTGGAGGGGACATCCGTCGATGGCATCGATCGATGACCATAATGTGCTCTGTCATCGTCATCATCAGGTCCAGGCAAAATGGGATCCCTAAAAGACATAAAGCCATGGGCCCTCCTACCACACCTAGGCTCAGGGATGGGTGGTCTCGATAATTCGTCTGCAGGAAGAGCTGGCTGAGAAGCTGTCATGTCTCGATGCTCACCCAACACACGCAAGATGCGATCACAATCCCGGCCCACTGTCTCTCTAAATTGGTTGTACCCGAGAGTTGGAGGATCCTCGACGCTCAGCGTGTGTAGTCTCTCAGCAACGTCGGCCTACATGATAAGTAAAAATAATTACAGTGTGTCAATTTATATTATAATATTTTGAAGAAGTTATAAATCATATTATGAAGGACGAATGAATACCACAAATCCTGGACCACCGCTAGCTGGATGAATCCATCGTCTTGTGTGTGTCCAATACCATGACATGTAGCCCGAGCCACGATGAAAAGCATCAGTCTCCATCTCAGTCAGTGAAAGCGTGGCTCACCATGCATCCCAAGCACTAATGTAGACCATGTGTTCTTGCCGCCAATCCTTTGATATTTTTCCTCGAAGCTGTAAGGTATGACAAGAACCAAGATTGAATGGCTCCTGTGGGATTGGTTGTCGCCTACCAAACTGGCGAAGAACACGATCTGCATGGTGCCATTCCACGATGTGGAAGCATATGATCGGGACTGAAGCCAACCATATATCAGGTGAGATGAGGCAATACTCAGGCACAAGCTGCTAGACACTATCCATATCATAAGGCCGCCAAATAATTTGCACTAAGTAAATGAAAATTAAATAAGCATGTAACTACATATGAGACAGTCAATCCCTTGTTCAGCGGTACTCATGGTGATTCCTACCATATTCGGGGTGTTAAAGTGACTTCAGGGGTTAAAATATACTTATAAAAAATAAATAACACTCAGATTTATTTTCATGTCATCTAATATTATAACTAAAAGTCTTACCTGGAGGGACAGATTTTATCTGCACTAGAAAGTTAGACTGCATAGACTTCATAAGCAAAATATATACTCAATTATTACAATAATACAAAGAAATTAGAATAATATACGAAAATTATGATATGTGCAATAACAAATATGATGTACAGAAATAAAATATCTAATCGAATAGAATAATATAGAATTCTAATTAAAAATAAATACAGCTCAAAATTAAGTTTCTTCCAACTAAAATATATTAAAAACTTATAGTTTAGGGATAAATAGAGTAAAGAATAAATTCAATAATATTTTAATTAAAACTTTAGTTTGCATAATATACAAGAAGAGAATAAATTTAAAAGAATGACAATAATATTATTCGTTTCAATAACAACTTTTTACACAGATTAATATATCATTATCTCAATAAATTAAAGGTATTAAATAAATTAACTCCAACAAATAAATTAGCTTTACTAAATATATTAAATAGATTTAATCCAACAAATTAATTAACTAAATTAAATCAATAAAATAAAATAAAATAATTAAATCAAACAAACAAATTAACTAACTTAAATTAAACAAATAAATTAACTAAATTAACTTAAATAAATAAATTTAATAAATTAAATTAAAAAAATTAAATACATTAAATTAAATAAATAAATCAACAAAATTAAATCAAATAAATTAACTAACTAAATTAAAGCAAACGAATAAATTAACTAAATCAAATCAAATAAATAAAACTAACTAAATTAAATCAAACAAATTAATTAACTAAATTAAATCAAATAAACAAATCAACTAAATTAAATCAAATAAATAAATTAAATAAATTAAATTAATTAATTAACTAAATTAAATCAAATACGAAAATTAAAAATATTAACTCAAATAATTTTTTTAAATAAATTAAATCAAATAAATAAATTGAATATATTAAATCAAAAAAATAGATTAACTAAATTAAATCAAATAAATAAATTAACTAAATTAAATCAAATAAGTTAATTAACTAAATTAAATCAAATAAGTAAAATAAAAATATTAACCCAAATAAATAAATTAAATAAATTATATCAAACAAATAAATTAAATACATTAAATCAAATAAATAAATTAAATTAAATTAAATCAAATAAACAAATTAACTACATCAAATAAATTAATTAACAAAATTAAATCAAACAAAAAATTAACTATATTAAATTAGATAAATTAATCAGTTAGATTAAATTAAATAAATTAACTAACTAAATTAAATCAAATGAGTAAATTAAAAATATTAACTCAATTAAATAAATTAGATAAATTAAATCAAATAAATAAATTAAATACATTAAATTAGATAAATAAATCAACAAAATTAAATTAAGTAAATTAACTAACTAAATCAAATCAAACAAATAAATTAACTAAATCAAATCAAATAAACAAAACTAACTAAATTAAATCAAACAAATTAATTAACTAAATTAAATAAAATAAATTAATTAACTAAATTAAATCAAATAAGTAAATTAAAAATATTAACTCAAATAAATAAATTAAATAAATTATATCAAATAAATAAATTAAATACATAAAATTAAATAAATAAATTAAATTAAATTAAATCAAATAAACAAATCAACTACATCAAATAAATTAATTAACTAAATTAAATCAAATAAAAAATTAACTACATTAAATCAGATAAATTAATCAACTAGATTAAATCAAATAAATTAATTAACTAAATTAAATCAAACAAGTAAACTAAAAACACTAACTCAAATAAATAATTTGGATAAATTAAATCAAATAAATAAATTAAATACATTAAGACAACCCCACTAAATCAACTAAATTAAATCAAGTAAATTAATTAACTAAATCAAATCAAATAAATTAATTAACTAAATCAAATCAATTAAATAAAACTAACTAAATTAAATCAAATAAATAAATTAAATATATTAAATAAAATAAATTAATTAATTAAATTAAATTAAATAAATAAATCAACTTAGTTAAATCAAAAATTAATTAACTAAATTAAATCAAATAAGTAAATTAAAAATATTAACTCAAGTAAACTAATTAAATCAAATAAATAAATTAAATATATTAAATTAAATAAATAAATCAACTAAATTAAATCAAATAAATTAAATTAAACAAATAAATTAACTAAATTAAATTAAATGAATAAAACTAACTAAATTAAATTAAATAATTTAATTAATTAAATTAAATTAAACAAATTAAAAATATTAAATCAAATAATTTCAAAAATACATAAATTTAATTTAAATAAATAAATAAATTAAAAATATAAAATTAAAGAGATAAATAAATTTAATTTAATTAAACAGAATAAAAATAATAAATTAAATAAAAAATTTACCTAAAATTATCCTTCTTTCTCCAAGACAGCTCGCACCTCAAGACTTCTTCCTCGCACAACTCTCAGCTCACCTCACAGCTCCTTCCTCGGCACACCGTCGCCCGCGCTATATAGGAGAAGTTCACGGGAGAAATAGTGGCGCCGCGGCCTGCTCGGTTGGTGACGGCCTGGTCACGGCCTGCTACAGGCCGTGACTCAAATTTTATATAAAAAAAAAAATTTTAAGTCTTTCAGTAATTTGTTTTAATGGCACAGGCTATTGGGAATTAGTTTTCGTAGGTTAAGTGTTTCGGTATTTTCGCCCACTGAGGCCTATCTGTCACCCGCCAGAATTTTCATTTTGTCATGCACCACCATTTTTTATTTTAAAATTTTGTCATGCGGCATGCATCACACATTGTACGAATTTGACTTTCTTGCATATTAACAGTGCAATTAACATAAACAAATCTTTGACAATTAAAGAAATTCCCGCGTAAAAGTGTGCCTGCCAATTGAGACATTACTCTGTATAAGCTCACAATCATGCATTGACGTTGTATGACGTGGTAGGATTCATATTGGTGGTACACAAAATATTATGTATCATATGTTTTCTCATATATTTTATGTTATTTCATTGTCTTTGTTAAAAAAAAAAATTGGAAAACTTGGCTTGATAAGAATCTTTAGTTATTTTTGTTACTTTTTGCAGAAGATACAAATAAATCTCTAAAGTATGATTTAGTACCATATAATATCTTTAAAGTTTAAAAATTATAAGCAATCCCCTTGAAGTTTAAATAAATTAAAAATATTGACAATTCAATTTTAAAAAATAGAAAAAATAGTAAGTCACTCATAATCATTTTTTATTATTTTATTACGAATTCAACTGATTTATGAAAGGGTTTTCTTTTAAAATAAATGACTAATAATAAAATTAATTCTGCAATGCATTTATGATATAAGTAAAGACAAACATCCAAAGTAGATTAATATTGAAATTCAACTTAGTTATATTTGGGGAGGTAGGATATGTATTTTTTATTTTTTATTTTTCATTACTTATTTGACTTTATTGTGCTAAAAATAGATAGAAAGATCATAAGTGACTCATCTCTATTTTTTTTCTCTTAATTAAAATTTTAATATTTTCAATAATTTTAAAAATCATGATATTATTTGTAAACTTTGAAAATTTAAGGAGGTTGTGTGATAATACGCCTTACTTTAGGGAACTATTTGCATTTTTTTTCTTAATTTTTTGAATTTAAATTTATAATAACAGTATATCAAATATAAATTTAAATTATTTCGTACATGAACTCATTATACTTTTACAACAAAACTAATTTTGAAATACCTAATTTTTTAGCTAGACTTTCCCACCCTCAGTTGCAGTAAACTCGATTCTTTTTCTTCATTCCCTGTTAATCCTAACCCTAAGTCTAAAACTATAACCCCAGGAATTAAACAAACCCTAACCCTAGGCCCAAACCCAAGCAATTAGCTCTAAACTCTAGCCCTGGCCTACAAGTTGTATGTTCTTTTGCCATGTTCAATTATTTGGAGACACATGTAATATTTTTAGGTAAATTCGTTAAAACTAGTTTTGCCTATATGTAGTGCCTTGTACAGAATAAGTTAATTAAAAATTAAAATATGGTTTGTAATAAAATATAGTTAAAGTAGTTTGACATGAAATGTTAGGTCATAACTTTATTACAATAAAATGTTGTTACAAATCTCTATTTATAGGAAAAAATCCAAAATTCCTCATAAATAAGGAAAAAACATTTACATATATTACAATTTTTCATTTTAATATGTCGAGAAAAATACAAACTACAAAAGGAAATGCAAAAATATTATGTTAGCTATAAAAGTAGTAGAATGCTTAATGATGAACTCAACAAATAATTTAAAAAAGTTATAAAAAAATATCAAAACATAAAATTACAAAAACATACTTGTTACATGTGCTTTAAACTTATTTGGCAATCAATATAGAATTAAGCAGGGAAAAAATGAAATCGAATAGAAGGAAATCATAGTATAATCATTAACAAAAATTTATCTAAATTGATTTATGCCACGGCCTAAACTCAATCATGATCAGCGTGTATTTCACTATCCAATTTTTGTTAACCTTAACATTAATAACACTAATTTTACTTAATAAAAATTTCTCTATTTTCATGGTAACTTAATTTTCCATATAGATTTTATAGAAAAACAAGTAGAATCTCTGTCATTTTAAGACACTTTTTGAGAGTCACACACCTTAATCATGCAATTTATGAATTTACAAATTTGATAGTAACAAAAAATAAACACAAAACATACAATCCCTCATATTTGTTTATATAAACAACCCAATTTCCTAATTCAATTGTTAATTCTCTTAACAAGACAATCTTTTATTCTTTATAGATGTAATGAGGATTTAATGAACTCATTTAACCTGAACACATTCAAAATAAAAATAATGAGTTATGAGAACTCAGTAAACATATATTGAGCACAACTATGCTTAAAATTAATTACATAAACAATAAAATGGTAGTTACGTATTATAAAAAAATTACGAACCCAATTCTTAAATTTTGTGACACACAACACCAATTCTTATGTTAATGTATTTACCGACACAACTTAAATCTCCTATTTCACATCATAAATCATAATAGTCTCAACCATTTATTCACACAATAGTTATAATTTTGCATGTAACCCATTATGGATGATTATCAAATTTCTAAGTAACAAACTAGGCTTAATTACAACTAAATCATTACAATCACATTAAATGAAAATATTCAAAGATAAATAGATGTCAATGTCACAACAAAATTCACAATTCACAATTCACAATTTATAACAACATATATATATATATATATATATATATATATATATATATATATATATATATATATATCCACTTTTTAACTTTTAGGTCAACCTTGTATCCTTAACAAACTATCCATCATTTTTCCTCCGAGCCAATCTTATATCATACCTACCTTTTTATTGGGGATTTTCCATCTAGTTTTTACAACAACATCCCTATCACATTTCTTATCTTAATACAATTCATGACATAATTCACAATATAATTTAAATACTAGAACTCAAGCTTACATATTAGAAATTCAATCCAATCACAAAACAAAATATATAATTTAACATTGCAAGCTATTCACAATTAACCTAAAGTAGATAATATGACTACTATGCTCAGTAAGCATGCTCAATTAACATTCACTCAATATATATACATTCATAGTCTATTATTCCATCGAACATAAATACCACAAAGTAATATTAAGTAACAATGGTACCTTGCCTTCAAATCAATGTCTCAAAATGGGAATAATAACATATTATGAAATATCCATACACACACACATACACATAATGCACATGCCCACAATTATTTCAACAATATATCAATTAAGTAAACAATCACAATTGTTGAGATTATAGCTCTCCAATTATAAATAGATTCAATCCATGTATAAACATATTTGTGATTCATATAGTTGATAAGGAAATTATAAATTATAGAATATAACATTCAACTAATATAAGAAATATATAAATTTTGGAGTAAGATATATATTTATCCGATGATGCCTAACCATTCTTAGAAGCTCCAAGACATCTATGATTTTTTTCACTTTCTTCCTATTTCATTGTTTACAGTGATAAATTATAAACATAAGGACATTAGTTACTTTATTTTCAAACATTATAATTCCAATTTCAATTCATAACATAATAACACTTTAGATCATCAACTTTTTATGTTTTCTAATATTAACTTTTAAAATCAAAATATGCCCTTATATTTTAGGGTTTGCAAGTTAAAACCATATAAATAAAAATATTAAAACTTGAAGCTCAAAAAGGCTTGTTTTATGTCACTTTATCATCCTAGGTTATTACTTTTATATATTTTTAAAATTATCATCAAAAGTTTATATATTCTCATAAATGAAGGATTTATCAAATCAAAGTATAAAATGATTAAAATATTAAAACATATACTCCAAGAATGCTTTGTTCACATCATTCATAAAACCTTACATTTATTTTTTAATATTTCCAACTCTATTTAAAAATAATAATTTTTTCACATTTTAGGAACTTTTTCTTGGATCAAAGGCATTTAAGCATAAATATTAAAACTTAATTACCTAAGTATATTCTAGAAACATCATTCTAACACTCCAATAGTATAACATTCTTATATTTTCAAGTTATTATTAAGTTCCTTAAAATATGTACAAAAATGCATTTTTCCTTAGCTCAAGTCTAAATCATCCAAAAATATTAAGGTTAATGACATGAAAAGGCTTAAATCATACCATTCAATCATCTTATGGCATAAAACTTTTATTTTTCAAGAGCATTATCATATTTTTCAAATATATATGAAATGAGTTTTCTTAAATCAAGTTTGAATCCTCCACAATATTAAGTTATAATACTCTAAAGAGACTTTAATTATATTGTCCTAACATTATGTAACATAAATTTCTTATTTTTCAAAGCTATTGCCAAGTATCTCAAAATCTACACAAATGGAGTTTCCATGATCAAGCATCAAATCATCATAAATATTGAAGTTTAATTATATAAATAAACTCACCTATCTCTAAAGTGTTTGGTTGGAGCTTGCCGATGGCAAACTTATGCTGGAATGCCAGCAAAATCAAGAAAAGTAGCAAGCTTTGTTGCTGGGTTAGACACTATACTTCACAGTCTTTGTGTGTCATTGATGATAGAAGTTAGCAATAAATAAAAGGAGCAATGACAGCGTAATAACAACTATTCCTTAGGTGGCCAATTGGGTCATGAGCTAGAAAGGGGAAAGGAAAAAGTTGTAAGGGAAAAGAAGGAAGAAAGAAGAAAAAAAGAGAAAAAAAGAGAGAGAGAGAGAGAGAGCACCATAGGTTATGAGAGAGAAAAGAGAGGTGGGAAAAAAATAAGGAGCCTTACATTTTGTTTGTGTTTCTCATGCATGTAAACCCTTCTTTAAACTAAAATATTATCCACTTACCTTATAATATTACTCCATCCTTAATTAATCTCATCCATCTATCTCAAACTTTATCCTTCTTGAATATTTTCCATTTTTTTCAATATTTTTATAATAGCCTGATAAATTTAAAAGCTTTAAAAATAAATATTTCAAGCTTCTACAACTTTTAAAAATAATTTATCAATGACAAATATTTTTTAATAAATATTTACACTTACATCTACTAGAATTAATTTTAACTTAGGGAGGAAATCCTTGTAGAAATTATTTAAATGAGTTTTAAATCAACACTGTAGTTAAATAGATATAGTTTGAATATTATTATCAATATCATTTCGATACCCTTGGAGCTTTGAAAAGAAAAAGAAATTTGAAGCTAAGTATTAACTAAATGAATTATGTAGTGAGGATTTAATTAATTCAGTTGATCTAAAAACATTTAAAATAAAAGAAATAAGTTATGAAAACTCAGTAAATATATATCTGCCATAACCATATTTAAAATCAATTACATAAACAAACAAATGCTTATTATGAATTAAAATAGAAAACAATAGCAAACCTAATTCTTAGATTTTGTAACACACAATACCAAATCTAGGGTTGAAGTATTTACATATGTACAACTCAAATTTCCTATTTCTTATCATAAATCATAATAATCTCAACCATTCGATTTATATAGCACAATTACAATTTCCTATGCAACTTATTGTGGGTAATCATTAAATTTTCAAGTAGTCAACAAGGCTCAATCACAATCAAGTCATCATAATTACATCAAATGAAAGTATTCAAATATAAGTAAATCTCAATGTCACAACACAATTCACAATTCACAATTTATAACAATATACATACATTCACCTTTTAACTTCTAAATCAACTTTGTATCCTTTATAAACTTTCTAACCGCATTCCTCTTGGATTAACTTTATACCATACCCACATTTTTATTAAGAAATTTCCATTTGGTTTTCATAACACCATCCCTATCACATTTCCCATCTTAATGTGATTTATGGTATAGTTCATAATATAATTTAAAAACTAGAGTTTAAGTTCTACACATTACAAGTTTAACCCGATCACAAAATAAAATATATAATTTAATATCACAAACCATTCACAATTAACCAACAATAGCACCACCATGCCTAGTAAGCATAGTCAATTAATATTTACTCAATACATACACGTTCACAGTCTATTGTTCCATCAAACATATACCACTAAGTAATAATATACCTTGCCTTTGACTCAAGGTCTCAAAATAACATCTTATGAAATAATCATATATATATACATATATATTGATGAACTAATTATTCCAATGATGTATTGATTAAGTAAACAATCACAAATATCAAGATTAAAGCTATCTAATTATAGATAGATTCAATCCATGTATGAACATATTTGTGATCCATATAGTTGATAAGGAAATTATAAATTATAAAATATAACATTCAACTAATATAAGTAATATAAAAATTTTGAGATAAGATATATATTCACCTGATAATGCCTACCCACACTTAGAAACTCCAAGACATCCATGGATTTTTTCACTTTCTTCCTATTTTACTATTTATAATGATAAATTATAAATATTAGTGCATTACTTACTTTATTTCCAAACATTATAATTCCAAGTTCAAATCATAGTATAATAATACTTAAGATTATTGGCTTCTTATGTTTTCCAATATTAACTTTTAAAATCAAAATATGCCTTTATATTTAGGGATTTTTAAGTCAAAACCATACAATAAATATATTATAACTTGAAACTCAAAAAAGCTTATTTTATGCCATTTAATCATCCTATACTTTAAAATTATCATAAAAAATTCAAAGATTCTCATAAATGAAAAAATTTTTGGATCAAAATATTAAAACCTTTGCTCCAAGAATGCTTCATTCATATCATTTCATAGAACCTTATATGTAATTTCTAATATTTCCAAATTTATTGCAAAGAAGCCAATTTTCACATTTTATGGGCTTTTTCTTGGATCAAATTTATTTAAACATAAATATTAAAACTTAATTATTTAAGCATGCTCTAAAGATACCATTCTAATACTTCATAGCATAACATTCTTATATTTTCAAATTATTATCAAATTTCTTAAAATTTGTATAAAAATGTATTTTTCTTTAGCTCAATTGCAAATCATCCAAAAATATTAAGATTAATAACATAAAAAAGCTTAAACCATACCATTCAATCAAACTTTTATTTTTTAGAGGCATTATCATATTTTTCAAATATACATGAAAATAGGTTTTATTAAATTAAGTCTTGCAAAATATTAAGTTATAATACTATAAAAAAAACTTTAATCATACTATCCTAACACTCTATAGCACAAATTTTTTATTTTCCAAAACTATTGTTAAGTATATGAAAATCTACACAAATGGAGTTTCCCAGATCAAGTATCAAATCTTCATAAATATTAAAGTTTGATAATATAAACAGACTTACATACCTTTAAAGTGTTTGGCTAACTCTCATCAGTAGCAAGCTTATCCTAGAATGCTGGCAAAATGAAGAAAGGTAACAAGCTTTATTAGTGTGCACTGCAACAAACATAGGCTACACAAATGACATCTCTACAAATGACAAAAACTCGATCATCTATATAAATTTATGGAATTTTTTAAAAAAAATAAAAAACCCTATTTTGTATAGTTTTTTAATATTTTTGAATAAAAAAAGTCTATACAAATGACACTATATTGTCTATATAAAGTTTTTCAATTTTTTAAAAATAATTAAAAAACCTACACAAACAACCAAATGTCCTTTGCATAGGGTTTAAAAAATTTTGTTTAAAAAGTATAAAAAAACTCTATATAGATGATGCAATGTCATATGGATAGGGCTTATATTTTTGGGAGCATAAAAAATTTAGGAGTCAAATTTTGGCAAGCATTATAAATGACTTTATAGGATTTAGAAATGACACATTGTCATTTTAATAGAGTGAAAAAAATATAAAATGACACATGTGTCCTTAAAAATACAGATAACTCATCTCATCTCAATAGGTTTGAGAGGTAAAATGACATATATGCCCCTTTAATCAATCTATTAAGACAACACTCATACTTATAAAGTCGACACAATGTCATCTGTATAAGCCCTACCTATAAAATTGCCCATCCACTTCTTTCCCTTTATTTTGCTATTTCTCCAGTGCAACCAACTTTCCGTCTCTCGATTCTTCTAACTTCAAGGTATGTCATCATCAATTTTTTTGTTTTTTATAATTCTTTTATTTTTACTTACTAATTCTTAGATATTATATGGTTAAATAATCAGATTTTGGTTTTTGCACTTTTGATTGAACTTACTGATTGTTGTTCATTATGGCATTGATGTATGTTAAAAAAGCTAATGTACTAAATTTTTTCATATTTTTAATATTATACATAAAAATAAATTTATACTTCCATAGACTAGTTTAATATAATTATTATTTTATACAATGATATATATAACATGTTGAATATATAATGAGTATGAATAGTATTTTACTTATTTTAATATGATATTTTGTGTGAAAACAAATAATTTTCAATAGTTTTGTATCATGATTGCTTTAAACATTTAATAATATTGATATGATAGTTGAATATAAATTTATTTTAATGCTTTATTTTGTTGCTTGGTGAAATTAATGTTTTGTAGAAGTTGATATATTTACTATGTCAAACCTCTAATGAGTTTAGTTGAAAATAGGACAATAAATTTGTAACAATTTTGATTATTACATTAATTAAAATATTAAATTTATATTAAAAGTAAAAGGTATAAAATTATAAACAATAATTTTGACAGTTGCATGAATAAAAATATAAAATTTTTGATAATGTGAAAGATTTAGTAAATTAATCAATTATTTAAAATACTAATAGAATAAATAATTTGACCATTTACAAAATAACTTAATTAAATATTTATATAAATATTATTTAATAATAAGTATTTAACACTTAATAAAACTATATCATTAAATAACAATGGAGAACAAAATATGTGATAACTCAATATTATAAGTAAGTCATGTAATTTTCATTAGATTGTTAAATTTAATAAAGATGAGAGTAATTAGAAAGGCAACAATTTATTTTGATAATGATAGTAATGAATATAAAAAAAATTTTATGATGTGAAATATCTTATAATTTAATTAATAATTTAAAGTAATAAAAATATAAATAGTAATGGATAATAAAATATATAATGTTTTAATATTATAAGTAAGTAATACAATGGTAATTAATTTACTATATTATACAAGAATGAAAGTAATAATTTAAATTAATAAAAATATAAGGAGTAATGAAAAATAAAATGTATAATAATTTAATATTATTAGTAAATGACATAATAGTAATTAAATCATTATGTTATGTAAGAATGAAAGTAACAATTTGGAGTAATAAAAATCAAAGGAGTGATGTATAATAAAATGTATAATAATTTAATATGATAAATAAGTCATATAATGATAATTAATCTATTATTTTGTAGAAGAAGTAATAATTTAAAGTAATAGAAATATAAGTAGTAATGGATAATGAAATGCATAATAATTTAATATTATATGTAAGTCATATAATAATAATTAATTTACTATATTATACAAGAATGATAGTAATAATTTAAAGTACTAATAATATAAGGAGTAATAAATAGTAAAATATATGATAATTTAATATTACAAGTAAGTGACATAATGGTATTTAAATTATTATATTATGTAATAATGAAAGTATAAACTTTGAGTACTACAGTAATGTATAATAAAATATATAATAATTTAATATGATAAATAATCCATATAATGATAATTAATCTATTATTTTATAGAAGAAGCAATAATTTAAAGTACTAGAAATATAAGTAGTAGTGGATAATGAAATACATAAGAATTTAATATTATATATAAGTCATATAATAGTAATTAATTTACTATATTATACAAGAATGAAAGTAATAATTTAAAGTACTAATAATATAAGGAGTAATAAATAGTAAAATATATGATAATTTAATATTATAAGTAAGTGACATAATGGTATTTAAATTATTATATTATGTAAGAATGAAAGTATTAACTTAGAGTACTAGCATACTGTATAATAAAATGTATAATAATTTAATATGATAAACAAGTCATATAATGATAATTAATCTATTAATTTACAAAAGAAGTAATAATTTAAAGTATTGGAAATATAAGTAGTAATGGATAATGAATTGCATAATAATTTAATATTATATATAAGTCATATAATGATAATTAATTTACTATATTATACAAGAATAAAAGTATCTAAAAAATAAGAGCACAAGAATTTCACAATTACACTAATGAAAATTAAAAAAAATTTCTATAATGTCAAATGTTTTATAATTGAAGAATTTAAACTTCTGACAATGTAAGTAATAATGGATAATAAAATGTATAATAATTTAATAATAGATGTAAGTCATATAACTGTTGTTAATTTGTCAAATTGAATAAAAATGCATGTAAATAAAAACTAGTCACATAATATTTTAATCAAAATAATACTTAATATTTAAATTTTTTGTGATGTAAAATATTTTATAATTTAAGTGATAACTCAAAAGTACAAAAAATATAAATAATAATGGATAAAAAAATATTTTCATTTAATGTGAGAGTTTAGTCATATACAAATAACTAATTTATTATATCATGTAAAAATGAAAGTTATATTAAAAGGATACTTATGTGTAATAAATCATGAGGGTTAAATTAATCAAATATACTCAATGTTTGATGATATGGAATATTTATGTTATCAAGTAATCATTCAAAACATTAAAAAGATAATAGATAATGTTGATAAGGAATTAAGTGTTAGAATATACATATCATTGAATTATCAATATAACAATACATAAATGGATGGATTTAGAGTTTTATCAAAACTATTATAATAAAAAATACAATATGTTAAATCTAAAATATATTTGTACTATAACCTTAGATCTATTTAAGAGTTAGTTTTCTTAGATAAACCAATCCTTGAATTTTACTAAAAATTTGGACAGTTTGGAATATGTTCTTTAGTTATTGTGCTTAACTTATCTACTCATCATTTAACTTGAGAAAAAAAAATTTCTCTCTTAGTTGTTCTCCAAGTGTATACTATAATGATGTATAGTATACACACTTGAAGAACTATAAGAGATACTATCAATATTTCTGCATGTATAAAATGCATCATGGATAAGTTGAGGCAATAATTGTAGAAATATCTTGAATGGAATAGAACCACACTTGTTAGAGTTGGAGTGACAAAGTGGATTTAGGGCATACAATAAATATGAATGCATAAATGCATCATATGATGACTTATGATATTGTAAGCTAGTTACAACATGTTTGTTTACAAAAGTTGAATAATCTTGTGAGATTAATTAGTTAATGAGTAATGGAATAGTGCTACTGCATTTATAAAAAAAGCTAGAAATTTTATCAATAATAAGGGTTGGTAAGATATCCATGTAAAAAGTGTTTCAATGTATTGTACCAAATATTAGAGATGATGGAGCACACATAATAAATAATAAATTTAACCTGTTATACAAGAATTAGGCCTATCATGGTGAAAAGTATATATCTAAGGTTGATGTTATGTATGGGGCAACCCCTAATGATGTTGACGAAATGATTGATATCATACATGACTTTATTGACCCTTATATCACTGATCAAATGGATGATAATGATAAAGATTAGAATGAGGACATTTTGGAAGGGGACATATCCTATAGCCAAAGTTCTGATGACTTGCTTATAGAGATTAAGACAAAATTGCACCTTGATTGCACACTTTTTTCTTCACCAAACTTCTTAGTTAAGCTCATACACTTGAAAGTAATACATAAGTAGACTAATAAGTTGTTTGACTTTCTATTGAAGTTATTAAAGGAAGCACTATTAAAGGCTAACAAATTGTTTGGATCACATTATAATGCGAGGAGATGGCTCAATAAGTTAGGATTAGGGTATAAATTAATTCATATTTGAAAAAGCATGTTAGAAATGAGACCTATCTAATATGTAGGGAGTGTAGGTGGATTAATAAAAAAAAAGTTCCTCAAAAGGTGTTATAGTATTTTTCATTGACCCCCAAGTTTAAGTAATTATACAAATCAAGGCATATAATAAAGGATATGACATGGTATTATGCAGGATAATCCACTGAATATGGGGTTATATGATATCTTGTTGATAGAAAAGCTTAGTATTATTTCAATAGAAGGTATCCTAATTTATTAATAGAATTAAGGAATGTGCAACTAGGTTTAAGTGCTGATAGATTCAATTCTTTTAGTGATATGAGCTTATCATATAACATGTGGCCAGTTGTAATAACCACCTACAATTTGTCACCATGGCTTTGCATTAAAGAGTCATTTTTCATGTTAACATTATTAATCCCCTGGACTGTAATCTCTAAGGAAATATATAGATGTCTTCCTAAGACTGCTTGTTAAAGAACTTAAACAATTATAAGATACAAAAGTTGAAACTCAGAATGCTACTATGAATAGCATATTTAAGATACGAGTAGCATTGCTATAGATTGTGAATGACTTTCTTACATGAAGTAGTTTTTCTAGTTGGTGTGGATAAAGGTACAGAGCATGTTTAACTAGCAATGAAGATACACCATTGATAAGAAAAATATTTACTATATTATTTCCTCTTATTTTATGTCTCTTAATAGGTTATACATGCTTAATTTCATAGAATTAACCTTATTTTATAATTTTGGTTTGTTTTACAATACTTTGAATTTATTTAGTTAATGTTAGATTTTAACACTATTTCTATTTTTTAATTGTGTCTTAGGCTCTAGATATTAGATTAGGATGATCTTTATATTATTGAAAATCTTAAAAAAAGATCTACAACTTTGTTATTCTAGTCAAATCCCAATTTAGGATCTTTTAAGCTCTTATTTAGCTTAAATGTTGAAGCCTTTTCTCTATCCTAGCTAAGCCAGTTTTAGTTTTTAGGCCATATCTAGAGATATAAAGGTCTAATAAATATGAAACTAGTACCCAAATATTTATAAGACTTAGATTTTATCTTTTATGATTATGGATTAATCAAATTACATTGTTTTAGCGGTCTTATAATAGTTGAAAGTCTAATATGTGAAAATTCACTACTATATTTGTTAGAGTTAAATACCTTGTAAAAAAGTAGGTTTAGGCTTCTAAAAATTAGAAAGGCCCCATTCTTATAATCCTAAGAGACAAATAATTTAGGTTTAGTAAGGTTTTAGGTTAATTAGGTCAGATAAAAGGAGAAAACTTATTAACCTCTAGAGATTATTACACATTTAGCAGATAGTTTTTTTCTTCTTCTTCTCCTAGCTCTTGTATTTTTCTAGCCATGGAAGGCTAAATTTAAAGTTGATTCAAGGAATTTGAGGATTCCCTCTTCTAGATTATGAGATTATAATTTATAATGTTAATTTTTTTAATTAATTTTCCTCTTTTCCTAATTATTTGTGCTAATTTCTTGAAATTACATGTATTAGATGTTGATTTGGTGTAATTAATATTCCTCCTCATGATTTCTGATATCTTGCTATTTTGATATTAAATTATGGTTAGTTAATTATAATTTTATACATAGAGATAGAGCATTGAGGGATCAATTTGGAGGTTTCTAATTTAATTTCTTAACTCAATCGAATTTTATCATTAAATCAATTTTAATCTATATTAAGGATTATATTAGTTACTTAATTCAAATAATTTTTATTAATCAAATGCTAGATGGTTATCTAGAATAGGATTTATGAATTATTACAGGAGTTTCAGGTAATTCAAGGTTGAAGAACTAATTAGAAAAGTCAAATATCTAATTGATCTATGATTAATCTTAACTAGAACTCTTAATTCCTTAAATTGACTATTTTATTACATTAGCTTTCTTTTTTGCTATTTATTTTGTGTTTTTCTTTGTTTAATACATTTATTTCAATTTTAAATTATAAAACCCTCAAATTCTGTATTCTATATAATTTTACATTCTATTACTACATATTATTGTATTTTGCATTCTATTCAGCATTCTATTTGATTTATATTTGCATTCTATTTGCATTTATTTCTTATATTTTTAGTGCATAAAGAATTAGACAATTGTATAAACATTGTTAGTAACTTAATTTAAAGAAAATAATATCAAGGTATCATAAGGGTACAACCTAGTTTATGCTACTATACTGCATTATTTTCTAGTAAACTAGTTTTTAATCTAATTTTGATGTATTATAACATATATTATTAGCCATGAATGTAGATTAGAGGAAAAGTAACTTATGTTGGCCATTGTTACTTCCTTCTAAAGAGCTACACTTGGCAAGATAGTAAAAACTTCAATGGAAACACTAAAAGGAAAATCCCTCCAAGGTAGCTTACTAATGACATAATCATGGACCAATTAAGCAAAATATATTAAAGACCTCCTCAAAAACACATGTAGTATGGTAGAATTAAGTGAAAGAAAGGTGTAGATAAACTTAATTGGAGTAAGAAGAGTATCTTTTTTGAACTTACATACTAGCCCACAATGATTTTAAGGCATAATATTGATATGATGCATGTTGAAAAGAATATATGTGACAGTATTATGGTACACTATTGAACATTAAACATAAATCAACGCACATAGATAATGTAAGATATGATCTAATTAACATGAATATAAAACTAGAATTACACCTATATGAAAAAAGGTTAGGTGGATGAAACTATATGCTAGATACATGCTTTATTAAGACAATCAATAACAATTTTGCCATTTATTAAAAATATCAAGTTTCTTAATGGGTTTATTAAAAATTTGAGGAAGAATGTGACTGATAATAATACCAAGACTAAATGATTGAAATCCTATGACTATTATGTCATTATACAACAATTATTGGCACCTATAATGCGAGTATTTTTGTTAAAAAAGTTAGCTTGTTTGATTATTAAGTTATGCAATTACTTTAACTAAATTTGTGCAAGAACTTTAAACAAGTAGGATGTTAAGCAAGTTAAAGAAGATATTGTATTGATTCTCTATAAACATGAAAGGATGTACTCTCTAGCATTTTTTCACATAATAGTCCATTTGGTGAGGCACTTGCCTAAAAAAGCATTACTAAATGATATGCACATCATAATCCTAGAAGATATTGTATTGATTCTCTATAAACATGAAAAGATGTACTCTTTAGCATTTTTTTACATAATAGTCCATTTGGTGAGGCACTTGCCTAAAATAGCATTACTAAATGATATGCACATCATAATGCACTAAAATTAAATTAAAAATTTATTTGTTAAAATAATATAATATAATGGCACAAATCAGGTCATACCCCTAATGATCATTTGATATTATCTTTCATTTTAATTTACTAGTAGAATGCAAAAATGGAATGCATTATTTGACGTGAAAATAGAATGCAAAATTAGGGGGGGTGACGGTCGTTTGCATGAAATTAAAATGATAACAATAAACTAAATAAATACAAAATAGAAAGTAAACAAAAAAGAACTCAATGTAATAAAGCAATCGATTCAAGGAATTTAAAGCTCTAATTTGAATTAATCTCGGATCATTAGATATTTAACTTTTATAATTAATTTTTTTAACTTTGAATTACCTAAAACCCTTGCAATAATTCTTAAATCCTACACTAGATAATCATCTAGGATTTGATCAATTAAGATTAGCTAATTAAGCAACCGTTATAATCCTCTATGCTAGATTAAAATAAATTTAATGATAGAATTCGATTAAATTAAGAAATTAAATTAGAAACCTCCAAATTAACCATTCAACCATTTGCTCCGATATGTAAAACCTTGATTTACCAACTACAATTTAACATCAAAATAGAAAAAAATTAGAAATCACAAGGATGAATATTAATTATGCTAAATCAACATCTAACATATATAATCTAAAGAAATTAGCACATAGAATTATGGAAGAGAAAAGAAAGTTAACATTACAATTCATAATCTCATAATCTAGTAGAGGAGAGCCTCAAACTCCTTAAATCAACTTTGAATTTAAGCTTCCATTAGTGAAGAACAAAAAAAAAATAAGAAGAAGAAGAGAAAATTTGTGTTGCTAAATGTTATGTAATTTAAATAATCTAATGAGTTATCCCTATTTATCTAAGCTAATTAAGCTGAAACACTATTAGACTTGGATTGTATGACTCTTATGATTACAATAATAGGACATTTCTAATTTTTATAAGCCCAAACCTATTTTTAACAAAATAAATAAATCTAATAGTTACATCAGTGAATTCCTGCAAGTTTGATTTCCAGCTTGTTTTTAACCATAAAATCAATGTAATTTGGATAAATCATAAACATAAAACTAGTAGGCCTATGTCTTGTGAGAATTTAAGAGCTAGTTTCTGGTTAATCTAACCTTTATAGTTCTAAATATAGCCCAAAAATAGAGGTGAGCTTAATTAAGACAAAAACATGACTTCAACTTATTAGCCACATATAACGTCCAAAACATTTGAATTGGATTTGGACCAAAATATAAAATTGTAGATATGTCTTTAGGCTTTATAACAATATAAATATCACCTCAATCAGACATTTAGAGCCTAAGATATAGTTAAAAAATAAAAATAGTGTCAAAATTAACCATAAATTATAAAATAAGGCTAATTCTATAAAATTGGCATGTGTAACCTACTAAAGGACATAAAATAGGAAAAAAATAAAATAATAAATATTTTTTTATCATTAGGGGTCCCGTTTATTTTCGATAGATGTATCCATATAAAAAATATATAAAGAAGCTAAAAAATTGCATTAAGAACTGTGCTTAACCTGAAGGTTCTATTATTGAAAAGTATGTTATAGATAAGGCATTAACATTTTGTTTCATGCATCTATAAAGGGTAAAAACAAAATTAAACTAACCTCATCGAAACCAGGATGTAATCAATGTGAGAACAGAAAGGCGACTATTAATTTTTAGATCTTAGTATTTACCCATTAGCAAAAAGGATGTTATTCATTTGATAGGAGTGATTGAGATATTACAATATAGTACTTCCCAAACAATTATCCTAAAATCCAAAAACACCTATAGTAAGTCCTTCAAACTCTTTAGTATTTCATATAAGTCCTCATACTTCTTATATGAGTAACTTGTATTATATAGCGAACATATAGGACAATTGCAAGTATGTGGTAGTGAAAATATTAATCATTTATAGAGAACATAGTTTCCTTCTTGATTTTACTCCAAGGTAATTATTTATCATATCTGTTACAACCTAATTTCACAATTATATCTTTTATTTGCTTATGTTATTATCGTTCACTTTAAAAAAATTTATAGATGTACCACATTCGCAAGAGTGAATTTTTTGAGATAACTAATGAGCTACTATTTTTACCTTTCGAACTAGGCTTCACAGTTATGTCATGTTCAATATGTGTAATAAATAGAGTTCTATTTGTAATTGCTTCTCCAGAAGCAAAGCATAAGATGTAAAACAATGAAATTTTTGTACATAGAATTGAAAGTAACATATTTTATAATGTTTTGGGGAATGTCATAGAACTGAGTTATTTACATAATTTACTTTGTAACTTTATTCAAATGTAATTAGTATGACACCAATCATAGAAAGAAGAAAATTATCAGAGACAAGAATATAACAAGCATTTTTATCAGTGCTCAATGGTATAAAGATAATTTATTTATACTAGCATCTCAAGCACAATAAGTTTTTTACATTGATGATCCTCTCAATGAATCGAATTGGAAAGTTGTAAATAATATAGTCCATTGTAATGTATAGGATCTCATCAATGATAACAATGTTAGTGTTAATGGCATGTCCTATTTATAGGATAATAACTCTACAAACTTTACACTTACAATTAATCTTAGAGATATTGACTTGATTACCTTATGAGATCAGAAGCACAATTCTTTTTATGTTTTATTTTTTTTGGAAACATTCATCTTACTACACAAATGTTTGATGACTTCATAAATGATGATGACAATTCATAACATCAAATGATAATGGATTACAAAGAAGAATAACTTTTAAACTTCAATGATGATGATGAAACTAATGAAAAGATGATGATCCTATAACATTCATTGATAATGAGTTTGATTAGGGTCAATACTTTTTTAATTTTTTAAATAATATTAAGCTTGTATTTTAATAATTTGATATTTTGTAATAAGTATGTATTTGTGTCCTATTGTACTAACTATTTTAAATAATTCATTTCATAAGTGTAATTGTAATTTACCTTGGATGGAAAAAATGTGATATTTTTTCATAAGTATTACTTAAGTCTTGTTGTCATAATTCTTGTGTATGTCTAATCATATATAATGAGCTTGATAGCCATGACTGATGTTATGTCACACCATTATGGAGGAGATGATAGACATAACCCACTATACGACCCTACTTATATTCCTTTCTAATGTGAGATAGGTAAAACTGATTAGAATTAAGTACTTTATTTTGCATTTCTTTCACGTAAATATATGTTATTAATGATGTGTTATATTTGAAAGTTACATTAGGTTGATAGTATTGTAGCAAATCAAGGCCTCTAACCCTTTATTAGAAAATCCAAAAGAATAATGGAAAATCATTGCTTATCTATTTTGATAAGATAGGTATATGGCAGGTAATCGATCTAAACTTTAAGCATTTTGCACATGACATATAAGTGTTGGTTAGGTAGCATTGTGAGCCTTTCCACAAAAATTGGAGGTAAATGCTTAAGGAGCTAAGAGAACATGTTGTGCAAAGAGTCTATGTAAGTATTATTGAATGTATCTTTGACATTATTTTATATTTGATATTAAAATAAATGGATACAATAATTATAACATTTTTACATGTCTTTCAATGTAGTTCCATTTTGATTTTGTAAATGTTGAGTTTAAGGAGCAAGGATACATGATGACTAATATCCAGCGAACAGTAGCTAATCTATACAAAGATTGGAAGTTCATGCTCTATCAACATTTCTTGCAACATGAAGGTCATGATGACATTTGTGATTTACAAAGTGCAAGGTGAGCTTATCCTACTAATATCTCCACATATTATTAGGACAAATTATGCACATACTTCAATAGTGATGATTATAGGGTAGATGAAAGTGAAATTAGTAACTTTCTATTTCTATCTTTCAATTAGTTTTTCTTTTAATTATAAATATTTTAGTTTGAATATACAAGAGCTATCGAAAAGAAATTCAAACAATAGGTTGAAGAAGGTATATCGGGATTGCCATGGATTAAAGTCTATTATGGCGGTCCAACATGATAAGGTATTTTTACTTAATATTACCACATGGTGCTATTGTAAAAAATCATACCAATTGCTAATACCATGTTTTAAAATTGACATAGAGAAATAAGGACATAGATGAACTGAAGCTAGTGAAGCAGAATTTTTGTGAGCATAATACATATCATATAACGGAGTGGGTGCATCTAGATGCTCAGATTGCTTATATAAGTAACTAATCTAATTGAATAATTTTAACTACCATAGGAAAGATTTTTACTCAAAATTCATAATTTTTGTCTAAAAATCAAGGCCAAAATGCTAGATCTGGTCATCTAACGATCTTTCTAGTCTAATACTTCCTTTAGTAACTCTTTAGAAAGTTTGTTAGAGCTTGATGAACCTACTATTGTTGATAAAGTGCTTAGAACTCATCAAAGGCATAGAAAGGCAGTTAGTCGTATGCTTCCTAAGATGTCATATGGCACCCTTAACATTAGCTCATCCACTGTAGCATTTCCTTCAAGGTAGCACTAGGATGTAACATTTGCAGAGGAGGTGCAAACTTACATTACCTAGAGTCAATAGGCTTTAGCTGCAATGAAGCAATGGATTCTATATCATGAGTAAGTGCAATAACAAACTTACATTACCTTTGAGGTGATGCATGCTACTTTATAATCTGTAAGACTTTCTCTCCCTCAACTTGTTATGCCCTTTCCTCCTTCAAATGAATATCTCTCAACTGAGAGTACTATCTAGATTTGCTTTTCAGTCACCCTTTACTTCATAACATCCCTTGGTTCCCTAATTATAGCAACCCTCACCTTCACCCTAGCTATAGCCATTCCCACCTCCATCCTAACTTTCATATGTGCTTTTAGGTGAAGGTGAGCATGAAAGCGACAATAACGATGACGATGACGATGATTATTATTTCATATATTTGTTGTATATATTTGTACATATCATGCATTTACTTTTTATTTGATTCTTTATATTATGTATGGATGCGGAGTAATTTTTTATTATATATTATTAAAAGTTAATATTTATTTTATTTATTTTTGCAATTGATATTATAAAATTTATATTAATGATGCTTGATAATTGTAAAAAATAATTTATTGTGAATTAATTTTTTACCAATCATTTACAAATGAGTTTTTTAAATTCAAAATAAAAATTAATGAAAAATAAAATCATTAAAAAGATAAAAAATTTATACAAAAAAATTTGTATAGAGCAATATTTAAATGACTTATATGGATAACAATTATCATTTGCTTACTAACTTACACAATGAGAATTGTTTTTTGTATAGGTATGAGATCTATACAAATGACTTTAAAGTCATCTATATAGGCACAATGATGTTGATCATCTTTGCACTCTATACAAATAACTTTATCATTTGTATAGGTCAGTCCTATATAGGTGACACTAAAAATTATTTATGTAAGTTAAAACACATGTAGAAATATACATATGACCTAATATAGATGATATGATACATATGCAGACGACAATAAGGTCAGAGTTATCTGTATAAACCTTTTTCTGTAGTGGTGTTTGATGCCACTCTTCGAGGTCCCTATGTACCACTAACAAAGAGCTAGCTATGAACAAGAGCAGCAAAGAAGAAAAATATAGAGAAAAGAGACAAAATCGTGGGGTAGGAAAGAGAAAAGAAAGGTGTGAAAAAATAAGGAGTTTTGATTTTTGTTTGTGTCCTTTCTCTAAATTAAAATCCTATCCTACCTTACAATACTACTCCATTTTTAATTAATCTCATCCACCCATCTCAAACTTTATCCATCTTGATATCTTCAATCTTTTCCAATATTTCTATAAGAGCCTGATAAATTTAAAAGCCTAAAAAATAAATATTTCAAATTTTCTCAACTTTCAAAAACAATTTATTGATTACAAATATTTATATCCATAACTAATAAAATTATTTTCAACTTAGTGAAAAAATCTCTATAGAAATTATTTAAATGAGTTTTGAATCATTGGGGCCAAATAGATATTATTTAAATATTATTATCAATATCATTTTCATACCTTTTAAAAAAATTAAAAATCAAATATTAAACAAATGAATATAATTTCTTTATCCTCTTTAATTAAAATAAAATACCTCAAGGCATATAAAAAAATAAAAATTATAAATAATATTCCAAAGTATCACTCTTTGATTATAATATATATAATATATACACAATAAGAGATTAATATAATATAATTTATTATTACATTGTTAGATATAATAATTGTTATTATGTTATTTGTTTATTTATTTGCCTTATAAGAAAAATATGATAGAAAAAAGGGACGAAGGAGCGAGAGCATAAAAGATGGGGTAAATTGCCTTGATTTTATATCATATAATACAATATATTATTATATATTTTGATTATTATATTCATCATAACCACAGAGTTATTACAAAATTTCAATTTTTTCATATTTAATTTGAAATATAATGTTTAAAAATTTATATAAAAATTAAATGATGAAAAAATTAAAATAAATAAATTTTATTTTAATTTTTAAAAATTTTTATTTGAAAATATAATATCTAACTAATTAATTCAATTAACACTTTTGTATATTAAAATTTTAACTTATTTAAAATATTGTTATTAAAAAAATAAATTACATTATATTATATCTAGATTTTTCAATGATATTAGTGTTTGAACAGTAAACATAAGGAGTAGACTAAGAAAAGAAAAAGAACATCCAAAAAGGAAAATAATAAGAAGAAAAATAGTGCATGAGTTATAAAGTAATGATACTTACAAATTAAATATTTATTCAATAATTAAATTAAATTAAATTAAATATTTATCTTATTTCATATATTTTACAGCAAATAAAATATAAGATATTATATTTATACTACATAACAATATTAAAGTTTGAATTGTAAACAATAAAAGTGAGTATAAAAATGGAATAACTAAAAAAGAAAAGAAGCAATGTGTAAATTGTAAAATAATAAAATAAAAATGGATAAAAAGGAAAAATATATAATATAGCAAATATAAAAAAAGAGAGAGTGCATGAATTATAAAATAATGAAAGTTAAAATTAAAATATATAACTAATTAATTCAATTAGATTAACTAATTAAATTATTTAAAATATTTTTATAATAAAAAATAGTATGTTATATTTATACTATATAATAATATTTACATTTGAGTGAGCTAAAAGATAGTGTGTGAATTATAATATAATAATAATTAATTAAAACATGATATAGATAAATAATGTTTAAATGCAACTTCAATCCAATAAATTTTATCACTTTAGTACCTTTTCCTTTATTATATTTTAGATTGAAATTTAGTATTTTACATATATGTTAAGTAATTTACCATTATTTTTATAAAAATATTTTTTCAAAGATACAAACATCTTAACCATTTGCCTTTTATACGGATGAAATCTACTTACTCATACCCTCATTCTTAGTTTGAAAGTCAGTTAAAATTTGTTCAATTGAAAATATTTCTTCTAAATTTGATTGATTAAAAATTTATTTCAATCTTTATAAGATTAAATTTCTATTAATTTTATTGTCCAATAAAGATTAGTATCAATTTGGTTTCTAAAAATTAACTTCATTTTAAATTTTAGTCCCTTCAACATAAACTTAATGATTTGATTGATGTGGCATTGTCCACCCTTATATAACCCATTAAATGTTGATTAGCACTAATAGATGTTAAGTTAGCTTCCTATATCAAGAGACTAAATACCAAATTTGGTCTATGTTAGAAGAAGTTTTCATTAACTTCATTCCTTATTAATGTTAATTGATATCAACTTAGTTCCTAAAAATTAATTTTATTTTAAAATTTAATCCCTCCTTTATTATGAGATAAAAAAAATTTAATAGTTGAGTTGAGTTAATACCATTAATTCTCTTTTTACATTTTAAGCTGTAATTTAAAAACAAATAATATTTTCAAATATAAAAATATTACTTCTTGATATAGATTACATGACACCTAAAATTGTTTTAAATAATATCTATAATTTTTTTTTACAAAATTTGAAATATTTAGGGTTTATGTGTATAAGATTTGTAAAATGTATCTTGTGGAAAATAATTTGATTTAGAAACTTATAAATTTTGAAACATTTGTTTTAAGTGTTATAAATTATTAAAGCATTTTAGCAATTATTATGAAAAACATATAAATTAAATTTTTGTATTTACATGATTTGGCTGTTGATTTTAAGCACTAAATAATAACTTTATTTTATTATATGATAAAATATCCAAATTTTAAGTTTTATAGAATGATATTATGATTTTATTACATCATTTATTTAAAGCATATTAGATGAAATATAGTTTTGAAATACAATTTTAATGAAAAATAATTTGGAAATAGATATAGTATTTATGATTAATTTAAATGCTCGAAGTATCAAGTATTAAAAAATTATTTAGCTTAACTTGTAAAAAAAAAACTTTGCCTTAAGCATATCTAACTAATATTAAAATTTTATTTAAGTGAATCTTATAATTTATCAAAGTATATTTATTCTATTTTCATTAAAATGTATTTAAATAATTATAAAACATATTTACAAATGTCATGGCAATCCTATTTAATTAAATTAAAAAATTTATGAAAATATGTTTAAAACTATATTGTAATCCTCTTGGCCACTTATTGTTTCAATTTAATATTCATTTTAATAATAACGATTTTAAAATTATTATTTACATTAATTAATATTTCTTACAGCTCATGTAAACGTATGGGAGATTTTAAAATTATTATTTACATGATGGTAAAATAAATATAATGAACTAGATTTTAATTTTTTTATAATATTATTTTATACATGTATATTTTTTCATATCAATAAATACGCCCTAAAAGAAAATAATAAACATTTGCATGGATTAAATGGTAGTTTTTTTTAATAATGTAAAAGACAATATATTTGTATCAAACTATGAGTATTTGTCATCAGCTCACAGTAGAAAGAAGAAAAAATATATATATATGATTTATTATGAGCTTGAATCTCAAGGAAGTGTATGGTTGAATTAGGAGTAAAGTTCGGGTGAAATCATTGAGGGAACGGGATTAAAATTTATTAACGATTTAAATGAAAACTTCTTAATTTTGGGGGTAAAGGAAACGTAGAGAAAGTTTTTTAAATTTCCTCAAGCTTAGGTGGCTTCCTTAGCTGAAAATAAAGCAATGTGCCATTATCCGCATCACCAGCCGGGAGGACTATTTAGCTATTGCCAAATGTTTTATTAATACCGAATACTTTCAAATTTTGCAAAATATAATTTTAATAATTGAATTAGAAAAGGATAACTTTGCTTAATTTTTATGAATGATGAGTGATAATCTTATGGTATTTTACAAAATTTAAAATATTAAATTTGATAATTAAAATTTTTCACTTACAATACCTAAGTAATTTATAAATTCTATCTACTTATTATCAAACAGAATATTGCATGCAACCTACAAAATTTAAAATTTCAGTAATTCAATTACCAGTTTTAATTTTTCAATTTCAAACACAAGGTTAATAAAATTATAAAAAAATTTACAAATTTACTTTTTCGTAATTTAAAAGGACCAGAAAAAAAAATGATGTGAATGCATGAGATACGATAAGAAAGATGCGGTTCGAATGCCGGTGCCTTGGATGAAAAGCAATGCGTTTGACCAAAATATGTCGTACTAATTAGAAAGTCCATGGTTTTCACATCCAGAGGCTGCTATGCCCCAATTATGGTTATCTAAACTCATTAACCATGCTTCACTCCTTAAAGCACGGGAACGTAACTATAGCTTCATTAAAATAATGGTAATTTTAGAGGTATTTTTTATTTTTTTTACTGATCATGAATAGACTTTGTATCTTCTAAGATCAAGTAATGATAAGTTATATTAGGTTAAATACTTTAATAAAATAATTATGCATTAATTTTTAACAGAATAATATGCACTAGGTCCCGAAATATAATTCCAAATGAAATTCCGAATTTATCTTTGTCACCTGATGATCGTTATTAATTAAGCTTAAAAGTGATTTGTTCATCACGTGTTTGCTGTCAGAAGCTAGCCAACTTCGGAACTCTTATACAATATATGTATATAGCACTATTGTTTTCAGTATAATATAACTACGTATTACAAACAAGAACAATAAAATTATATTTCTCTCATTCTCCCATATCTAAACACACCGATTGACTAGGATAGCAAAGGAATATAAATATAAATATATATATATATATATATATATATATATATATATATATATCTTTTGGTTGAAACCATGCAAACAGATTTTTGTAAGAGTCCAGCACATGAAAGAAAAAAAATGAAAAAAAGTGGGGAATAACAGCCGCATAAGTGGTCAGAAGGAAATGAAAGTTAAACAAACAATTAAATAATAGTTGGTGAAGTCAAATAAACAATTAAATACTGATAAGTGATTGAAAGTTTGAAAATACTTGATGATCAATTTGGGAAAGCGTACAAAAACACCGCAATCAACAATTAAATAGTAGCTGGTAAGTGATTGAAAGTTTGAAAATACTTGATCAAGAAAAGAAAGTGCGACTGAGTCAAAGAAAAAATAAAATTGCAAGAGTTTATTTCCATAGGAAAAGGAGTTTAATTCTTGTAATTTCTCTTAAAGTAAATTGTGAGTATCATATTAGATATAGTATGAGCAATATAGTACATTAAATAAGAATATTATAATGATAAAATTATAAGGATTGCGTTACAAATATGAAAAAAAGAATATTGAATGTGAGAGAAATATTACAATATTTCTTATACTAATTTTATAATTTAGAAAATAATTTTTCAGAATTTGTACCATAATTTTTCTCTCTAAAATTAAAGAGTGCTTTTTACATTAAATTCTTGGTATTTTTTATTATTCTTCTGCTGTTTCAATTATAATTTTTTAGCTGCTTATATGTATACCCTGGTCCCAACAGTTTTGTATATATAAACGAGAAAGCCAATAATGCATCCTTCACACCTCAATTTGCTTAGGTCATAGTATACATCTATAGCCATGGTAACGAAAGTTGAGTTCACGAGCCAGGAAAGCATCAAACCATCATCCCCGACTCCCGCCCACCTCAATCTTCAAATTTTCTTTTGTAGACCAGATTATGTTAGCCAGATACGTTCAAACAGTTCACTTCTACCCCAATAATTTCGAGTTTCCTAATAAGTGTCAACTTCTCAAGACATCTTTATCCAATGTTTTAACTCACTTCTACCCGCTTGCCGGAAGAATCAAACAAAATATGATCGTGGAATGCAACGACGATGGAATCGAGTTCTTCGAAGCTCGAGTCCACGGCTTCCTATCTGACATGTTTAAAAATCCCCGTCCTGATTCATTGAACTCCATCCAATCCGTTACAGGCCCTTTGTTACTCGTGCAAGCCACTTTCTTTGATTGCGGTGGTTTGGCCATTGGCATTTCTATATCCCATAAAATTGCCGATGGTATGACACTGTCCAACTTCATCAAGGCCTGGTCTGCCACAGCCTTGGGCTGCATGGCTGAAGCATTACGTCCCAGTTATGTTGTTGGATCGGTTTTTCCGTCGAGTAAAGATTTTGAAAATAAGTTGGATGTTTTGAAGCTCAGAGACTTCAAATGCAGAATCATCACAAGAAGATTGATCCTCAGTGCATCGAAGATAGCAGATCTGAAAGCTAAATCTGCGAGTGCAACTACGAAAGCGCCAACCCGTGTTGAAGCTGTTTCGGCTCTCATTTGGAAGTGTTTAACCAAGGCTTCAAGAAGAAATCCGGGGACTGTGAGGCCATCTTTGATGTCACATCAAGTGGATATGCGTAGAAGGTTAGTTCCACCATTGCCAGAGAATTCTGCAGGCAACATTGTAAGCATTTTTATAGTCCAAATGGATGCTGAGACACAAATGGATTTAGGCAGTTTAACTACTGTGATGAGAAAAGGTTTGCAGGAGTTTTCCCATGCCCTTTCGAGGAATCTAGAAGAAGGAAATTTGGTTGCTGCAGTTTCTGAGCCTTGGGAGAAGGCAAAGGCCGTTTTAAAAGATCGTGCGAAAGATTTCCACATTTTCACAAGCTGGTGTAGGTTTTCTTTGTACGAGAGCAATTTTGGTTGGGGCAAACCAAAATGGGTGGCTCTTCCTACTTTTGATGTGAAAGATGTGGTGACATTGATGGATACAAGAGATGGGGAGGGAATTGAAGCATGGATAAGCTTAAGCGAAGACGATATGAGTATTGTGGAAAGGGATGAAGAGTTGCTTGAGTTTGCTTCTTTCAATCCATGTCTTGTCGACTAGATCTCTGCTTGTGCTTGTTCAATTAAGATTTCGTTTCTCAATAGAATACAGAAAGAAATGATGTTATGTTTGGATTTGAAATTTGAAATTAGATAATTTAAATT
The DNA here is from genome assembly GCA_020226215.1 of Sindora glabra. Taxonomy (NCBI): domain Eukaryota; kingdom Viridiplantae; phylum Streptophyta; class Magnoliopsida; order Fabales; family Fabaceae; genus Sindora; species Sindora glabra. Next base: position 51,691,951 of record CM035230.1, on the reverse strand, counting down.
TATAGGCTAAAATATTTTATTTAGTAACGAGTAGATAAAATTTATAAATTATTTAAATAAAGAATTTAAGTTATTATATTAAATTTGATTTTTTAAATTCAATTATATTTAAGACTTTAAGTTATCATTCTTCATCCTTGAAATTTAAATAAAATTATCTATTTCTAATACAAAATTTTAAAAATTTTAATATTTACTAAATATTTTATCCAAACACAAAATAAGGGAGGAGGTGAATCTCATCTCTTATTTCCTATTCTGAAATAAAGATTTTCCTTAAATATTATAGTTTATTTTATGGTTTCTTTTCATTCATATGTATTGTACTTATTTCAATAATAAATCATTATTACCACCTCGACTTGTGTAGATAGTTCTACAAGATTTTTCCTCAACTTATTTTTATCTTTTTCAAGTATCCGGCTCATGATCCATCTTTTCCGAGTAGTTCTGTGTTCTCACAATGTTTGATGTCGTCGCTATACTTGGATAATTAATTTTGAAAAAAAGTGAAAATATTTGGTGCATATTTTGGTAGTACTATTTTTCATGCTACCCATATCTATCCATTCGAAATAATTATAAATTGATTTTGATTCATTTGGCAGAGAAGTTAATCTTTCACATTCAATTCAATACTTTTTTTTTTATTTATGAACCCAGTTTATAAAGTAAAATTTTAAATTAAATGATGAGTGATTCATGAATTAACTCAGATCATTTCCAAGTCTAAATGTGATCTCCTATATTATAAAATATTCTTGTTGAATTTCTTTTAGCAGCTAAAATCGAAAGAAAAAGAAGTCAAAGAATTTATGGTTGAAATAGCATTTCAAACGTTTAAGAAGATTTTATTTACTTCATGTTCCAAATTTAACCTCAATTCCTTATGTATGAGATATACTGAGAGTTGGAAAAGCAATAATAATTAATAATTTTTATCAATAATAAAAATTTTAAATTTATAATAAAAAGTGAATAAAAAGATAACATATCTTTAAGAAGTTATAATAATGGAAAAAACTCAGGTTGATACCATTTGCTGTAATTTATTGTAGCGAGATATCCTAATTGAGCTTTCTTTTATTTTAGTACAGCTGCCAAGGTCAAATTAGCATTGTGCTCAGAAGACAAAATGACGCACCCGTTGTGCGTCCCGGGAAGAAGAAAAGACACGAAATAGAAATGATGAACCATAATGCTCAAAAGATAAAATGATGCACCCATAGTACGTCTCGGGAAGAACAAAACACATGAAATAGAAACAACGAATTGCATTCCATCAAAGTACAGTACCAATGAAGAAAATCAAGAGACTGAACAAAGATACCATACAAATCGCTTGAAAATTGCACTAAACAAACTCAGATAATATTGAACAATATGAAATCAACATTTCCATACTTTGAAAACTTAAAACCAATTGTAAACAATAACTTCGCACAAATCAAAAGCGTCAAGATAGGTCATTAACAAGTAAACCTGCAATTTACTTAATGGAAAATGTTACTATTTGTGTGGATGTGTGTATATATATATATATATATATATGTACGTTGAATCAAAATCCTATAAGTTAGAATGATGAACATGCCTCACACTATTTTATTGTATGTTACTGTCACTAATCCCACATAATAATTGCTTATAGGGGTGGCAATTCATGTTTACGGGTCGTGTTCGTGTCAGGTTGAAGGGTGTCTTAAACTCGTTTATAGTTAACCCAAACACGACACAAATAAGCAAATGGGTTGACACGACATGACTCATTTATTAACGGGTTGACATGACACGACCTACTTAACTTGAATCATGGGGAACTCGGTTAGCATACATAGATAAGAAATAACCCAATTATCAACTCGTTTAACTGAAATTCCAACTTTTTAGTGAAAAATACATACTCTAATTTTGCAATTCTAGCTTCTAACATTATAATTAACATGTCTTTACCATACATATTTAAATAAAATACATATCCAAGGAAAAATCCCAATAGTGGAAGCTAAAAAACTAAATAAAACACACATTCGAAATTTTCCTTCATGATATACTTGTTGCATATCCTTAACACTTAACAACATCTCCAAATTTTTCCTTAAGAACGTGTTCATTCCCTATCTTCCTTCTTGTTGTTGAACTTGGACAACTTCCGAGTTCCACTTGCTCCTATTTATTATTTTCAACATAGGGAAATCCTTCATATGTCACTTGAAACTAAGAGTAAATGAACTTGTTACTTGTTAATAAAAAACTATAACAAACAAATAATTATTACTGATTACATAAAAGGAACATTCACACATAGATTGAATTACTTGCTACTAAAGATGACACTAAAAAGATTAAAAAAAAAGCAAGAAGCATAGAGCAACAGAAGAAACAACAGAACATAAAGGACATAGGATTAATCATATTTTATGAAATATACTCTACATTAGTCAATTAGAAACAACAGAATAACAGAATAGCATTTTTTACTAGCAGAATAGCAAAATAGTAGAAGTCCAGAATGACAGAACTAACAAAATAGATTGAATTTTAAAGATAATTTTCAGTGAGAGTCAACTGATATTTTAATTTTTTAAGTGACCGGTTACTTAATCTCCTAAAAAAAAAATACACCAATTGTTGAGTCTAAGTGGTCAACACGGATTTGGCTAACTTTGAAGGCAACAGAAACTAGCCAACTAGTTTATCCATCCTCCAATCATATATTATTATATGAATTTCCCTATCATCATAAATTCAGGATTTAAAATGGGGAAAAAAACTAATGGGAATTTAGGGATTTCCAATTACTAGCTAAAAAATAGAACAACAAAAATAATAGAATAGCAAAAACAGTAAAACCATTAAATTTTGCACCAAAATTACCAACCTCACTTTAAGGATTTCCAAGAACATTGCTTGAGCATTGTCCTGAAGCATTTTCTTCTTTACTGAATTCCACATCCATCATGTCTTCAGGGAGCTCCTCGAAATTTGGGTGGAAAGAATCTATAATGTCATAAATAACTAAGAAATTAATTAGCAAATAAAACTAAAAGCAAACTATTGTAAATTCATATTTTTAATTATACCTATTGTATATCCATAGAGCCAATTCCTAGTGCAAACTAATGCTTCAACACATTCAGGTTTAAGGGCACTTCTAAATTGATCAAGAACACGTCCTCTAACATTAAAAGCTTATTCTAAGGCAACAATTGAAATAGGAATGCTTAACACATCACGAGCCATGGAAGAAAGTTGAGGATATTGAAATTGATTTGCCTTCCACCAAGAAAGGATATCCAACTGAGTTTTCCTATCAACTCTTTGTTCATCTAAATAAAGTTCCAACTCTGACTTTAGAGCATTTCCATAAAATTCCTCACTTTCAAAAGAATCAAATTCCTACATTTGAAGAAAATAATGCATTAGAATAACAATCAAAATGAATTTGTAACAATGAAAGTCAACTACAAATAAACAAAGAACAATAACTTACATTCATTACATCTCTTGTTTCTGAACTAAAAGACTCTCATCCACTTGAAGTACTAACACATTTATCAAAAGTTGAAGATGAATTCCTCATGGCTAAACTCTCCACATACTCATTGAAAAGGGAAAAAAGCTTATATCAGACAATTATGAATTCAAAAGAACTACTAATCCCATAAAGCTTCTTGTAGCAAAAGTCCATAAACTAAATTTTGTATTGAGGATCTAATATGACTGCAATAGCTAATATTCTACTAAAATCAACCTAATACTTTTGAAACTTTTCAAATATTTAAGTAGCCATTTTTTTCAAGTACTCATCTTCACTTTCCATATGTTGCTTCGATGTCAAGTGAGCCATGAAAATAGAAGGGAAATACAAGTTTGAAGTGGGATACTTAGTTCCAGAAAAAACAGAAGTGATTTCATAGAAAACTGCAAGAAACTTATTTATCTTTTCCACCTTATCCCATTCACTTCTAGATGGATAAGAAGTGTAACTAAAATTAAGTCTTTCCAAATGTTGGAAAGCATTCTTGTAAAATAAAGCACTTTCAATCATAAGGAAAGTTGAATTCCATATAGTAGGTACATCTTGCCTTAAACCTTTTTTCCTATCCATTCCTAATTGCTTAACACAATCTAACCATTTTTGCTTTTTAACTTGTGACCCTTTCACATATTTAACACTTTCATGAATCTTGCATACTGATTCATCAATTTCTTTAAATCCATCTTGCACCACAAGATTAAGTATATGAGCACAATACCAAATGTGAAAATATTCACCATCACAAGGAACTACATTCGTCAAATTCAAATGCATTATCAACAAGTCAATACAAGCTTTGTTGCCATTAGCATTATCTAAAGTAAGAGCAAATACTCTCTTCTGAATTCCCCACTCAGAAAATAAACTCCAAATTTTTTTATACAAGTTTATGCCATTATGTGAAGGAGGCATAAAAGAAAAGTTTAAAATCTTTTTATGCAGTACCTAATCTTTATCAATAAAATGAGTCATCAAACAAATATAACCATCTATAGTTATAGAACTCCACAAATCAGATGTTAATGAAATTCTACTAAGAATTGACTCTAGCAAAGATTTAACCTTAGCCTTTCCTTTGAATGCATTTTCAAAATATCAGATCTACATGTATTCCTAGACAAAGATTTTATCTCGGGATGTGCATACTTAAGTGCTGCCATAATGCCTTCATATTCAACAAATTGGAAAGGTAAATCATGCTTTATAATTGCAGCACTCCACAACTCTCTAAATATGTTAGGATCAAACTTACTTGTAGCTAGTCCCAATTGTCCACTTTCTCCACTAATAAGCATTTGAGCAATGTCATGTGTGTTTAGCCTTGGACATTTTGGTATATGTCGCTTCATGTTACCAATTCCATATGAACCTTCAACGATGTACACTTGCCTACAAGCTTTGCATTTTGCTCTTTTCTTTCTATCTACTCCATGAAATGCATCAAAACACTTCCAAATAGAAGAAGTGTGCTTCCTTTTATGATTTTCATTTGCTCCTACAATAGTTTCTAAACCTTCAACTTCCTCCAGTTCTATTTGTTCCTCATTTTCATTGACAATTGGAAGTGAATCATCTAACCTTGGAGTTGTATTAAAGTCCCCAACTATGCTATCTAAATTCATTTACATACAACAATTAAAAAAGAAGTCATTGTAAGTAGTAAATAATGAAATGACATCAATATACCACTTAATATATCATAAGAATCTTGATTGAAGCATACAATTATAAAAAATAGAACAAACAGAACCTAAGTCTACAAATGTTGTCAATCTTCCATAATATCATTATAGCAACTTAATTTTGATAATACATTTAAATCTAAGTCAATAAATAAAAATATTACAATTTACAAGCATAAAATGGAAAAAAATAAATGGAACATAATTCTAGAACATATCTAAATCTAAAAGTATAAGAATAAATGCTTCTTTTTAGACTAACAATCCTAATAATCATGTTACAATTTCAAAGCTTATGTCTTATTGTTACCAAAAGCACAACGAAACCTAGGAAAGCAGTATACAAATAAGAACTCCAGCTAAAAAAAAAATACTGCTAACCTTTAGAGAAAATGGTGTAAAGAGATAAAAGTGCCATAATAAGCAATCATCTAATAGTTTATTTTAAAGAATTAAGATACAAAGTTAGAGGTAACACCAAAAAAGGACTATAAATAAAAAGGGCCAAAAGCCGGAAACAGAACAAAATTGGGATAAAAGAATGCTCAATTGCATGAAAACAAAGATTTAGAATATAAAATCAGATTGCATATAGCCATGAAACAAAAATATCCAATCTCAAAAATCACAAAAAATTATAGGATTTGATAGTTGCAAATAAAGAAAATTTATAGGTACTATAAATATGATAACAGACTTAGCAATATTAGCACCTAAAGAGGATCAGATATAAGACTATAAGAGTATATGAATCATTCCTAAATTCATAGTATTACCTTAGAAAAATCACCGAGACTCACCGGAAAACTTCTGACTTTAGACAAAATAAAGATAAAGCTGAGATTCAAAGATGCATGCGGAACGCCAAAAGCTGTGTGTGGGGTGCGAAATGCAGAATGCTAGAAGCTACAATTTGTTTTCAAATGCTTGAGACTCGAAACATCGAGTAGCGGAAGTTACGGAACATCGGAAGTTGGGTGTGGAGTGGCAGTGTAGGCTATGGAGTGCGTTGTGGAAGCAGGGAAGGGGAAGTGTCGATTCTGCCAAACTGGGGATTCTAAGGAACACTTCAAGTTTCAACATAGGGCTTTTAGTTTTAGGCCTTTTTTTTGTTGTTTTGCTTTAGCTCATCGCCTCACCCTCACAATCAATTAGTCACCGTGAGGTTTTTTTAAACTTCTTTTTTTTTAGTTTTTTAAATTTTCTTTATTTGATAGATATTATTTCTTATATAATATATAACATCATAAATTTATAATTATAATAATATAAATTATAATTATGATAATAATTATAATTTAGCAAAACGGGTTATATGGGTCGTGTCGGGTCCATTGACTCGATTATTGATCCGTTTTAAAATAAACGAGTTATAGTGGATCATAATAGGTTGACTCGAACCCGACACAAATTTTTCGTATCAAAATAGGTCAACCCATTTATAACCTGAACCCGATTAGTGCTAACCTGAACCCATGTAAACCGTGTTGTGTTCTCATGTATGTTAAAAATTGCCACCCCTAACTACTTATATGACAAACAAAAACATGGCACCATACATATTATTATTTTTTTTGACATTCTATTCACATAGAAGTAAATAGAAACACCTTACTCCTCTAATACCAAATAGCAACATATTTTTTTATCGATTTTGCTATTAATCATACTTAATTTATCAATTTATTCCCAACTTGTGTTGGATGTTATTGTTTCTATATAAAATATTAACATCTCATTTGATGTTATTATTTCTTAAGGAAACAATAACATATTATTTTCTCAAAGTTCCATTGTTAATCATGCTTCATTTTATCCATTTATGGTATTTTTTTTTGCTTAGTATTGCTATTTCAGATAAAACAGAAATATGTCAATAGAAGAAAATAACATGTTACTGTTTGTTCTAAAAATAGTAACATATTTTTTTACTAGTTTTTGTTAATAATAATGCTTGATTTATCAATTTATTTGGACAAAAAGGAAGCAAAACATCTAAACAAACAGAAGAAGCTGAAGAAGAAACTCCAAGATTCCAACAATACAGGTCCAATCTGCTGGCATGTATAAGGCAGATTGATGACCTTCAATTCAGTGAGAGACATAAGATGGTGCTGTAACAAAACCTCTTTTGGATTCTCATTAATGCAATAATAACAAAGGACCTTAATTGTAATATGTTCTGAAAGAACAATCAAGAAATACAGTTAGTAATTGCAACTTCTCAAACAAGAATGAACATTTCCTAATTAGTGGTGAATATCTGAGAATAACATGTATATCAGTGAAGCTAATTTTTAGAATAAGAGATGAAGAACGCCCTATCAAGATAGCATTTGGGAAAAAGCCATGATCAAATTTAGACACAAGATGATTATGTGGCTAAGGACACTTAACAAAATTAACAATATTCAATGCACTCTAAAGTGCAGTGGAAGGAACATTAAGACTAATGTTCAGGATGTCTCACGCCTTATAACACTAATGCTACCATTGACCTTGTTTGTATCAAATAGGGCTCGCACACTGGCCTAGTCATATCTCAAATATGTATAGGAGATAGATGACATAGCATAATATAGGTAGTCGCAACACATACACGAGTAACTAATGAGCTCAATTACAAGAGACAGCCCACCAAATGTCACTGGCTATGTCATGCTATTATAAGTAAGTTACAATTGTCAAACTTATTTTTTCTTCATGTTATTTTATTTAATATTATATTCATTCATTTCTATTCATTTAATTGAATGTGCTTGCCACTTTTCTTGCATATTTTTTAGCAATTTTCATTCATGTTACTATTTGAACACTAAATAGTAATATGTAACTATTTTATGTGTAAAGAGTTACCCTACATTTTTTAACAGTTTAGTAGTTAATGTGATTTCATTTTTCCGTTGATTTTAAGTTTTTTATTTGTATTATTGTCTACATACTAAATAACATATTACTATTTGTTTCTACAAACAGTAACATATTATTCTTTAGTTTTTTTTTATTAGTGACACTTGATTCTTCTATTTAATTTGAATTTTTGGTGCATGTTACTATTTGGATACTTGATTCAACTATTTACTTTAAATTTTTGGTGCATGTTATTATATGAATACTAAACAGGTTACTGTTTGTTTTGCAGACAGTAACATGTTCATTTTTTAGCAGATTTTTTGTTAATAATATCAAAGGTGCCCTTTTATTATTCCATTTTAAAATGTAGCTTCCATTGAAAATTAATATGACAAAATGTACAATGTATTATCGATAGTATTAGCTATGTGAGATAACAAATGTGCTTAATGGACATCATATTCAAATAGTGCTAAAATGCCTCAAATGGGACTTAAAGCGCCTTACATGTCAATTGAGGGATCAACTTATCTGTCAGCTTCAGGTAACCATTGAAAAAAGTTAATTTATTCTGAAAACAAAAACATGTTAACACAAGAAAACATATTATTGTTTATTATGAGAACAATAACATGTTTTTTTATTAGTTTTTTATGTAATCATGATTAATTTATTAGTTTATTCACAATTTTTGTTCGATGTTAATAGTTTCACGTAAAATAGTAACATCTCATTTAATATTATTGTTTTCACATGAAACAATAACACGTTATTTTGTTGAGAGTTTCATTATTAATCATGCATCATTTTATCCATTTATTGTATTTTATGGTTAATCATTCATCATTGTTAATCATTCATGCAACATTGTTAATCATTCAAAGAGTGTCAAGATGTCTTAAATAAGACCTGAAGTTCCTAACATGCTAATAGGATCAACTTATCAGCCAGTTTCAAGTAACCTTTAAAAAAAGTCAATTTATTTTGAAAATAGAAACATGTTAATACAAGAAAACATATTATTGTTTGTTATGAGAACAATAACATGTTTTTTTATTGATTTTTTATGTTAATCATAGTTAATTTATTAGTTTATTCACAGTTTTTATTCGATGTTACTATTTTCACATAAAATAGTAGCATCTCATTTGATGTTACTATTTTCACATGAAACAATAACACATTATTTTGTTAAGAGTTCCATTATTAATCATGCATCATTTTGTCCATTTATTGTGTTTTATAGTTAGTATTATTATTTTAGACCAAATAAAAGCATGTCGCTAGAACAAAATAATATGTTACTATTTGTTCTCAAAACAATAATATATTTTTTTTTTATCAATTTTTATTGTTAATCACACTTGCATTGTCAATCTATTCCTAGTTTTTCCTTCATATTACTGTTTCCACATAAAATAGTAACATCTCAATAGATGTTACTGTTTCTAATGGAAATAGTAATACTTTTTTTGTTGAAGTTTTTTTTAATCATATTTTGTTTTTTCTATTTATTGTGTTTCATTATTAATCCTTTACCCATATTACTATTATATTACCACTTAGTCTTTTATCTTCATGTTACTATTTCTCACTAAAACAGAAACATGATAACTAATTACACTAACGAGGAACCACTCTTATGTTTCAGGTTATCAATAGAGAACTCGAGCTAACAAGTGAAGAAATACACCTCCTTTATAACCCTGACACATAACTACAACTAATTGAATACCATGAACAAATAAAAATATAAATCACACCTTCCCAATTGAAGGAATTAGGAAGTGATAATGACACAGCAATGACCTAGTTCATAATTCAACCATGAACAATAAAACTGGATCAATTCACAGATATTGCACTGTCCCACAAAAAGCATCCACAATAAGATAAAAATGAAGTATAATAGTTGAGGGACTAGCTCTTTAATGCAAATAGTAAGATAAATGAATTGGTTAATAAATTGAAGTTTTTCACAGAGAAACTTCAAAGGTTAGAGCAACAATTACAACAAAATAAAGAAACAATCATAAAACTCACACATAAAAATACATAGCTCCAAGCACAACTATCCAACACAATAAAGCAAATAGAAAATCTCAAAATGATCATCGACACATTGAAAAATTAAAATAAATAGTTGAATGCATAACTAATAGAAATAAATATACAGGTTATTGAATAGGAAAAGGTAGAAAACATAGAAGTTGAAAAACAAAATAAGACTAAAAACAATAAGAGGTCGATGATCATAGCGATTAAAGAAAAAATAAGAAAAATAAAACATAACACAGACTACATGTACTCAGGCCAACAAAAAAATCCACAAAATAAAAACAAACATGGCAACAAAAGACACCTGCTAAGGAGGACACTGGGAAGAACAAAGAAGCTCTTGTAATAATCTTGGAGAAAATAATTGTAAAATTGCTAAAAAAGAAACAGACTCAAAAGGTAACAGAAATTATAAAATGGCTAGCTACAAAATACCTCACCCAAAATGTTACGAACAAAGTAGTCCAAATAATAAAAATAGGAGACATATCATAAGTCATGTCTTATTTTCTTGTTGATTCCTTTGATTAACTCAACATTATTGCTTATTAGCTTAACTCATTTTTATGCCATATCACCATTTGTAAGACTTTTGTCTAAACATCTCCTCAGCAAGACATGTTCATAACGTTAGAGGAGTTGATAGATATGCTCGCAAACAAGACAATAACAAATAATGTGTGTATGTTTTAAACTTTTACAACATTACTATTTTATCTTGTTCCTTTTTATAATTATGTTACTATTTTGAGTCAAATAGTAACATGTCAACACTAAGTTTATTCAACTCAAAAACATGATGTTATTGTTTGGATTCCAAACAGTAATATGCAACTACTTGTGCTATTAAAAATTAGGAATAGTAATGTTCCTATTTAGAGTTTGAGTTCTTCTTAATCAATTCATCTGACAAGAATTAATCCTTCAATTTAAGATCATAAATAACCATGTGTACACTCTCATCTTGACTCCCACATCTAGGAAAAATAAGATATTTGCATTCAACAACTTCTATTGAGTAATATCTTAAATCCATTCCCTAAATGTAAAATACAAAAAATACTTTAGTATTGACTTGTGTTTAAACTATATTGATAGTCTTATATTGTGGCCTGATTTAACTATACCAAGAAGTGAGGTAGTATAAATTCAATGCAAAGATGGAGGAAGTAATGGTTATAGAAATTGTTCTATTCTTAATAAACTCAACAGGTGTCAATGACTATAGCAATCCCAATCACTACACATTGCTCATGCTTAATAACAAAGACTGCAAGTGGACTCATTACAACTTATTGAGGCCGAGAAGAAAGGGGGCTGCAAATCTATACTTTTGTGATGGCAAAATGGTGGTGAGTGATATTTATACTATGATTAAATACTAAGTGTTGTTATTATTTGTTATTTTTTAAAAGTTTCATTGCTAACCATAATTGATTTGTCTGTCTATTTTGTTTTCTGACTAATGTTACTATTTCCATACCAAATAGTAACGTCTTAGTCTAACAAAAAATAACATGTTATCTTTGGTATGCAAACAATAACATGATTTTTCCTTCGAGAAAACATATCAAGTGTGATGCTACTCTATGATATGTTATTTTTTGTTGATATTACTATTTCATGTAAAAATAATAACACATTATTTTGTCACAGTTTTATTATTAATTAAATTTCATTTGTCTATTTATTTTAATTTTTTAATTGATATATTATTTTCATACTAAAAATAACATGTCAGAACAAAAAATATGTTACTGTTATAAGTGAAAATAGTAACATGTTATTTTTTTATCGATTTTCTTCTTGATGATGCTTGATTTCTGAATTCATTTTTAATTTTTATTTTCATGTTACTATTTGCATACCTCATAGTAACATATTCCTTTGTTCACTTAATACCTTACCTAACTTCTTTATTCAAATATAGAAGGACTATTACGAAAAAAAGAAGAATGAAATCCTTAAAAAAAATGAAATAGACATAGAAGTAGAACTAATAATTGTAGATCCTTCTTTTAAAATCATATCATATGAAAAGTTACCATAATAGAAACCTGCATCATAAGTAACAACTTCTTTTCTAATCTAAAAGTACTATGACTAAGAGATACCCAACTAACTCATTCCTCAAATTCATTTCAGGAAAGACTGTGGGATTTTTGTCTGTAAATAAATAAAGGATCTATTCAACAATAAAGAATTTGAAGAATAATTTTTGATAGAATCTATGAGGAAATACAGAGCAAGATTAATTAATAAATTTCTTAGGGATTTCAATCCTTACAACTGAAGTTAATTATTATGCATATATGCAACATTCAATTACATGTAACATCATAGATTTAATTGTATATAACATTTAATTATATATAACATTCAATCGTAAATGTTAAAAAAAGTAGTATATTCTTCTTTCCAGTTTATGTTAACATTCAAAATTCATTTGTCCTATAACTTATGAACCTTTACTTTGATGTTACTATTTTCGATCAAAATAGTAATATGTAATTATGTATTACTTTTCGTTCATATTACTATTAAAATTAATAAAAATAAAGTATATTCTTCTTTCCACTTTCCTTTAATATTTAGAATTCATTTACCCTATCTTCAGAACTCCTACCTTGGTGTTACTATTTTGAATCATAACAGTAATATGTAAGTAATTGTGTTATTTATCCATTGATGTTGCTACTAAAACTAATAAAAACACAACATGTTCTTCTTTCCAGTTTCTTTCAACATTCAGAATTCATTTACTTTATGTTTATGAACTTCTACCTTGGTATTACTATTTTCAATCAAAACAATAACATCTAATTATGTATTATTTTTTGTTCATATTACTACTAAAACTAATAAAAATGAAGCATATTCTTCTTTCTAGTTTCCTTTAACATTCAGAAATCAATTAATTTTAAGTTTCATTGATGTTACAGTTTCAAATCAAAACAGTAACATGCAAGTAATTATGTTATTTTTTCATTGATGTTACTACTAAAACTAATAAAAGCATAGTGTGTTCTCCTTTCAACATTCAGAATTCATTTACCTTATGGTTATGAACTTTTACCTTAATGTTACTATTTTTTATCAAAATAGTAACATCCAAGTAATTGTGTAGTTTTAGTTTTTAACCAAACAAAAACATATCAAGTACTAATATTAACCAATAATCACTTACATTAATGTATTTAAATCATATTACTGTTCTTTTTTACAAAGAAAAAAACCATAATGAATGTAATTGTGCTATAGAAAAAAACTGCATTCAAGCTTGCTCCTTGTTGCTTTTCTTATTATGATGTCCTAGTTTGCCATATCTTTTGCACTTAATTTTTTTAACACACTCACCTTTCGACCTAATCCTCATCTTCTTAGGTTTGTCTGCTTGTCTTTTTGAAATTGGAGGTAAGATAGTTGTTTCATCACCTACAGCAATCTTCTGCCTCAACATTATAGGAATGGGGTATATGACATGTTTAAAAATCTTCTTATACATGCTCACATGGAAATAATTCTCAATAACCTCAATCAAAGAAATCCTACATCTTCTTATAGCAATTACTACATGAACTTAAGGAAAGTCACCCAGTTGCCACTAGTTACAAGTGCAACTGCACTAGGAAATATCCACACACATGGTTGAATCTGCTAACACCTCAAAAATAGTTTCTAATGACTTCTTAACAACTTAACTTTTGTACTTCCTTAAGTACAATTCTAATCTCGACAACTAGATTAAAAAAATAACACCATTCCAATATAGTGATTTTGACCTTCATTTAGCAAACTACTCCATTAATTTTGAATGAAAATTATCAACCATATTTGTGATCGATAACTTCTTCATATCACAAATTCATGAATTGTAAGATTCAGCTGCATTTAATATCATCTCACCATAACGACAACTACAATTGAAAGCATTCAACTAACATTTCAATGCAAGCCCCATAAGAAAATTCTCAATAGTTCGACCTCCTTCTCATTTGAAAACTACCATGTTCTCAATGAATGCACCTACTATTAGGGAATATGCATACATTCTAAATAAGTGAACTATATGCTCCCTAAAGGAATTTAAAAACACAGGACCATTGAATTTGCCCTTCAAATTTTGTTTTAAATGATAAAGATAAAAGAAATGAGGTGCTATTGGAAAAACCTTTGGCATTGCTTCGAGCAATCCTAAATTATGATAGAAAATAAAAGTCACACATTGATATGCATCATGTATAATGAACAACTGTGAAAGGAACCAAAATCAATTTTCTTAATTTTCAGAATCAACCACAATAAAAGCTATAAGAAACAACCCTGAAATGGAACAATCACACAAAACAGAAATATAAGTAATTAAAACAAAAACAACCACACTACTTCCATGTTACTATTTCTTCTCCTAATAGTAACATTAATCCAATAACCAAATCAGTACATCCAATTATCAATACAACTAACATAAACTAAAAATCCATTTAATTTATCAATGTTATTATTTACTTTTCAAACTATAACATTGATAAAACTCATAATAAAATATCTAAATAAGGGGACATTCTACATGAAAATAATAACAAAAGAAAAGGTAAAAAATAAAAGGCCTTTCATGTTACTATTTCCAGACTAACAATAACAAAGGATGTCATGTTACTGTTTGACCTACAAAACAATAACACTAACCAAATGACCTAAATAGAATCATTCTTGACTCAAAAACCACTCACCTTGATTGTGATCTTTACCTGTAGCTGATAGAATAACCCCCTTAAACCTGCACTTCAAAAAAGTTTCATTAATAAACAAAAATGGTCTGTAAAACATGAATCTTTTAATGCAAGTACAAAAAGCAACAAATATCCTTTTGAATCTCCTGTTACTGTCATCCATGTCCACCATAATGTAGCTACCAGGATTTACTTCCTTCATAGTAGATACACACTAATTAATTTATTTGAAGGAGTCATCAAAATCACCAAATACCATACCTTTTGCTTTCTCCATTGTACGCTATGCCTTACAATAAGTAATTGCCAATCCATAATTGTTTTGAAAATGATATATAACTTCACTGACTATCAATGATGGGGATCTCTTAACTAAATCTATCATTAATTCAAAAATCAATTTGAACCCATCCTCCTTCAAGTTGAACTATTTGACACAAGACTACAAGTGTGATAATTCACTAACTTCTATAGAAATAACCATTCACCTTGGACAATGAAATCATAACAGCTCACTTATAACCTTTCTTATGCTTCTTTAAGCATACAGCTGCCATATTCATTTTTGTATTCCTAACATAATCAAACAAAAAATCTCTCTCAATCAAATACTTGCACAATACATTTCTAAACTCAACAACACCACTAAAGAACCTCTTACCAATGTGGCTCACTCCACCTAACCATGAATTGGACAACAAAACCCTCTCATTATTTAAAGAACATAAACTTGGAACCAAAGCAACATCATACTCTATAACATTAGAAATAGTAACCTATCTCTTTGAAACAAAAACACCATCATAAAATAAATGTAATGTAGAACTTAAACCAATATTAACACTCATATTCAAATATTTTAAGTCTAAAACTCTATCCAAGTCAATCATATTCCCTAATTTTGACCTATTCCTCAGCAAACAAACAGGATGGCTAGAGAGAGAACATGACAGGAAAATATCACTAGGAAATATATCCTTAAAATTCACACACATCATCTGAACTAAATCATCGTATTTTATTCCAGTATTAATCTTCAATATCATAGTTTCAACCCTACACTTACGTATGAGCAACAAGCACTGTTCTATTGACAAAAAAATCATAAATACCTAGTAACAATGCGATCGAAAAAACAAAGATGATCAACATAAGCAAATGTAATTGAAAAATAGAGGAGACTAATCAAAGACGATCAGAAAAATAGAGGCAATCAATAATGAGATCAATCAGCAATTTGTGATAACAATGTGTTCGGAAAGTATGAATGTCTCGTATGAAATAGGTGAGAATGACACCTAATTGAATAAAGGCATTTTGGAAATATAAAAATTACAATTCATAAAACTAGCACCTCTTTGAAAGGAAGTCTAGTATTAGTACCTCTTTGAAAATAAATTTATGAAATGTCACTAGAATGCAATTTACCGTATAATAATTAATAATTTTTTATTAATAATATGATAATTTTAACAATTTTTGTTAACATATAATATATGAATGAGTTATAAAGTAAAACTTATTTAAATCGATAATTGATTAAATCCAAATCCTAAAATTAAAAGGTAGAATTAATAGTGACCTAGAAAAATTTACATAATTACAAGGAAAAAATGTATTAACCTATAGATCACTATCTCAGAAACAGATGCAATTATATATTAAGTATATAAATTATAAAAAAATCATAGTTATGAATTACTAATATTTCTTTACTTGTGTTTAAAAATTTTTTATTTCATATTATATAATGTATATATTTAATTCTACATAATTCCACCACTTCTCTTCTACTACTTCCCCCCTTTCACTATTCATTAACCTTTTACATACTAATTTATAATCTCAACACCAACTCAAAAGAGCTTTGGAAGCGGACTCACAGACACAAAATAGAACTTTACAAGCTGCCGTACATGGTGGATGTAAGTTTTTTAATCCATTCTTAAATTATGTTTTCTTTCTTCTATAATTTAAAGGTGATATGAACTATTTTTAAAATACTTTTAAATATTAATAATTACTTTTGTCAAAATTTTAAGTATTTAATTGGAATTATTATTATCTTAAAATATTTCAAACTGTAATATTTATCATAAATTAACTTCAACTTGGGTTTTAAATTTTTGTTGTGTCTGCTTGTTCTTTTACTTGATGCTATCGTTAAGTGTTGGTATTGTTTTAATGGAATACAACAAAACTATATCGAAACTTTTAATATCTGCTTGAGTTCTTGTTGTTGGGGAAAATATCTTCATCCAAATAATTAGGCATCGTGCAATTAAATAAATCAAAATATTGTAATAATATGCAAATAGATTTAACATGGAAAACTCCAAATTTTAAGAAAAAATCAAAAATAAAAAAATACAATATTAATGAAGATTACAGTATATTTGATATGTAAAATATTTTATATATTATTTTCTTCTATATTCTGATTTTTAGGGTGTTATATGTGCTTAATTTAATAAAATTAGCCTTATCTTGAGATTGGGTTATGATTTGGAATGTAAAACAATGGGCTCCCAATCTTAACCTTATAATTTCCTAAACATTATTTTTTCAAGGTTCTCAATTTTAACTGTATAATTTCTAAACTATTATTAGTATATTTCTATCAAATCTTTATGAGGGTTCCTATATAACCCTCATAAGCACCAACTTTACATCTCTTTTATATTAAATTCTTAATCAACACAAATATCTATAACTTAAAAATACTTGTTTGTTAAGAAATCTCAATCCCAATCTAACACAAAAATCTAATTTAAATAGGATAATAACTCATAATTGGATATAGTTATAAATTGATAATAATTTGAATTTAAGTTAAATTCAACAATTTTTATCTTGACACAAATTTCATCTTCATGATCTTATTGCCACATGTGACATATCATGAGGTGCTAACCATAAAAATCCTTCATCATTGTTCACATCATCAACTACATCATCATTCACCATTCTCTTCAACTTGCTTGTGATCAAACCAATTATCTCCATAGCATGGATTTCATCATTAGTTAACACACATTATCAAACTATCTTCATCATCATTATCACTATGATCACCATCATTATGATCATAGGACATTAACCAAACTCTGCTATCTCAAATTACTACAACTACAAGATTGAATGCGTTCTAATAGTAATTATTAGGAACAATATGCCAATCCGAATAATAAAGTATCAAACAGTCAAATCAATCAAAGTAGTGTAATAATATACAAGTGAAAATTTCAAATCCTAAGAGAAAAAATTACAAATAAAAAAAGATTCATTATATCAACAAAAATTATAATATAGTATGTGTGAATTTTCTCAACCCTAGTGCGACAACTTTCTAACCACTAATTCTATTAAACTTCTACAATGATTCTCGTATAATTCTTAGAGGTAATTATTTTACGTCTCTTTCATAACTCAAACTATTAACTAATATAAATATATATATAATTTAGAAATATTTATTTTATAGGAAATATTAATCATATTCTAATACAAAAACTTAATTTAAATAGAGAAACAACTTCTAATAAAAAAATAAAAAATTAATAATAATTTAAATTTAGATAAAAATTTAATTCACTAATGAATTCGCAATAGGCCAACAACGTGGGCACGAGAAGGAAACGTTAGAGACTTCGGTCTACCGCGGGCACCTCCATTAAAATAGATGGGTGGAAGGTTTAGGGTCTGTAGCTTCCCTCGACCTCTCTGACTTCTATATATGGCCACTCCATTATACATCATCCGTTTATTGTATGGGTTTGACTTTCGCTTCATTTTCTTTCCTTTTAAATTTTGCCACGTGTCACACATCACACATTGTACGAATTTGACTTTATTGCATATTATGTTGCAATAAACATAAACAAATCTTCAAAGATTAAGAAATTCTTGCGTTAAGAGTGTGCCTTCCAATTGTTAGAAACTATTAAATTAATTTTTAAGTTAAAAATATTATATAGACATGGAAGGTGGCGGTCCTACATGAAACAACAATATTCTTAAAGAAGAAGCAACCAAAAAGCTTAGGGATAAAGGTAATTTTTAAACGGTACATTTATAATTCTAATGCAATTAAATAGAAATTTTGTTATTCACCCAAGAAGCAAAAAGTCGAAACCACAGCCTAGGGTGAAGAAATACCAACATGCATATATGATTTCATTGAAATAATAAAAGTAGTATTGTTATAATATAGAAGCTGACCAATCATTTTTTATATAAAGCATGGGCTGCAATGAAAGAAATTCAATCCAAATCTGCTTAAAAGAAAATTCATTAGAGTGCATGTTTTTGCTCCGCAGAGCATTTGTGAGTGTTTTATTAAGTGAGAAAAAGAGGGTTTCATCAATAAAAGAAATTGAGTATTATTTTTTAATAGGGTGTGAAAAATATAGTGCATTTTGTATTGTATGAGAGTTATTGCAAGTACATAAAAAAAAAGAGTTTCTCTCATTTCTTCTTCTTCTTTACAAAATTCTTTTTATTTTTTAGTATTAATATTATTAGTAAATATATTGATTCTAACATTTGGTATCAATGCTTAGTTATACAATGACAACAAATTTGATCCAATAGCAACTTTCTATTTTTTTGCAAAAATTTTAACTAGGGGATTAAGTTTAGAATGTTCTCCAAATCCTAAGATTTGTAGAATTTGATGGAGAATAGCTATATCAAGGTAAAAGATCAACATGAGTTAAAGATAGATAAGAAAATGCACTGGTGGAAACCTAAAAAAAGATCAAAAAATATTGTATGAAATCCTTGAAGCCCTTGAAAAGTAGATATTTGAAAAAATATCATTTGCAATTATATCAAAAGAAACATGAGATATTTTACAAAAATCCTACGAAGGCTATGATTGTATCAAATGAGTGTGATTATAAACACTACAGGGTAATTTTGAGTCTTTAAACATGAATGACTCCAAATTCATTTCATTATACTGTAATCAAGTTTAGATTGTTGGTAAAATGTTAAAAGTTAATGGTGAAGACATTTTAAAAACCAAAATTGTAGAAAAGATTATGCAATATTTTACTATAATGTTTGAATATGTTATCATAGTAATTGAAGACTTGTAGGATATATTATCCATGTAAATGGATAAATTAATGAATTCATTGTGCTCACACGAACATCGAATGAGCAAAAAGGCTACTAGCTCGAGTTCTAAGCAAGCCTTGCAAAATAGTATAGTTCAACAAAATTATAGAGGTTATCAAGGTGGCAGATAAGTGCAAGGATGTGGAAGAGATGATCATTTTAATTCCACCAACAAAGAAAGATCAAATAATGGCAATCTTTTAAAAAGTCAATGAGGTCACAGTAAAGTAGGAGACAATCTAATATCTAATGTCATAAATATAAAAAATATTAAGATTACCAAAATGAATATTACTCCAAGATGTTAGATAAGCTAACAAAACATCAAATGTTGCTAAAGTTGATAGAAACATGATGCTTATGTGCAAATTAAATTAGTCATATATGGAACATGTAAATATATGGTACCTTGATACTAGACGTAGCAATTACATATGTAGGAAAAAGATTTTTTTTCACATCTGAATGAATCCATACGTGCAGGAGTTAATTTTGAAAATAAATCCAAAATTCCTATTAAAGGGAAAGATAACATTAGCATCCAATCCAAAGATGGTATAAATATTAATATTATTGATGTTTATTTCATGTCAAGACTTTTTTGGAACTTACAAGTGCAAGCCAACTTTCCGAAAAGGCACAAAATTGATATTCAAATGGAGTTTGCACAATCATAAGCAAAATAGCAAGATGATTGCAAAAGAACAAATGACACCAAATTACATGTTTTCTTTGAATTTACAAACAAAAACCTTGATGAATTTGTCAACAACCCTAAAGGTTGATAATTGGCAATGGTATCTCTAGTTTGGTCATCTAAAATTCTATGGGCTAAAGCTATTAGCTCAAAAGAAAATGGTTATTGACTTACTAATAATTAATGCTCCTAATCAATAATATGAAAAATATATCCTTAGAAAGTAGCATAAAGATTCTTTTCCAATTAGGAAAATTAGAAAAGCTAGACAACTATTAGAGTTAGTACACATAGACATCTATGGTTAAATTAAAGTAGGATCACTTAAACACAAAAGGTATATTCTAATTTTTTGGATGATTTTAGCAAAAAAACTTGAGTATATTTTCTCAAAAAAAATTAGAGGCTTTTCAAAAATTCAAAGAATTTAAAACTCTCGTTGAAAAGTAAAGTGGCTTTTATGTGAAAACCTTGAGATCTGATAGAGGTGGAGAGTTTATATTAAATGAATTTTCAAACTTCAATAAAAGTTAGGGAATTTAGCGTTAACTAATAGTCAATTATACCCCTCAACAGAATAGTATAGTTGAAATAAAAAATAGAATAATTTTTTGAAATGACTTGAAGTTTATTAAAAGTTAAAGCTTTGCTAAAATTATTTTGGGTAGAAGCTATTGTATATGCTGTATTTTTATTAAACAAATGTCTAACAAATAGTGTTTTTGGAACAATCCTTAAAGAAGTTTAGAGTCATAACAAGCTAGATGTTTCTTTCCTGCATATATTTAGGTGTATTACATGTCCTCATTACTCCAGATAAGCAAAAAAAGAAGTTAGATGACAAAATTCAAAAGTGTATTTTCATTGGCTACAGTAATATGATCAAGGGTTACAAATTATACAAATTAATGATAAAAGAAGTAATTATTAGTAGAAATGTCCAATTCATTGAAGACAGAGCTTAAACTTGGAATTAAAATGATAAACCACAGTAGTAAAGAGTCATTATAGAAGATAGAGCAAAGCCAACTAAGACAAATATTGTTTTTTCTTAATAGTCCATCTCCCATTAACAACTTTTCTCTATCAACAACAATTCCAAGAACTTCAATAAGTCCTTAACAAAAAGTGAATAATGTTAACCTATTTGCATGATTATGTGGTTACATCAAATAGTGATAATAATGATATACCATTTATGAAACAATTGTAAACTTTTACCTATTTATAAATTATGACCCAATTTTTTTATGAAAATGCAGTAGCTGATGAATGATGGGTTTAAGCAATGGATGATGAGATCCATTCAATCATGAAAAATAACATGTGGGAATTGATAACTTTATCAATTAATAAAAAATCTATTGGTGTCATGTAGGTGTATAAGACAAGGTATAAATCTAATAGTCAAGTGAATCATTACAAAGCCAGATTGATGGTCAAAAGATATAAGCAAAAATCAAGAATTGACCATTTTGAGATATTTACTTCAATTTCTAGAATGGATACCATTTAAATTGTTCTTATCCATGTAGCATAGAATAAATATAAAATCCATTAAATGAATGTGAAGTTAACATTTTTGAATGACATCCTTAAAGAAGAAGTTTATATTGAGTAAACAGTAAGCTATGTAAAGAAAGGACATGAAGAAAAAGTTTTTCATTTGAAAAAAGTTTTGTATAGATTAAAATAAGCATCTCAAGATACATAAATTGATGCATATCTATTACAGGATAAATTTTGAAAATGTCCTTATGAGCATACATTATATATCAAGTTAAAAAAGCTAATAATTTTATGTTTTCATATTGATATCTATAAGAAATTTTGAAGAGATGTTTGTAAAATTCAAGGAGGTTATGACTAACCAATTTGAAATGACAAATATGGGATTAATGGCTTATTCGTTAGGCATTGAAATAATTTTATGTTTTTATATTGATATTTTCAAGACATTTTGAAGAGATGTTTGCAAAATTCAAAGAGGTTATGATCAACTAGTTTGAAATGAAAAATATGGGATTGATAGCTTATTTGCTAGGTATTGAAGTGCAGCAAATTTATAATGGCATTTTCATTTTCCAACAAAAGTATACCAATGATACTCTAAAGAAATTCATGATGGATTCAACAATTCTAATCCAAACGCCAATTGTTGAATGCCTTAAGATAAAAAAAAAGGTAATGGAAATTGGTAAATCCAATTTACTTTAAAAGCATAGTCTATTTCTCTTGATTAAAATTTCAATATTTTCAATAATTTTAAAAATTCATGGAATTATTTATAATTTTTGAAATTTTAAAGAGGTTATGTGATAATAGGCCTTACTTCGATTAAGGGACTATTTATATTTTTCTTTTAATTTTTTAATTAATGATATGTCATCTTATTCACTAAAATATTTTATATTGATAGTATATTAAATATAAATTCAAATTATTTCATACATGAACTTATCATAATGTTAAGGAAAAACTAATTTTGAAATATCTAAACTTTAAAAAGCTTTATTGTGTTACTTCCAGACATAGGCCTATCAAACGAGTCGACACATACAAATACAAGCCAGTTCGTAATGGGACAAGTCCATGACGAATCAATCTGTATTACTCATATTCAAAATAAATTCAATTTTAAGAGATTAAAACCTACCAAAATTCATAACGAGTATAGGCCAATCTATGGATACGAGGTTGATTCATCACGGATTGGACCTGTGACAAGCCGATCCATAATATCTACATTAAAAAATTGGCTCAATTTTTAAAGCTTACATTCATAAAAACCTGTCATAAGTCGTGGGCTAGTTCGCAGGTCACATCCCGTTTTACAACCTTATCCAAACCCTACAAAACACTTAGCTTGACTTTCACACCCTCAATTACACTAAACTTGATCCTCTACCTTCATTTCCTATTAATCCTAACCCTAACTCTCAATTTATGAGCCCAGAAATTATCCAAACTCTAACCCTAGGCTCCAAACCCAAACAATTACCCAAACTCTATCCCTAATCAGTAATTTGTATATTCTTTTGCCATGTTCAATTATTTGGACACACGTGTAATATTTTTTTGG
Organism: Sindora glabra; assembly: GCA_020226215.1. Classification (NCBI taxonomy): domain Eukaryota; kingdom Viridiplantae; phylum Streptophyta; class Magnoliopsida; order Fabales; family Fabaceae; genus Sindora; species Sindora glabra. The sequence goes on along the minus strand of CM035230.1, from coordinate 51,668,181 downwards.
TAAATTTGTTAAAACTAGTTTTACCTATAGTGCCTTGCATGAATAAGTTAAAATTTAAAAGTTGAAATATGATTTATAATAAATTATAGTTAAAGTATTTGACATGAAATATTAGTCATAACTTTATTATAATAAAATGCTATTACAAATCAATATTTATAGGAGAAAAATCCAAAATTCCCTTTAAATAAGGATAAAAGTTTACATATATTACAAATATGTCGAGAAAAATAGCAAAAATAAAAGAAGAAATGCAAAAGCCTTATGTGAGCTATAAAAATAGTAGAATACTTAATTATGAACTCAACAAATAATTTTAAAAGTTTATCAAAAATATCAAAACATAAAATTAAAAAAATACACTTGTTACATGTGCTTTAAACCCACTAGATAATCAATATAGAATAAAATAGGAAAAAATGGAAATCAAGTAGAAGGAAATCACAATACAATCAATGTCAAAAATTCATCTAAATTGCTCTGATTATAATATAACATAATATAATAAGAGATGAATATAATATAATTTATTATTACATTATTATATATAATTATTATTGTTATTATTATATTATTTGTTTATTTATTTGCCTTATATGGAAATATGGTAGAAAGAAAGGACGAAAGAGCAAGAGCATAAAAATGGAGTAAATTACCTTGATTTTATATAATATTTTAGGATATATTATTATATATTTTAATTATTATATACAATATAAGTATAAATTGTTATTGCAAAATTTCAATTGTTGTACATTTTATTTGAAATATAATATTTAAAAATTTATATAAAATTATATAATAAAAAATTAAAATAAATGAATTCTATTTATTTTTAAATATTTTTATTTGAAAAATTAAATATTTAATTAATTAATTCAATTGACACCTTTTTATATTAAAATTTTAAATTATTTAAAATAAAACTATTAAAAAATAAAATATATTATATTATATTTATATTTTTCAATGATATTAGTGCTTGATCAGTAAATAATAGGAATGGAAAAAATTCAAAAAAAGAAAATAAAAATAAAAATAGTGCATGAGTTCTGAATTAATGATAGCCACAAATTGAATATTTATTTAAGAATGAAATTAAGTTAAATCTTTATCTTGTGTAATATACTTTACTACAAATAAAATATATGGTACTATATTTATACTACTAATGATATTAAAGTTTGAATTGCAAACAATAAAAGTAGGTATTAAAAAGAAAAAAGAAAAGAAGCAATGCATAAATTGTAAAATAAAAAAAAGTTAAAAATACAACAGAAATGGACATAAAAAGAAAGGAAAATAGAAAATATATAATAGAGCAAATATTAAAAAAGAGAGTGTGTGAATTATAAACTAATGATAGTTAAAATCAAAATATATAACTAATTAATTCAATTAAATTAAATTCTTAAATTATTTAAAATATTTTTATAATAAAAAACAAAGTGTATTATATATATATACTTCATAATAATATTAACATTTGAGTGAATTAAAAAATAGTGTATGAATTATAATATAATAATTAATTAAAAAATATATATATAAGGGAGAAATATAAAATACCTCCTTCAACATTAGATGGTTAGATTTTACCCTCTTCTACTTTAAAAACTTAAAAATCATGCCACAAAATTATACAAAATTTGGATTTAATACCCATTATGAACTTAATTTACCCTTTTATCAAATTAAATGATTTTTTTAATGAACTTTTTAACAACAATTATAATATTATAGTACATTGGTTTATTTAACAGTTTTTTCATATATAATTTTGTAATTGATTTTTATTATTTAATTAAAATTTTATATATCTAATTTAATTCTCATCAATTATATAACATAAAAATTAATTGTGAAAAAATAATAAGATAAACTAAAATACTATAATATTATATGCGTATAATTTGATTACTTATATTATTAAAAAGAAATATATAGATATGGGGACATAGTGTTTGGATGATGTTTAAATGTAACTTGAATCCAATAAAATTTATCGCTTGAGGACCTTTTCCTTTGTTATATTTTGGATTGAATTTTAGTATTTTACATATGTGCTAAGTAATTTATCATTATTTTTATAAAAAAAAAATTACAGAGATACGAACACTGCAACCATTTGCGTTTTATATGAATGAAATCTACTCATATCCTCATTATTAGTTTAAAAGGGAGTCTTTTCTTTTTCAATTGAAAATGTTGCTTTTAAATTTGATTGATTACAAATTTATTTTAATCCTTATAAGATTAAATTTTTATTAATTTCGTCATTGAGTAAAATTTAACATCAATTTAGTTTCTAAAAATTAATTTTACCTTAAATTTTAGTCTTTTTGATATGAGCAGATCGAAAAACTTAAAAGCTTGATTGATGTGATGTTGCCTGCGCCTGCCTAACCCATTAAATATTGATTACCACTCACGGAGATTAAGTTAATTCCCTATATTAAGAGACTAAATACCAATTTTGAATCTTTGATCCTTTTTAGAAAAAGTTTCCATTACTTCCATTTCTCACTAATTTGGTCTTTCAAGATTAATTTTGTCATAAAATTTAGTCCCTCTTTCATTATAAGATAGAAAAATTTAACTGTTGATCTAAGTTAGTAATGTTAATTCTTTTTCTACATTTTCAACGATAATTTACAAATTGATAATGCTTTCAAATACAAATCTTGCCTCCTCATATAGATTACATGACATCTAAAATTTTTTTTAATAATACTTATAAAATTTGAAATATTTAGGATTTATGTATATAAAATTTATAAAATGTATCTTATAGAAACCTTAGGAAATAATTTGATTTTAAAACTTATAAATTTTGAAGAATTTCTTTAAGTGTTGTAAATTATTAAAGCTTTTCAGCAATTATTATGAAAAATATATAAATTAAATGTTTGTATTTAAATGATTTGGCTATTAATTTTAAATACTGAATAACAATTTTATATTATTTTTTGATAAAATATCCAAATTTTAATTTTTATAGAATAATATTCTTATTTTATTACATCATTTATTTAATGTATATTAGATGAAATATAGTTTTGCAATACAATTTTAATGAAAACTATTTTTAAAATAGATACAGTATTTATGATTAATTTAAATGCTTCAAGTATCGAATTATTAAATAATTATTTAGCTTACCTTGTAAAAAAAATCTTTGCTTTAAGCATATCTAAATAATATTAAAATTTTATTTTGGTGGATCTTATAATTCATGGAAGTATATTTACTCTATCTTCATTAGAATATATATTTAAATAATTCTAAAATATATTTATAAATTTCATGGCAATTCTATTTAATTAAATTATAAAATTTATGACAATATGTTTAAAACTATATTGTAATCTTGTTAGCCACTTATTGTATCAATTAAATATTCATTTTAATAATTATTATTAATTAATTTATTACATAATGTAAAAAAGCTGTTAGAATAATGTCTTTTTAAAAATAATATAATTAGTTAAACTACAATTCTATTTCTTGCCATGTGATAAATAAGTGGAAGTAATTTTATCAAATTTTAGATAGTTTCTTCAACTCATCTAGTCACTACTTTTGCATTTGAAAGCTAGACTTTTGCATTTGAAAGCATTCTTAATTTGTAAATTATAGTTGAAAATGTAGAGGAAAAATTAATAATGTCAACTTAGCTCAATCATTAGGTTTTGTTATCCCAAAATGATATGGGGATTAAATTTTGAAATGAAATTAATCTTTAGAAATTAAATTGATACTAATTAATGTTAGTGAAAAATAAAATTAATAAAAACCTTATCTTATAAAAATAAAAATTATTGTTTAGTCTTTTAGTGTAGAAGGTTAACATGACTTCTACTGAAGCCAATTAGCATTTAACAAATTATATAAAAGTTGAATAGCCCCACATCAACTAAGTCATTAGGTTTTTCATTCACAATGAACAGATTAAAATTTAGGTGGTGTTTAATTCGTTAAATCTTATATTTCTAGAAAAGTATATATATTTCTGGAAATATGATTCTTGAGAATTTAATCAATAGAACTGTAACATTCATATATTTTATTTACTATAAATTTTCTTAAAAATATTTTACCAAATTCTTAAATATGTTATAATACTATATTTGATCTATATTTAATATCCTTAGAAATCTTGAAATTATTTTAAAAATGCTTTTATCAAATTTTTTATTATAAAATATAATAAATTATATTTTTATTTAAAACTACATAAATAATAAAAAAATTTAACACCTAATAAATTAAATTTCAATATTTAACATCTAAAAATTCATTAAAACATATAAATATTTTACACTTTATTACATTTTACTATGTAATGTATTATATTTTTATATGTTATACTTTATTATATTTTAATATTTTATCATAATTATTATTAAATTAATTTTTAAAATGAAGTGAGTGTAATTTATTTAAGTTATTATCATAATATTAAATATACTTAGTATTTCCTTTTTTACAAAATTATAAATTATCATGGCTAAATTATTTTTACAGTTATATTTCATATTAGTATTAAATTTTATATTATAATTTCTTTTGTAATATAAAAATATTATTATTTTATATATAAATATGCCTTTTTAAAAAATTCTAAGTCTATTGTATTATTTTTTAATACAAAATCATATGTATATATAACTATATTAAATGAATCTTCCAAACATTAGGAACAACAATAGAAAAGAAATTATACTTAAAAAATAATATGTATTTCTTAATAATAAAAATATTTTTAAAATAAAGTGATAATTATTTTTAGTTTAAATTAAAAAATTTTTAATAAAGTGATAAATAAGAATAAGAATTAAATATGAGAATAATTTTATCCTTTTATTTTAATATTAGCGTTCCCATCCCATTGAAATATGATATTCCTATCTCTCCTCATGAAAATATTTTGAGGGAAAGTTAAACTAAAAATATTTCTACGAATATGATATTCCCAAGCTTTTTTTTCATACCTTAAACCAAATGTGAGAATATAATATTCTCTTAAAATATTTTTGAGAATATTAAAAATATTTCATAAATTAAACACCATCATAAAATAAAATTCATATTTAAATACCAAATTAATACTATCTCTTTATAAAAAATGAAATTGATATAAATTTAATCTTTTAATAACTAAAACAAAATTTTTACTTAGTTTGAGTTCGTCAGTTGGGCTAATTAAATTAAATGAAGCTACAAATTTTGTCTAGGATTATCTTGATTTGATCAAATTTAGCTAACTTTGAAAGTTGAGCTTGTTTGATTTAGTGAAATTTAGCCAATTTAGGCCAACTAAACTGCTTTATTTTTTAGGAAAAAATTAAGCTGGTACTGTTTATTATAATTTATTACAATAAGATACCTCGAGCCCACTTTTTTTTCATTTAAGTCCATCAGCAAATAGTGAATTACCACAAAGCCCAGAAAACCTAAAATAACACACTTATAGCGCATTACAAAATAAACAAAAGCATTGAAATAGAAATCATCAAATCTCATATGATCATTGTGCAATTTTTGTGAATCAATTCGATAAATCGAACGAAACTACTATAGAAATCATTGGAAAATTGCAACAAACAAATTCAACCAACATTATATTATTAAAAATTAGCATTTTCAACCTTTAGCAACTTTTAAGTAGTGCCAAATAGTAATTTCATATGAATTGACACCATTACAAGGGATTATTACTAAGTAAACCCTATATCCTCCTAAATAGTTTATGTATATAGATTATCTTAGCCTTAACTTCATGAAAAATATTACTATTTGCATATATATAGTATGTATGTTGAAATGAAATCCTAGAGGTTAGAATGATGTACATGTATGTCACTATTTTATTACATGTCACTATTACTAATCTCACATAATAGTTATTTGTGCATTTAATTGACATATTACTATCAAGAATCTTCATATTGCTATTTATATGACAAATAAAAACACACATGTTTTATTTTTGGCATATTATGTACATGAAAGCAAACAAAAACATGTTATCTTTTGATACCAAATATGAATATGCAGTCCAACATGTTGTTTATGGGTTATATCTCATAATGAACTTTAGTTTTAACTTTATCACTCTATTTTCAATCCAAATATTATAATGAAAGTGATAATAATATATTATTTTAGCTATATTACTATTTATATGACAAAGGGAAACATGGAAGTATGCATGTTGAAAATGTGTATGTTTTGTATTCATTGGCATTATATTACTATTTGTATACTAAATAATAACATACAATCTCTCATATTGTCTTTACATTATATCTCATAAGAAACTTTAGTTTTAACTCAATCACTTCATTTTTCAAAACAAATATCATTATTATAGTACATGTCTTACTTTTCCATAATTTAATCTTATTTTTTAACTGATATTATTGTCTGGCATAACAAAGTTACCTAAATAGTAATATGCACAATGATTATGTTTCTCAAGTAATTGCAATGCACTTATTGACAATGAACATATTTTGTGTTCTTTGGCATGATGTTACTATTTGGGATATGATGTTATTGTTTGGATCCCAAATAGTAATATCCAATCCTACATGTTATGCTTTAATTTTTTCTCATAAAGAACTTTAATTTTTACTTAATCAATCTGTCTTAAGTCCAAATATCAGCATGACAGTCTTCATGTTATTTTTTCACACCTTAATTTGGCTCTTCCAATGATGTTACTGTTTGGCATCAAATAGTAACCAAATAGTAACACATAAGCAATTGTACAATTTTTAATCTCATTTCATCACAATAATGAAAGACAGTAATATATCATGTTATGCTTTAAACCCTTACATATTACTGTTGCATGTAAAATAGTAACATGCATAATGATTGTTTTTATCATCTTATTTCAATACACATGTAACAGTTGATATCACTTTCTACCTAGAACTATATTTTCAATAATAATTAAGAAGCATTCTTTAACTACAAGAGCATTTTGTGTTTTTGGCATGATGTTACATCATTTTTTCACTAATGTTACTATCTTACATAAAATAGTAACATGACATTATCCAGTTTTTAGCTTGATTTATGACAAATATGACTAAGCATTTTTCTTCATCCTTGAATTAAAAGGCAGCAAAACAACCAAATAAAGAGAAGTAGTTGAAGAAGTAGCTAAAAGATTCCAACAATACAGATTGAATCTACTGGCATGTATACGGTAGATTGATGATCTTTATTTCAATAAGAGCCATATAAGCGTAGTGTAGTAAAACCCTTTTTAGTTGCTTCTCAATACCATAATTACAAAAGAACTTCATCATAGTATGTGTCAAAAAAGTGATTAAGAAATACAAACAATAATTGCCACCTTTTCCTTAAAATACAATGAATTTATAATTGGGGACAAACATCTTAACATCACACTTACATCTGTAAAGCTTATTTTTGGAATAAGAGATGGAGATTGCCCTTTTGACATGACATTAGGCAAGAGGCCACAATCAGATTTTGACCAAATGATTTCATGGTTAAAGACACCTTATAAAACTAACTATATTTGAAGCACTCTAATGGGTAGTAAAAGGAACATAAAAAATGGATGCTCAGGATATTTCACAGCTTATGACACTAATGCTGTTAGTGACCCTATTTGTACTAAATAAGGTTTAGACACTTATTTAGTCTTACCTTAAATATGTTTAGAGCATACATGACACGATAAAATATTTATGGTCTACACACATACATCAACAATTGATGAATTTAATTATAAACAACAAGCTACCAAATATCACAGGTATGTCATGCTATTACTAATAAGTTATTATTATCCAACTTATATTACTTCATGTCATTTTTTTTTACATTGTCTTCATTAATTTTTATACATTTAATTACATTTTTTTAGCAATTTTATTGTTAATGAGAATTCATTTATCTGATTATTTTAGATTTTTTTTATTGATATTACTATTTAAAAATCAAACAATAACATGTTATTGTTTAGTTTATAAATAATAACCTATTATTCTTTAGTAGTTTGGTTGTTAGTGTGACTTGATTTATCCATTTATTTTAAATTTTTAGTTCATATTATTGTCTAGATATTAAATAGCAACATGTTAATATTTAGTCTACAAACAATAACATATTTTTCTTTGATAGTTTTATTGTTAATGATAACATATTTGTTTGATTCTTTTAGATTTTTGGTTAATATTACTATTTAAAGACTAAATAGTAACATATTGATCTTTAGTTATTTGGTTATTAATAAGACTTAATTTATCTATTTATTTTAAATTTTTAGTTAATATTACTATCTATATACTAAACAGCAACATGTTATTATCTAGTCTATAAAAAATAATATGTTATTTTTAGTAGTTTTATTGTTAATAAGACTTGATTTATCAATTTATTTTTATACATGCCAAATAGTAACGTGTGAATCTCATTGACATTATTTTCATTTATTTTTATACATTTAATTGGATGCTCTTTGAAAATTTTATTATTAATGAGAATTCATTTATTTGATTATTTTAGATTTTTATTAATGTTACTATTTAGATATTAAACAGTAACATGTTACCATTCATTTTACAAATAAGAAGATATTATTCTTTAATAGTTAGCTATTAGTGTGACTTGATTTATTCATTTATTTTGAGTTTTTAGTTCATGTTATTGTCTTGAGACTAAATAACTACATGTTACTATTTTATCTCCAAATAATAACATATTTTTCTTTGATAGTCTTGTTGTTAACAATAACACATTTGTTTGATTATTTTAAATTTTTTATTGATATTACTATTTAAGGAATAAATAGTAACATTTCATTCTTTAGTTGTTTGGTTATTAATAAAATTTAATTTATTTATTTATTTTATATTTTCGATTAATATTGTTGTTTATATATCAAACAGTAACATGTTACTATCTGATCTACAAACAGTAACATATTGTTCTTTAGTAATTTTATTGTTAATAATACTTGATTTGTTAATTTATTTTTATACATAACAAACAATAACATATAATTTTTTTATATTGTTTTCATTTATTTTTATACATTTAATTGTATGTTCTTTGATATTTTTTTTATTAATGAGAATTCATTTATTTGATTATTTTAGATTTTTTTATTGATATTACTATTTAGAGATCAAACAATAATATGTTATTATTTAGTTTGTAAATACTAACCCATTGTTCTTTAGAAGTTTGGTTATTAGTGTGACTTAATTTATTCATTTATTTTAGATTTTTAGTTCATGTTATTGTTTGAAAATCAAACAACAACATGTTACCATTGGTCTGCAAATAACATGTTTTTCTTTAGCAATTTTGTTGTTAATAAAAATATATTTATTTAATTATTTTATATTTTTAGTTGATATTACTACTTATAGACTAAATAGTAACATATTATTTTTTAATAGTTTGATTATTAATGAAATTTAATTTATCTATTTATTTTAAATTTTTAATTGATATTACTGTTTACATATCAAATAATAATATGTTACTATCTGGTTTACAAATAGTAATATATTATTCGTTGATAGTTTTGTTATTAATAAGATTTGATTTATTAATTTATTTTAAGTTTTTATTAATATTACTGTTTGAAGATCAAATAATAATATATTACTATTTAGCTGGCAAATAGCAATATATTATTTTTCGTAGTAGTTTTACTATTAATGACATGAAAAAATTCCCTCTTTTTTACTCTATCTTTAAATGCAACTTTCATTAGAAAATGGATCTAATAATGTGTACATTATATTGTTAATAGTATTGGCTGTGTAAGATAATAAATATATTAAAAAGACCTTAAAATTAAAAAATACTAAGATACCTCAACTAGGACCTAAGGCTCCTCATACACAAACTGAAGGAGAAACTTGCTAGCTAACTTTAGGTAACTTTTGAATAATGTCATTTCCTTTATCCATGTTATTGTCATGCTACTAGTTAATCTTTGACTTCATGTTAGTTTTTCTCACTAAAATAGAAACATGTCAACTAATAACACTAACAAATAACCACTCTTACGTTTTAGGCACTTAATAAAAAGCTAGCACTAATAAACTAAGAAACAAACCTCCTTGACCACCCTTACACATAAACAACACATGAAGAACAACACACCAAATATAAAAAAACAAACAAAAACGTAGATCACATCCTCTTAATCAGAAGACTCTGAAACTAATGATGACACAATAATAGCACAATACACTATAAAACCTTAAAAAATAACATTAAAGCAATTCATAGTAATAGCAATATCCTAACAAGAATAGCATGAATAATAAAATAACAATGTACAATAGCTGAGGGATTAGCTCCTCAGAGCAAATGACAAGATAAATCAACTAACCAATGAATTGAAGTTTCTGACAAAGAAATTTCAAAGGTCAGAGGAACAATTATGACAAAACAAACAAACAATCACAAACTTCACAGAAGAAAACATACAACTACGAATGCAACTTTCCGACACAACAATATAAATAGACAATCTTAACATGGTCATCAAAACCTTGCAAATGGAAAATGCCAATCTTAAGAACTAAAACAACCAATTAATAGCATAGCTCACTAAAATGACTAAGCAACTAGTTACACACAAAAAATAAAGACTGCACAAGAAGAACAATAACCTTAGACTAAGCATATTCAAAGGTTAATGATCAGACAAATTAAAGCAAAAATAAGAAAAATAAAATGAGACACATAATACACTTACTCTAAATCACATAAAAATCGTAAAAAATAACAATCCACACAACAAGTAATAATAACTATTGAGGAGAAAATTAACAAGGGCAAAGAATCTCTTGTAATCATTTTAGAGCAAATAGTTATAGAACTAGCTAAAAAGAAACAGACCAAAAAGCTAACAATAAGCTCAAAATGGTTAGTCATAAAATACCTACATAATGATGCTAAGAAAAAACTAGTCCAAGTACAGAAAACAAGAGAAATATCATAAGTCATGTACTATTTTATTGTTGATTGATTTAATCAACTTAATATTATTTTCTAGTACCTCAACTAATTTCTATACCATATCATCACTCATAAGTCTTTTATCTAAACATCTCCTTAGTAGGACTCGTACATAACATTCAAGGAGTTATTAGATGTACTTGCAGAAAAGTTAATAACATCAAATGTATACTTATATGAAATTTTATGATATTAATGTTTTGTGATGTTCTTTTCATAATTATGTTACTATTTGGAGTCAAAATAGTAACATGGCAGCATTGAATATTTTCAAATTCTAAAATATGATGTTACTATTTGGAGTCCAAATAGTAACATGCAATTTCTTATACTATTATTTATCATTATTTTACTAATATTTTTCTATTTTTTACTCTTTTTAGGGTTTGGCTTTTTTTTAATCAATTTATCTAATAAAAACTAATCCTTTAATTTCAAATCATAAATTCCCATGCATTAATGCTCAGTATGGCTAGCACATCTACTAAGAAGATATTTGTATTCGATAGCATGTGTTAGGTAAGATCTTAAATCTATTTCTAAATGTGACATATCAAAAATAATTTAATATTAACTCATGTTTAAAATATATTAACAGTCCTATGTGGCAAACCCACTTCGATTCTACAAGGAAATGAGGAAGCTCAAGTTTGATAAAAAAGTAAAGCAATAACTTCAAAAATTGTTATTTTCCCAAAAGAATTGCACAAACCCCAATCACTACACACTACTTGTGCCCAATAATGCAAAGTACAAGTAGACTCATTACAACTCAATAAAGCCTATAAAAGAGGGGACTGTAAATCCATACTTTCTTAATACTAAAATAGTGGTAACCAATCTTGGATTATAATCAAATACTAACTATTCTAGAGTTACATTAATTGTTTTGTTATTTTTAGTTAATGTTATTGTTTGGTTTAAAAATAATAACATGTTATTTTCTAATAGTTTCATTGTTAATCATATTTAATTTATCTATTTATTTTATTTTTTTATTAATGTTATTATTTCCAGACTAAATAGTAATATATCAAACCAAAAAAATAATATATTGTTATTTGGTATGTAAATAATAATATGTTATTTTCTTACAATTTTATTATTTATCGTACTTAATTTATCTATTTATTTTATTTTTTGATTATATTATTATTTTTAGATTAAACAGTAGTATGTCAGACTAAAAAAAATATATTACTATTTATTTTGAAAAGAGTAACATGTTATTTTTTTTTAACTTAATATCTTCCATAATGTGATAATTAAACAACAAAAGGGCTACTACGAGAAAAATAAGAATGAAATCCTTTACAAGAATGAGATGGATATGAGAATAGAACTAGCAACTGCAGAGCTACCAATAATCTCATATCATATGAAAAGTCACCACAACAACAGTCTGGATCTTAAATAACATCTTTTTTACTAATTTACAAGTACCATATTTGAGAGGCACCAAACTAACTTATTCCATAAATTTACAATTTCAGGTAAGGCTATGGCATTTTTATATACAAACAATAGAAGATATATACAAGAATAAAGAATTTGAAAAACACTTTCTGCTAAAATCTATGAAGAAATACAAGGCAAAATTAATGAATAACTTCCACAGAGATTTCAATCGTTCTAACTGAAGATGATTCTTATGTATTTTTCCATTTCCTTGTAAGTCAAATTCAATCATTTGTAACATTTAATTATATATAACATGTTAAATTCAATTGTATGTAACATTCAATTATAAATATTAATAAAAATTTAAACAATAAAAATTTATTTACCCTTATGTTTACAACTTCTACCTTGATATTACTATTTGGAATCAAAATAGTAACATGCAAGTAATTGTATAGTTTTTAGTTTGATATCTTAAAAATTAAGCAAAAAGGTAACATGTCATGTTATGCCTCCAAAAATCTATATGTTATTATTACATGTAAAATAGTAACATTATATTGTTATGCCTTAACGTTATTATTAAATGCAAAATAGTAACACGTACACTCATTGTCTTTCTTGGATTATCCGAATGCACTTGTATCTCTTTATGTCACATTCTCCAATGAAACAATGCTCTCAAAGTCCATTAAGAAGCAATCTCTATTTGTTTAGTTTTTTGTATTTTTTTGCATCATGTTACTGCTTGATCCAAAACAATAACATGAATCTCATATGTTTAAAGACCAAACAGTAACATATTTTTTAATAGTTTTGTTATTTTTTATTAATGTTACTACTTGGAGCTAAACAATTATTAATGTATATACCCTAAAATCAATCATATAGATGATTCTAAATTTAAATCATGTGCAATTTCAGTTATCATATTTATACATATATTATTTGCGTAGTATATTTAATTATGATAATAACCCTAGAATAATTGTATTCTTAAATGCCCCTAATCATATATCATTATGGATTAAGTTGTGTTGATATGTTAAGACTAGCATGTATGTGGTAACTTATATAAGATATTAAGTCTACATATGAGTACAAGTTAGAGAACTTATATGCTGGCCCAACCTACCCTAAGAATACTACATGGATCATTATATGAGTATCATTAGTGATTTTTAGTTATTATTATTAATATGGTCCTTTCACCTGAAATCATCAAAATTTCCTACATGTGAGTTTGATATTTTGATATTACTCTATGTCAGTCATGGTTGAGTAAATGCAAGGGTAGTTATTGGATGTGTCACATATCATGTGGAGGAATTTATATGATCAAGATAGAATTTGTCCCTGTTATGTAACAAGAGTGATATTTATAGGCCTTTTGATTACGTAAGGTTGAAAAAAATGCATGACTATACTTAGATGGATTGACATGGGATGTCAATTATATTTACTTTAGTCAACTTACTTAAGAATAAAAAAATCTTTGAATTGGGCTACACAAGAATGACACGATTCATGTCTCATACTTAATTTAAATATTTAGGATAAAAAGTCATAGATGATGATCACATGTATAAGTTTAGTTAAATCACCGACTTTCTTATTACTTAGTTAACATTAATATGTTGTTAGATACCGCTTGTTATTTATGATCATTAATATGATTTATTATCATTGGTAATGTAATGAGAGCCTATAGGGTCATACACTTAAAACTTAGCAAATTTGGAATTGATGGAGCAAATTTTTTAGGTTTATTATATGTGAATTTTATGTTATAATTATAAGGCTCAATTATAACCTCATAATTATACATGGAACAAAGCTCAATTAGTTAGGATTTTCTATGCACCTAGTTAAATAGGCTTGTTGGGTGTTAATTTTAAATTATTCATGAATCCTAAAACACAGAAAACCCTAGTAGCTCTCTTTGACCATAACCCTTAAGGTGGCGCAGCTTGCACTACGAGGCAAAAAATGAGAATTCCAATCAATGGCCGTGGGACATTCATTAGTGATTTGCTAGTTTATGTGGATACCTCAGAGTTTTTAGTAGAAAGAAAATAAAAAAGCTAATCAATGAACAAGTTTTTGAATCATCTGAAATAGGTGTCGATTGAATCCTTATCCTAACCTAACGTTTTGCATTAATCCTTTGGTTAGGATCAGTTAATTTCCATTGCAACTGTTTGGATTCCAATCCTAACAATAATAACATATTATTTTTTAGTAGTTTTATTGTTATTAAGAATTGATTCATCTATTTATCTTAAGTTTTTTATTGATATTACTACTATCACTAACCAAATAGAAACATGTCACTACTAATACTAACTAATAACCATTTACATTACTTTATTTAAATGACATTACTATTTCTTTTTACAAAGCAAAAGAATCATAAAGAATACAATTGTGCCATAAAAAATTGCATTCAAGCTAGCTCCTTGCAAGCCCTATGAGAAAATTCTAAACAATTCAACCTCCTTCGTATTTGAAAACTTTCAAATTCTCACTGAAGGCACCTACTGTTGGGGAATATGCATACATTGTAAATAAATAAACTATGTGCTCCCTGAAGGAATTTGAAAATGCAACATCATTGAATCTATCTCTCAAATTCTATTTTAAATGATATAGACAAAAAAAGTGAGATGCCATTGAAAAAACCTTGGGCATTACTTCAAGCAATTCCAAATTATGATTAAAAATAAAAGTCACCCATTAGTCTGCATCGAGTATTATGGATAAGTATAAAAGGAACCAAAACTAATTTTCTTAATTTTCAGAATTAACTATAACAAAAGCTAAAGGAAATAACCCTAAAATGAACTAGTTATAACAAATAAAAACATAAACCATTAAAACAAAAACATGATCCGCAGCATAAACTGTTATTGTTTGGATAGAAATAGTAACATCAACAAAAAATACAATAAATAAACAAATCAATTCTCATTGATAGCAAAACTCATAAAAAAAGATAACACTACTTTCATGCTATTGTTTCGTCTCCTAATAGTAACATCAATCTAGTTGTCAAATGATTACATTTAATTATCAATCCAATAAACAAAACTAAGAATAAATAGCCAAATTAACTCTCATTAATAACAAAATTACTAAAAAATAACACCAATGCTACACCAATGCTTCTATGTTATTATTTATGTTATTATTTAATTTTCAAATAGTAATATCGATAAAACTGCTGGAAATCGCGCATCATACATGCACAGCGGAATAAAATTTTTTGCACGATTTCCGCCAAGGATCCATGCGAAATTAGAACGCCATAGATTAGGGATTAGGGTTTATACCTTTCGGCAAAATTCTTCTGACCGCTACACCAAGTCTGATCTGCTTCCAAATCACGAACCGGAATGGAAACCAGTAAATCAGATCACCAGTACAACGTTTATGTGGCTGCACCTCTGTGGTATCCACACGAACCCGTGAATCACCGATGAATGTCCACTACACACACCGGTTGGAATTGATCTCCTTAGACCTCGTAGTGCTAACTACGTCTTTTCAGAGATTTTGGTCAAGGAAAGTGGCTAGGGTTTTTCTATGCTTTTACTTGAGGTGCGTGAAGAATAATAGTAATCCTATTATTACCCAATAAGCCTATTTAAATAGGTGCATAGAAAAACCTAACCTATTTGGGCCTTATTCCATGTACGATTATAGGCTTACTATTGGGCCTTATAATTATAACATGAATTCCCAAATATTAAGCCCAAACAATTTGGTCCATTAATTCCAAATTCACTAAGCTCTAAGTGTGCGACCCTACAGGCTCTCATTACGTTGGCAATGACCATTAATCATATTAATGATCATAAACAAAGATTGGTGTCTAGCAACACATCATTGTTACCCAAGTAATGAGAAAGTCGGTGATTTGACTAAACCTTTACACGTGATCATCACTTATGTCCTTTTGTCCTATACATCTTGATTGAGCACGAGACATGGACCGTGTCATTCCCGTATAGCCCATTCTTAAGGTTTCTTGACTCTTAAGTAAGCTGACTGAAACAAAT
Organism: Sindora glabra; assembly: GCA_020226215.1. Lineage (NCBI taxonomy): Eukaryota > Viridiplantae > Streptophyta > Magnoliopsida > Fabales > Fabaceae > Sindora > Sindora glabra. Next base: position 51,651,688 of record CM035230.1, on the reverse strand, counting down.
GTAATCGACATCTCATGTCAATTCATCTGAGCATGGCCATGCATTTTCTCAGCTTTACTTAGTCAAGGGGCCCATAGATGTTACTCTTGTTATATAGGAGGGACAAATCCCATCTTGATCACACAAACCCCTCCGCATGATATGTGACATATCCAATATCTACCCTTGCATTCACTAAACCATTAGTGACATAGAATAGTATCAAAATATGAAACTCACATGTAGGGAACCTTGGTGATCTCAGGTCAAAGGACCATATTAATAATGATCACTAAGAACCACTTATGACACTCATATAACGATCCATGTAGTGTTCTTAATATGAGTCGGTCCAGTATACAAGTTCTCTAACTTGTACTCATGTGTAAACTTAATATCCCATATAAGTTTTCACACATGCTAGTCTTAACATATCAAAGCAACCTAATCCACAATGATATATGACTAGGGACATTTAAGAATACAATTATTCTAAGGTTATTATTATAATTAAATATATTACGCAGACAATATATATAAATATAATAATTAGAATTGCCATTAAAATAACATGATTCAAAATTACAATCACTAATATGATTAGTTTTAGGGCATATACACTAACAAAAACTCAAAATAAAACATCTAAATAAAGGGACATTCTAAATAAAAATATCAACTAAAGAAAGGGAAAAACATAAGGCCTTCCATATTACTATTTCTAAACCAAATAGTAATAAAGGATACCATGTTAATATTTAGCCTCCAAACAATAATACGAATCAAATAGGCAAACAAAATCATTCTTGATTGAAAGATCGTATATACATAATAAAACTCAAAAAGAAAAAAAACTCACCTTGATTGTCATCCTTACCGATAGTTGATAGGATAACCCTCTTAAACCTAGACTTTAAAAATGTCCCATTAATAAATAAAAAAGGTCCACAAAACATGAATCCTTCAATACAAGTACGAAATGTGACAAACATCTTTTTGAATCTCCTATTACTGTCTTCCACCTCCACCACAATGTAACTACTAAGATTCACTTCATTTATAGCAATACATACCAACTGATTTATTTGAAGGAGTCATCAAAATTACCAAATATCATATCATTTGCTTTCTCTATTGCATATCATGCCTTGCAATAGGGAATTGCTAATTTATAATTATTTGAAAAATAATTTATAATTTTATTGGATGTCAAAGATAGAGATCCCCTAACTAAATCAATGATTAATTCAAAAATCAATTTGGATCTCATTCTCTTTGAAGTTGAACTATTTAACATGAGATCACAAGTGTGAAGATTTGCTAATTGCTTAATATAGAAAAAAATCATTCACCATGCATAATGAAGTGGTCATAGTCCACTCACAACCTTTCTCTTGCTTCTTTGAGCATACAGCTACCACATTATTTTTGCATTCTTAACATAATCAAACAAAAAACTTCTCTCAATCGAATATTTGCACAATACATTTCTAAACTTAACAAACACCACCACAGAACCTCTAACCAAGATAGTTAATCGAATATTTACACAATGCATTTCTTAACTCAACAAACACCACCACAAAACCTCTAACCAATATGGTTGAATACACTTGACTATAAATCGAATAATAAAACCCTCTCACTATTTGACGAACACAAACTTGTAACCAAAGCCACATTACATTCTATCACATTCGAAATAGTAACCTGTCTCTTTAAAACAACAACACCATCATAGAGCGAAGTTGATTTAGAATTCAAACCAATATTAACACTCAGATTTACATATTTTAAATCCAAAATGCAAACCAAGTCAATTATATTTTCTAGTTCTGACTTATTTCTCAGCAAACAAAGAAAATGACCAAGAAGAGAATAGGATAGGAAAAAATTATCGACAAATAGGTCTTTAAAATTCGCACACAACATCTAAACTAAATCATCACAATTTGTACCAATGTTAATCTTCAATACCATAGTTTCACCCTATACTTATATACGAGCAATAGACACTATTACATTGACAAAAAATTATAATTACCTAATAACAATGCAATTGGAAAAAAAAGATGATCAACAAATGTAATGACGATTGGAAAATAGAGGAGATCAATTAACTATAAACACCGAACAAAGATTGAGATCCAAAATAGATGCACAGAGCGTTAAAACTAGACAAAAAAACAATGGAAAATCTCACATAAAAAAGATAAAAATGAAAAATAATTAAAAAGAGTATTTTAAAAATATAATAGTAATAATTCATAAAATTGATATCTCTTTGAAATAAAGATTAGGACTAGAATTTCTTTGAAAGGAAGTTCAGAAAATGATATCACAATATAATTTACTATTATTTTTTTCAAGGAGTATTAAGAGAGTTCTAGCTGGATAATTTATGGATGGCGGAACACCTAACTTCCCATTCAACTGGGCTCAGCATTACGGGCAAAGGCTTGCCTTATTCTGGCTCCACTTGTATCAGAAGAAAATATTTTTTTGTAAAAATATAATTATAAAATATTAAAATAATAAAAAATAATTTATATATTTAAAATTAAATATAAATTTTTTTTATGAAAGACAACTTTTTTAATACTATTTTTATTTGTATATTGACAATTAGGACAGCTATATTCTAAATTTTAGTAGCCACTTAAATAATGTCAAAATATCTTATTTATTAAAATATAAATAAAAATAGTGGTAAAATTTCAATAAAATAGTAGAATGGAGAATAATTGCATATTGGTATCATAATCTGATCTGAGAAAGAAAGGTTCAAGGTTCTGATGTGGTCGGGAGGGGGATGATGGTTTGATGGTTTCCTTGCTTGTGAATTCTACTATCGTTGCGATGGCTCTAGCTGTATACGTTAAACTAAGCAACCAGAGGTGCGAAGGATGTATTTGGCGTTCTCATTATAAGCCACAGAACATATATGCACGGTTTATGCATGGCAACTTTAGACGGAGAAATAATAGAATGTTGCCCGCTATAACGTGTGTGAATCTTCCAGTCACGTAACAAGTGGTAGTCATTGAAATTATAAAATGTAATTTTTGGAGAAACGTTTGCTCCTAGTGTAATCCCATCTAATAAATAAAAGTTAGTTTTATAGTTTTCAAAGTTTTGAAAACTTAAAAATTGAATCTTTAATGTATATAGATTCTACGATAAGAATTAATAATTGTTTTTCATTTATTAGATGAAATTCAACATAAATGTTATAATTGAAATATTTAAAACTTTTTCTAACTTTTTTATTATATATACATGTGAATCTCACAAAATTGACCTATAAATAATAAAATAATAAAAATATATGATATGATTCGTGTATATAAATAAATATTTCCATTGTGATGTGGCTTCACAAGTGAAGTCTCAAATTTCGAATTTTGAACAACCGCAGCTACAAAACATTTCGTTATTTTCTTTTTGGGAGAAATTCATTGAAAATAAAACAGATTAACATTTATACGGAATTCACCAAGATCAATTCTTCGTATGTCATGCTAATTTGCATGGATGCCGAACGTCTCTCTTGGAAAAATGCGGGATTAGAATAAAATGTAACGAAAATTTAGAATCTACCTAAATCATTTTTTCACGAGCAATTAAACAAATTAACAGAATATAATAGTAAAAAAATTAAGAAATTAGTAATTTTTAATATGAAAAATTTCTTAATGTAAGAGTAAAAATTACAAAATATAATCTAATAAAAATATCCACAAATAAAATTAATGAGTATGATAATATTTTTCTAAAAATTCTAAGAAATAATTAATATAAAATTCTTTATCAAGATAGATGGAATTCTTAATAGAATTAACATAATAATTAAAATTAATTACAGTATAAAACAAGCTAACAAAAAAATTCAGTAAAAAAATATATATTATGCTATTTAAATTACTAAGAACGACATATTCAAATTTTGAATAAATCTAAATAAATGCGATAATAAATCTTTCTACAATATTGGATAAAACTTCCAAGCAATCGTTTCTTCCCCCTGGCGACGCACGTCCAGGAAGCAATTCGCTTCTGCTTCAATTTGTCATAAAGTAATGCACGCAGACCTAGGCATTTTGTTCATATTAGACCCTTTTTCAACCAAGCTTTATGCACTATTGTTTAGGGCTTTTGTTTTATGTTTTCCATTTTTTGTACCAAATTATATACAGAGAGGGTATTGCACTACGACAGAAATGAGACTATATAGAAATGAGGTATCACGTTGATACATAGACATCAGCCTAAGTTAATATTGATATTTATATTGAGACGATAATATTTTTAAAATTATTTAAAATATTAAAATATTAGATTATAAATATAATTGATATTTATTTAGATGTCCTAATATTATTGAAATTATTAAAAAATATAAAACATTAATTTTTTAATTAATTGATATTATAATATAGGGTATTGAGAAAATAAAAAAATTCATGTTAATTTTAAAATTAATAAACATCTATTTAAATGCAATGATATTTAAAAGATTATTAAAAAACTTAAGACATTAATTTTTCACTTAATTAACATTAAACTATTTAACATTTAAAAGTTGTTGGGAAAACAAAAACCTTAAGACATTCATTTTACTATTAATTAACATCTATTTGGATGTAGTGATATTTTTTAAATTATTAGAAAATTTAAAATGTCACTATTTTACTTAACCAACATTAAAATATATAATATTTAAAGATTAATAAGAAAACAAGAAAACTTAAGATATTAATTTTATAATTAACCAATGTCCAAAGGTATTACAAAAGTCTAGAAAGAAAATTGTCAAATTTTAACGCATCAAATTTTAACTACGGTGACATTTAAAATGAAGGCATTTACAAGGTTACTAGGAATCTACAAAAACTTAAGATATTATTTTTGTTTACAACTATTGTCTAAAGATGTTTCAAATGATTGGTTAAGAAATATAAAAAGTACACGTGTCAATTTTATATTTAACCAATGTCTAATAATAAGACAATATCTAACTATTTGGAAAATGAAGATATATAGGACATTTTTTTATGTTAATTGCTAATGTCCAAAGTCAGTGATATTTTTGTATAATAAATAAAGTACATTTTAATTTTTTTCCCACATTATTACTTTCACTCTCTCTTTTATTTATTTCTAATTTCCATCTCCATCTTTATTTAACTCATTTTATAGAACCCTAGATGTCAATTTGTCCTCTACTACACATCAGTTAGTTACTAATATTAAACATAAAGTAAATATCCTATTCCAAGCCATTTGTTCAAACTATAAAAAGTGTCTTTCTTACTTTTATTTCTTAGATCTTCGCCTTTTCCATTTCTTTGATTTTTTATGTAAGTTTTTAAAGAAATTTTAATTTAGGTTTCTTTTCTATAACTTCAAAGGTTGTATTCAAGTTTTTAGTACTTATTATATGTTTGATAAATGTTGTTGCGAAGTCCAAAGTCATCCTAAATGCTTTTCTTCCTTTTATTTCTTAGATCTTCGCCTCTTCTATTTCTTTGATTTTTTTGTGTAGGTCTTTTTAATTTTTTTTTTAATATTTCATCTGTATAACTTTTGATGTTATATCTAAATTTTAAATACTTATTATATATTTGATAAAATGTTACAAGAGAGTCCAAAGTCGACCAAACAACAATGAAAGATATAGAAAAAGTGAAAAAAGAATTTAAGAAAACTATCATTTTTTGTGATTCTAAGAAAAGCAAAACCTTATTGGATTCTGTAAATAGATGGATCTCAAAAAGTTACATAAAATGTTACATAAAATCAATATTAAATTTGCACTAAATAGACAATCAAGTGTAAACTTATAACATTTCAAAGTTTTTCACTCAAAATATATATTTTTGGTGAAATGCTAAGTTTATTTTATTTTTATTGTAAATATTATGGTGCATAAGCTAAAAATTATCATTAAAAAAATATTTTGCAACCATTTCACAGTGGTTACTTAGTAAAAACCGATATCTTTAACATATTACCAGTGATTAGTTTTACAATATATAGAGAAATGTCAACAGTTTAATCAATATTAGAATTAATGTTATTTATTTTTCCATATTAGGTATGTAATTAACATTATAACTTATTTATAATAATGCTCAATAAGATATTGGTTGTATTCTAATGCATAATATGCTAAATAGCTAACATTAATTGGATTTGTAATTGTCATTATGAATATTTTATTTATATACATATTGAGATAAATAATATATATCATGGTACTCCCACTAATTCAAAATATCAAAAGACTTAACTAAACTCATATTGATTACATAATCATAACATATTTCTATTGCCAAGCCCTAAGTCAATAGATCAGCAAGCATACAATCCATGGAAATATGTTCAATACATATAATATGCTCACATACCTTCTTTCACACTAAATGGTATTTTACATTAAAATACTTCATATAGGAAAAAAATTTGTTGTTATGAGAAAAGTTCACAATAGCAATAATATTGCAATAGATGGTTAAGGTGCTAGAAATTCTCCCTATAATCTTGAAACTAGCCATAAAATTCTTTAACCATACAATAGCACAAGAAGCTTCATAACATGTAATATACTATACTTCCATAATAAAAGTTGTTGTTAAGGACTGCTTAATACTTTTCTATAACATAACTCCTCCTACCATTACGAAGATGCACTCAAATGTTAATTTGTGAACATCTAAATAATTATTAAAATCTGAATTCGAGTAACTTGAAATTATGAAATCTCTTAACCTATTATAAGTTAGCCTATAATATTGTGTGCCCTATAGGTATCTTATAACTCTTTTAGTAACATTCCAATGTCTTTGACAAGAATTACTTAGATACCTTCCTAGTACATCAATAGCATAAGCTATGTCAAAATATGTATATACCTTAGCATACATCAAGCTATCAATAATCAATGCATATGGAACATTTTTTATTTTCTCTATTTCAACATTATTTTAAAGATAATAAACTTTGAAAAAAACCCTATCTTTTGAAATAAGTGTTACAACTTAAAAGCATATTAACATGTTGAACCTTTCTAGTACCTTCTTAATATATATCTACTAAGACAAATTAAGCAAGTCTCAAGATCTGTCATGATAAATCTCTATACTTAGAATATATAAGGCATCCCTAAGATCCTTCATATCAAAATGTTTAGACAACACTTGCTTTATCTTAATTAGTAGGTTCATATTATTACTTGTAAGGAGAATGTCATCTATGTATAGTACCGATATAACAAAACTATCACACTCATCAGCATGTAAATGCACTAATCTATTATATTTTCCTTAAACATAAGAGAAGTTATTACCTCGTTAGACTTGAGATACCATTGTTTAGATGCTTGCATTAAGCCATATATGAACTTTTTAAATTTACATACAAGGTGCTCTTTTCCTTTCTATTGGAAACTATTTAATTAATTCATATAAACAATCTTCAGTAGGTCACCATTTAAAAAGTTGCCTTTACATTCATCTAATGTAACTCCAAGTCAAAATAATCCACCAATGTTATAATAACTCAAAATCAGTCTTTGGTTGAAATTGATAAGAATGTTTCTCTGTAATCTATGCTTTCCTTTTAGGTATATCCTTTAACTACTAATCTGGCCTTGTACTTCTTAATTTTACCTTAAGTATCTTTTTCGGTTTTGAAGATTCATTTGCATCCAATTAGCTTACAACCCATAGGCAGTTTAATTAGATCCCTCACTTGATTCTTGTGCATTAAAGCCAATTCATCCTTCATAGCACTCAACCAATTACAACAATTTAAACTAGATATGGCTTAAGAAAAGGATGTACAATCAATATCATTATTAATGTCAAATTCATGCTCTTGTAGACATATAAGATAATCATTCGAAATCATTGGTCTATGAACTCTATGAGATCTCTTTAAAGAAATCTTTTCATTTATCTCATGTAGGTCAACATCTTTTGCCATTGGGTGCATTAGATCAACTAGTGAAATAGTACAGATAACTTTCCTAATATTGGTGCTAGTAGGGCAATTATGCTATTTTTAGTAAAATCTATGATGCGCAATATTTGGATCCTATTGTTTAATTCATTCTTAAAGAAGATAACTTGATCTAATTTGATCATTATGACTTAATCTAATTTATTTACTTTAATTGTGTGAGTCAGATAGTAAAACATGCTATCTCTTGAGCCATTACAGTATCTAATGAAATATCCACTAATAATCTTCAAATCAAGTTTCTTTATCGATGGAATATAGAGCTTTATTTTAGCTTTGTAATCTTAAATTCAAAAATGCCTCAAACTAAGCTTTTTACCATAAAATAATCCTTCAGGTGTTTTGAGCACTAACTTACTAGTAGCCTAATTTAGAATATAGGTTATCATTCTTAATGTATTACCTTATAATAATTCTGGTAACGAAATATAGGCCAACATGCACCTCACTATGTTCATAAGGATTTGATTTCTTTTAGTAATTCCATTATACTTCAGTGTCTTACTCGTGGTGTAACTTGCTTGAATTCCACATTCTTGTAGGTATCTTACAAAAGGGCTAAGATTTTTTGCTTGTTTCATCATACTTACCATAATACTCATCACCCTTTTCAAAATTAATACACTTTATCTATTTCCCCAATCTCAGCTCAATTGCTACCTTGAATATTTTGAAGGCTCCTAGTAATTTTGACTTTTCATTAAGCAGCTCCACCTAACTAAATTTAGAATAATTATTAATAAAAATGATGAAATATTTGTAACCTCCCATAACACTATTTATTATGGGTCCACTAATATCAATGTAGATCAGTTCTAGAATACTTTTTTTTCTAGTTCTCTTCCTTTTTGTAATTTTAGCTAGAAGTTTACATTGATACAGTCAATGCAATTTTCATAGTTTGAGAAATCCAAGTGATATAGTATTTCTTCCTTTATGAGTTTCTTGAGAAATATGCTCTAATAGTCTATGTTAAAGTATTAAGGACTTTTCATCAATTCTACTCTTTTTGTTACTAATGATAGAGTTCATTAAATTCACAAAATTAGAATCTAAGTTAACTCCATACTTCTTCCTTTATGCCTCAAGTAGTTATTCTCAAGTAAGACATAATTGAGTATATAGTTGATTATCACTCTTGTATCCTATATAATTTGTTTCTTATTGAATATTAAGGAATATAATGAGTCCATTTGTGCTAAAATATGATTATTATGTAATTGAATAATGATAAATGGCTAGTGTGAGGCCATGTAAGGAGGCATGGTTTTATTTTCCTATATGTATGGTATGAATTAAATTAAATTATGATAGTTAATGTGAATTATGTTAATGAATAAGGAATAGATATGGAGGCATGTTGATGATCATCATGATTAAAAATCAAATCAATAAATGTTTATAAAAGGATAAGATAGATCCTCTAGGGATAATGTTAGATTTATGAAAGGATAAATATAATTGAAAGTCATAGAGGTTTACTTACATTTTTGCATTGATTTCTCATATAGTGCTATGGAATTGATATCTCCTGTTTAGAAATATTATAGATTAATAATGTTTTGTATGATGAGTTATTAGATTCAAATTAAGTGGACTTGTGAGCTATGACTTTACTATTTTCCAATAATATTGGTTATTGTTAAATCATAATTGTGAGCAACCAAATTGGTATAGTCTAAGATGCTTGTGTGGTAAAAGAAAGGTAAATTTGGTCAATAAGAGTTTAATTTCATTTAATTTTATTAATATTAGGGTTTTTTCCTATTAATGCCTAGACTTACCTCTATATATTTTTATTTTATAGATTTATAGGTTAAGCCTTCACCACCACCACCCCAAAATTACATTAGTGTATTCTCTTGTAGCTAATCATAGGATGATTATATTTGCATATATTATATTATATTTTCTTTTTATATAAAGGCATTTCAATTGATTGTTATGTTTAATGTTATATCTATATAGTATAAATAAATATAAGAATTATCCCTAGAATAATTTATATTATTCCTAAAAAGTCTTTACTCGAGTATTATTGTAAACTAGAATAACAATAATACATTAAGACTAGTATATATATTGATTGATTATTGTGGTCATGAATATGAGATATCATACCAACTCATTGGCACATATTAGAAAATAAATGTATTAGACTGACTTGCTTTGCAAGTGATACATAAATTGCTATATGAGTATTACAACAATTCTCATAATGGTAAAAAGGTAAGTGATGCTTTGACCTAAAATTACTATGATTTTTACATAAGAATTCATGTACTTTAATGTCATATAATATCACTTAAAGTTAGATGAAAAGATGGTGATCATATATACCATGAATCATGCAAAGAAATGTGAGTGGTCTAAATGAAAATGAGCCCCACTTATGTAGGAAGAGTCATATTTATGAACCATTGAGAGAAACTATAAAATGCATAATTGTGCTTAAATGGATCGATATGTGATATTGATTCATTTACTTTTTTAGTGTGTCTACTTTAGAATCAAGAAACACATAGATTGAACTATAAAAAAGGTGGCACATTTCATGCTTTAAGTTCAATCTAGATATTTAGGACACAAAGGATCAAAGTATATAAAACATTAGTCACATGAAGTTTATGTCAAATCACTAATATTCTTACTACTTAGGTGGCAATGATGTATTAATAGATAATACTCACTATCTATGATACTGAAATAGAATTTTTAGATCACTACTAACGTAATGAGGATAAATAAGATTACACACAAAAAATGTGTCATATACTACGGCCATAGTGTAATTAGGAAGTTTTAATCAAATTATGGCTCATAATTAGGATAAATCCAATACAATTGGACTTCACTAAGTAATAGCATAATATGATTGAATTATGCTTAAAGGATAGTAAATATAGGTTGATTACTAACTAGAGTTGATTTTAGGCCTAGCCAATAATTAAGACCTAGTTATCTCTTTTTTTAAGATAATTCTAGTTTAAGATTGAAAAAAGATTTTATTTATAAAATAAAATAAATTAGTTAGATAATAATTTGAATAACATCAATAAATCTTTTTAAAAAATAAATATTTGACCAAGATATCAATCTTTTATAAGCAAAATATCTAGTTGAGATATCAATCTTATAAAATAAAACATCTAGCCAAGATTTTAATATTTTGAAAAGAAATATCTAGTTGAAATATCAATCTTTTATAAAGGAACTATCTGGTTGAAATATCAATCACATGATTTGATAAATATATAGTTCAGATTAGAAAAACATCAACATTGATTGAATCTATATTAAGAAATCAAAACTAGATAACCAATAGCTAGCTTTACATTGAAAGAAAATGTGATCCCATTTGATATTGATTAGAGATTTGAGTGCTTATATGGATATCATAGAAACATTGGCCATTCAAACATTAAAGAGGTTTTCTTTTCCAAATAAAAGGAAAGAATACATGTTATTTGTTAAGAGAGGTTCTAGTGAGCATAATTTGAAATTGAAATAGTGTTATAAAATTGATCAAAAAAATGAAAATAGAAATGAATCATTAAAATGAAGGAGAGATTATGTTAATCCTATTACTACTATCTATATCTCTAAATCTTATTCATTTGTTTTGATAGAAAAATTTTCTATTATTATATTAGTACTAAAACTCTAGTATAAGTTTTAATAGACATGCTATTTTTTTAATTCAACAAATTGATATGTATACCTATTAAACAAATTTGTTTGACTCGTAATCATAAATGAAATGAATCAAATAGAAATGCAAAAATTGCTTAATCTTTAAATGGGAGTCCTAAAGTTTGTAGATTGTCAAGCGACTTTGTAGACTATTTCTTTTTTTAAAAAAAAATAAGTTAAGACCTTTTAAAATAATTTTAAACTAAAAATAGCAATTGTAAATTTAAAAAATTGCACATTTAATACTTTTTTAATCCGAACCAATAATTTAAAGCTAAAAAACTATAATAAAAATTAATTAACTTTAAAACTATTAATTTAGAAACAAAACAATAATTTAAAAATAATTTATTTCACGTTGGGTTAGATTAAAATATAAAAATTTGGGCTTATGAATGAGTACCAATTGGTTGAGTGAAGATTTGTGTAGTGTGTTAACTTAATTTAAAGGTAAAAGTTTTTAAAAAAATGTAGACTTATTTGTAAAATGCTTCATCTGATTTGCATACATTATGAACCCAACAAACTGGATTACTTTAAGTCTACATTTGAACAAACCCATTTTTTAAGAATTTTGATCCACATTTTTTTGTAGGCTTGCAAATCTATCCATAGACCCAAATTTGTTTCGATGACTCTAGTAATATGGTAAATCTTTTACAAAATCTCAATATCAAATTTGATTTCTATTTTCTAAAATATATTGAGATGCTTTTTGCAATTGATTTTTTTATAAAAGTTAGGAAAAATGTATCAAATTACTAAGTAAGAAAAATAATATACTTGTCAAAGATTATATGGGAGTAGAACATGCCATTGTAATACTAGAAATTTTTCCATCTTAATTGGTCTCACTATTTTTTTTAGATAATTTTATAGGAAATTTCACCTTTCAAATTATTAATGTTGTATTTGGTATAATGAAATGGAATGAAATAATTATTACATAATTACATTTGGGATGGTCAGAGATAGAATAAAAATTTTATCTTATGGCAAATTATTGTCAACTCCCCTGAAGTTTAACCTAATCAGACTCTATTCCTCTCTTCTTTTGAAAAATACACTAAACTCCCTTCTGACAGACAGAAGTGAATAGTATTAAGGACTTCTGTCTTCTGTGGAATGACTATTTTACTCTGGGGCAGAAAAAATGAAAACCGAAGGCTTGATACTCAATGAGTTGCAATATAATTATTTGAAAAAGACAAAACTAGCGTTTCAATTTGCCTCAATCTTGAGTTTACTGATTTTTAATTTGTTTAAAATAATAGATGCTAATATTACAAAATTTCTTATTAAATTTAGGTCCGTGCAAAGCAAGGGCATTTATTTTTATTTTATAAATATAAAAATAATAACTAAAATAGAAAAAGAAATTATAAAAATATTAACTTTATTTCTCATATTTATTTTAACTAAAAACAATATAAATTAACATAAAAAATTATGCCAGCCAAATGAAAAAAAATTGACTATAAAAATTAAACTAATAGCGAAAATTTCTCAAATTTGCCATACTAATAACAAATCAGAGAAGATAAATAAAAATGCAATAACAAAACATTTTCAGAAAAAATAAAAAAACCAATACTTTAAGAAAAAGAAGATCATAATATTGATGCAAAAAAAATTCTTATACCCTTGTTGCCCCACTTGCTGTTGGAACCCCGTTTGTTTTTTATCTTCTTTCTCATTGTTCCGGTTGCACAGTATCTGCCCTTAGCAATTTTGGCTTCGGAGTGGTGTGCATCAATATATGCAGCCTCTGTCTTTGCTTCATTAGAGGCATTTTTGTCGGCAAAAATGTGTTACGCGACGCTCAATAGGTGGACCCCACATTTTCCGGCCTTTAATCAAACTTGCGTTCGCCTTTAACATTCGTCAACATTTTTGGGGCCGAGTGCAATATTATTTAATAAATTTAGAAAGCTCAATTTATTTTTCTAAAGAAGTGGGGGAACAAAGTGTAATTAGGTTAAATTTTTAAAGAAAATTGTAAATAACCCCCTCTAACTATAGAGTATTTAAATTTTATCCTCTTAAATTATAAAAATTTAAATTTTACCTCTTAAAACTATATAAAATTTAAATTTTACTTTCACTGTTATTAAGTTAATGATTGTAACACTTAACGGTAATTTTCTAATACTTTGCAGCAATTACAAATCAAAGTCAAATGATTAGCAGTGGTTTATAATTACCGGTAAGCAAAAAAGTTTTCAAAAATAAGAGAATATAATAGTGGTTTTTAATCGCCAATAAGTAAAATACAATAGTAATAATTTTCTTAATAAATTCCGTTATTTTAGCAATGATAGGGGCAAAATTCAAATTTTATATAGTTTCAAAGAATAAAATTTAAATTTTCATAGTTTAAAGAGGTAAAATCTAATTTACCTATAGTTCAAGGAGGTTATATAAACTTAGCCAAAAAAAACAGTAATTTATCATTTATTTTATAATTATATTTAGTATAACAATTATTGTACAAATAGAATGTCCAAAAATGTAATAATAATAATAATAATTTTAAAAATAAAAAGGAAGTATAAAATTAAAACTATATTTATATAAAAAATGATATTGTTATTTTTTAATTTATTTATAACTGAATATATATAATTTTCAATCAATCATGTATATTAAATGTTAAATTAATAATATATGTTAAATAAAAATATATGATATAATAGATAATAAAAATATCATATTTTAATTTTAATTATCAAAATCATAATTAACACAAAATTTTATTGAGTAAAAAATATAAAAAATTTAATTTATCAAAATTTTTACATATAAATAATTTATATAAAAAATATAAAAATATTTTATTTTAAAATTTAATATTTATTATTAAAAATATAATTATTAAGATATTTAAAAAGAAAAGATATTATTTTATTATTTAATAATAAAAATAATATTAAAATATATAAAAAATGTGAATGATCAAAATGTTAAAAAGTCACTTCATAATATTACATTTGGTACGATGAAATGATTATTTTATAATTATATTTAGTACAACAAATATTATACGAATGGAATAAAAAATAATCAATAATAATAATCTTAAAAATAAAAATAAAATATAAAATTAACATCATATTTATAATGAAAACTAGTATAATCAATTTTTGTTTATATATATTAATCAAGAAAATAACATGTATACAATTTATTTTACAAGACTGTGCATCAGTAAAACCTCATCTCTGGGCTTGATGAAGGAGACTGGCTTAATGTCGATCAGTTGGATAAAATCTTATAGATTGGGGTGTTTTATGGAGTTCAGTAGTACGGTCGATATGGAGGCGGAGAAACAATTTCGTTCTTAATGAAGTAGTGGGAAGCCAGCAGAAGCTAATGTGTTTATTTTGCATTACGAGGAAGGAATACACAAGCTTTTTCTGGGGGCTAGGTGCAGGAAATACGTGTACCACAAGCGCAATTAGTATTGCGGGCGCTTCTAAATAATCGCCGATTTTGATATAAAATTTTAGAGGGATCAAAAGTTTGTTGGGAGGTTGAATAACTTATATAAAAAAAAATTATTTATTTTTATAAAATTATTTAGTATTAATACATGATGCCTCGGCACCTCCAAGTCCGATCTACACCTAATCATATATGGAGGTCTTATTAAAAACATGGATGGAAAGTCACTTGATGGTTTCATCTGGTATTTGGGTGTACATTTTTTTGTTTGGGGCAGAAATTTAAGGAGCTTTTCATGGATTGAGTTCGGCATGAAATTGTGACTATAGAATTATGATTTTGGAATTATATTCTAAACAGTTAGTTGATCTCCTTACTAACACAACATTGCAGAGAAGGAGATAGGTGTGTGAATTGTTCTATTTCTTTTAATCTCAAGTGTGAACTTAGCCTTCAAGTTCTTGCGAAATCTTCAACAAGTTTGAGTAGTCTGTTATTTGGTAATCTTATGAGGGTTATTACCTTTAATGTAGTTTCTTTGTAATTTTTGTTTCCCTGAGCTTAGACCCCTTAAAATCATAAAAAATAGTAAAATAACAATATATACATTAAATAAAAAATATATAATATGACCAATAATTAAAAAGATACTATGCTTTAAATTTAATTATCAAAATTATAATTACTATAAAATTTTAAACAATAAAAGCATAAAAAATTTAATTTACCATGTTTTTATATTAAATACTTTTTATAAAGGATACAAAAATATTTTATTTAAAATTTTATTTTTAAAAATATAATTACTAAAATATTTGAATAGAAAATATTAAATATATAATTTTATTATTTATTAACAAAAAGTAATATAGAAATATATGAAAAGTATGAGAGATATGAGTGTTAAAAGCCCATTCCATAAATGATGGAATATTTATTCATTCCATCACTTTTTCTATGAAGTAGGGATTCCATTATCTAATAAAATGATCATTTTCATACTATAATACACACCAAACAATTTTTTTTTCATTTCATTTTATCATATCAACATGTTATCCATGATAGAATAAATATTCCAATTCTATACCAAATAAACATTTTCCATTCCTTTTCATTCCATTTTGTCATACTAAACATGTTATAAATATTCTACTATTGGATTATTTTTTCTCAAATTTTAAATCAAATTAATCAAAATAAAAATACAAATATTAATACATTAAAAATAATTCAATAATATAAACATTCAATCTCTTAGGAGATAAAACTTATTATAGAATCACTTTTTTTTAAACTCATTAAAATGGAGTGTTAAAATGGTGTGAAATAATATACTATCGGTAACACATAATTAGGGATAATAATAAGTTAGGTCTAGATAAACTGGAATAGAAGTTCATTAGATACAAATTTATTAAGAATTCATTACTTTGGACCACCTGTTAAGGACCTAACAAGATTTGTTTAAAATATTCAAAATGGACTTATGTGGATCTGTTAATAAAAATATAATTTTTATATTTTTGATAAAAAATTTATTTTTTATTGATAATAATTACAACCTATAATTATTAATCATATTCATTTTCTTATTAACATTCATTCTTATTTTGATTCATCTATATTATTCATATTCATTTTAGGGTAAATATAAATTATGTCATTATTAATTTTATCACATAAAGATCGTATTAATTATAGAATATATTATTTAAATAAGTCTAATGTGATACTCCAATTGGATCTAAGACTCATTAAATATTTATAAAAGATAGATTTATGTGTTGTACAAATTAACATTATAAAGGGTTTAATGTGATATCAAAAAAAAAAAAAACATTGAATCTATTGAATATTTAATGGTTAGGCTCAAATTCAAATCATTAAAAAGTAGGTCTATTTTGGATAAAAATATGTTAGATAAATATTTATTAATTTGGGTAAGATTAATTAAGTATGGATATTTTTATCATCCTAACACATACAACTATGAAAATATGCACATTAAAAAATGCATTTTAATATTAGGCCTAATTTTATTTTTAATCCTTCTATTATTCATTTTGTTCACAATTGCTCTTCTTAAAATATAAAATCCTATTTTGATCCCTTTAACATTAAAATTAAAACAAATTTGGCCTATAACTTAAAATTCCATTAAATTGATAATAGAAAAATCAATATGACATTTTTCTCCCATTTTTTCTTTTAACACGTGCCTTGTTTCTAGATCAAGGTGGTAGTTACAAATTTAAGTCTTCACTATCTTCTTGATTCTTATTCGCTATTGTTTCATCTATCTTAGGCAACACTCATCTTCTTGCAAATTTAATTTTTGTTTTTATGGTATCTTACTGTTATTTCTTCATTCTTTAATATTCTTAAACGTCATCACTTTCTCTTTTACTTATATCATTATTGTTTTTAAAGCTTCTATATGTTTGAAAATTGATAAACCATAGGAGTATCTTCAAAAGTCAAGTTTGTTGATCAAGTATATGGAATTTAATAGTGGAAAAGATGTTGAGCATGATATAAAAAATAAGCACTACCATAGAATCATTGGTTCATGTGGGTTGTTTGGGGAATTAGACTTCAATATTAAACTATCATTTTATTGAGTATTGTCGTACATGTTTTATGATGTTAATTACAAAACCATCATAGAAAATAAGTATCATGTTAGTTTCCTAACAAATAAAATGTTATCATTTTCTATAAGTCACATCATTCGATAATTGATCAAATTTAAATACATCAATTTTATATTAATATCTATCATTTAAAAATTAAAATTTAATTTGGATTATTTTATTAATCAATGTGAAATGGTTGATATATCATTTCAATAATTTACGTAACTAATCTTGTATTACATTTCCTCTTAACCAAAAAAATAAAAAACACATTCCTAAACCCTTTCTATTCTATACAATATCTCATAACATTTCTTATTGCACTATTTCTAACTTGAAATATATCTAGAATCCTTAAAACCATAATACTACAATTTTATAATACATATAAACCCTATATTAAATAGAAAACAATGTACATTTCTTATTAATTATAATATACAATCCTAAATTTAGGATATACAATTCATAATATATAAAATAGCTTTAATTTACCTCTACATTAATTTCATATAATTTCAATATGGGATCAAGGGATATTTAATGATTTACACTACAGAATGGTATATATCTAGGGTATTTTCCAACTATAAGGAAACAAAGTAGGGAAATGAAAATTTGAGTATTACAATAATTATAAAAAAAAAAAGGTCTATCATGGTGAAAAAAATTACCTTTCAATCTATTATGTATATCATTCTATCTAAGTATGCTTAATTTATTATTTATATACTTAATTTATTATTTATATACATCTTTCAAATGGGACATGCATTAACCAAATATTTTTTATACTATATAAATTAAGAATCAAACAATTATATATGTAAGCATAACTTAGAGAAAAAAAAAAGAACAATAATACATTGAATTTATGGTATAGAGAATTTATTCAGAAGGATTATTAATCTATATTCCTTCTCCATGATCTTAATGCGCATAAAACTTCTCTAAATTACCTTTATGAATAACCAAAGGTAATCCCAATGAGAAAAGAGATGCATCTTTAATATTGGTAGCTACATCTTATTCATTCTCACTACTAATAATTTGTATCTTCCCTTGAAGAACTATAGAGCACATGTATTTCTTAAGCCATTAAAGTGATTTCACTATTTTGCATGGTGCTTCTTTCATGTTGTATCTTAGTGTAAAATGAATATCCCTTAGTGTTATATACTTGATAAGATATGACATTTATGTGAGGTCATTTGGCTAACTATCTTATAATTTAAAAAATAACACTTGATATTTCCTCTATGTTATCCATTTGGTTACAAAATCACTTGATAAATGAATAATTATGTTAAGCTTATACCCATTTCTTATTTTTGCTACAATAGAGCTCTTTTATGAGAGTAATATGCTTATTCATGTAAGACTTAACCTCTTCACTATTTTGTAGGACATGAAAGTTTACTTATTCCCATATTTTACGATTTATACTTTCCACCTAGATTCTTAATATATCTTTCTATGAAATTTTCCCCCTGGCAAGGCTTGGAAAGCTTAATAGTATTTGCATTTAACAAGTATAAGATACAAAACTTGACAACCTTCTTACAATGTACCCATCAAAAATATTTCCTTAGCCTATTCTAGTTACATATATACTCTTTTATGATCTTTATATTGAGCTCCATCAAGTACATCCACGTTAAGTAAATCGATCCATATAATCTTATCTCTCTCATTAAATACACCACACTATCAAAGAATGAGAGCGGAAAATACATCTCAAATGAGAATCATAATAAGCCAATCTAGTGATAACCATGTACACACAAAAACATTAACTAAACCCTATATTACAAGAGTTTGCACATATTCATAGATAAACCCTATAACAT
The DNA here is from genome assembly GCA_020226215.1 of Sindora glabra. NCBI lineage: Eukaryota > Viridiplantae > Streptophyta > Magnoliopsida > Fabales > Fabaceae > Sindora > Sindora glabra. The sequence continues at coordinate 51,632,061 of CM035230.1, read as the reverse complement.
AGACTTTCATACATTTACATAATATCAACTAAATAATCTAAAAAAATATTTTTAGGGTTGTACATACTCAAAGTTAAAATATTTGCATACACTTATATAAGAAATCTTTTGTATGTCATATATGTTTTGCTTAAGGTTCTGAAGCATGTTCCTAAGGTAATAGACAATTAGAAATATTTTAATAAGGCATAATAATTTTAACACTCAACATCCTAAGCCAAATATATGAAGATAGACTAAAGAAGAGTAAACCTAGACATCCACACCAAAATATCAAAACACATAGAGAATAAAAAACTTAAAAATATATAATGGGTGTATCTTACTTGCAAAGAAAAGTAGAAGAACAACTTGTGCTTCATAATTCTTTAGAGTTCATAAGATGAAGTTTCATATTGGAGGAATCTTGAGTATTTCTATGGTACTAGAGCAACATAGTTTTGTATTTCGCACTGCCATAATGCTTTTTGTATTTTTTTAGCATTTTTAAAATTAATTTATAAAAACAAATGATGTGAAAATCGATACCAATTAAACTAGAGTAATTATTAGACATTGGTTTATTTACAATAACTGTTATCTATATTAAAAAATTTCATTCGAATTAAAATAATATCACATTGATTATAATATAAAAGTTATCATTTGATTTGTACACGTTAATTATTTGTAAATAACTAATGTCATTTTGTAGGTGTCTATAGATTTTCATGAATTTAAATACCATATCTAGTTTTACAAAATTACATAGACTAGTAGAAAAACAAAACAAGCATTCTACAAAATCCCCAAGAGATGGATTGAGATCGAGAAAGTTAGTAATTTGCATAAATAAGATGAGAGGTTTACTATATTTTAATATATTAATTTTTCTAAATTTGAAAAAATGGTTAGTTTTGAAATTAGTAAAGAAATATTTTTGTAATTTTTTCAAACAAAAAAAATTCATGATAAGTTATATATTCTTTTTGTATATTTTTCTCACAACAATATAAGTATTCACACATTGAACATGAACATAAAAACAAATATGAGAAAGAATACAATTGTACAAGAAAATTTATTTTTATAATTTTGTTTATTTTATATATCATTATATCAACAAGTGAAAATTTATAATAATATTAAATAAACAAAAAAGGACTTGGATCTTCTAGTTTCATTATGCCAATTCTTGTATCCATTGTCTAATATTACTACAAGTTAGATATTAATAAATCATGAGTTTAGGCAATATATTTGCCTTAATTACAAATGCCAACATGTGTTTGAGGAGGAAAAAAATAGTTCCCTTTCCATTTCATTTGATACATATAGATGACAATAAATAAAATAATAATAATTAGATTTTATAATGAAAGAAAATGTGTTAGATGACATATTGAAGGACCTATTTTCCTCCTCCTTAAACAAATACTTTCAAATGGAGAGACAATGTAAACTACATAGGCAATTGAAAAAAAATTAAAGATATTAATTATTAATTCAATACCAATGTCTAAGATATACATAAATTTTAAATGAATGGTGGTTGGATTTCCCAAGGAGATTTTTGAATGCTTCTACACATCAATTAATAACAAAATCAATATATAAATATTAAATATCTTTCCTAGCAATCTTTAAAATACTTTTTGGATGACAATTATATAAATAATCGACATCTCAATTGTAAGATGAATTTTCCTCTTTCATTACAATTGACTTTAGATGCTAGTATTAAATTTAACCGTCATTTTACATTTTACTTTAAATTTCAAAAAATATCACCGTATAAATTATTTTTAAAATTATTATCTTATTTATTCTAATAATTTAAAAAATATTGCTGCATTTATATAAATGTCAATTTTTACTATGAATGACATTTATTAACTATCATAAAATTATAATTTTATAATAGTGAGAGAAAAAACACAAATATTAGGAAAAGTTATGCATATTACAATTTGCAGAGCATTTGTATTCTTCATAATAGAATGAATAAGTGGAAATGAAATTATCTTTTATGCATTTTTTGTGATTTTGAATTAGAAAATTAAGAAAAATATTGAATTAATTCAAATTGTAGCAATATAATGAATATATGTTTTTAAGTTCAATGTCCATAATTTTTGGCTTCTCTTTGTGAGTTGGCCATTTCCATTTTTTCTACTTTCGTCTAATTGAAAGCTTCAAATTTAAATAAAACCCCTCATTTTCTACACAGTCCTGTTTTCTTCGATTCCAAAGAAATACTCGTAGTTATTAGTAATCTCAAGAGAAGGAAGGAAAGATTGGTAACAAAAATAAATACGAGTAATGATCCAACTCATGATGCTTCCATCAAGTTGACTTGGCCATTGCATGAACCGGTAATGCCACCATCCTGTTACTTGCTAGATCTGCCACAAAATTGCTGTCGTCACCTTGGTCCAGGAACGAGGGTGGCGCCCCTGAATAGAACAAGAAGAGGAACACAGGAATAAAATGTCATGCGGACGTTTTTGTTATCAATTTAACGGTAATTAAGGACTAGGACTTAAAAGTGTTTTGATTTTGATACTAGGGGATCAAAATAAAATTTTATATTTTCAGTAGGACAAATGAGAATAAAATAAATATTAGAGGGAAAAAATGAAATTAAACCTTGGTATTTTGACAACAGACGATCCGCATGAATCAGTAGCTTCAAATTTCATCTTTGCAATGTCAAACATTTTTAGCTTATTTGTCTTTGCGTGTCAGCAGGTACGAAGATGCCCGGTCGGGCCTTCACCGCGCGTCTCCGATTAGCAAAAGATAAAAACCAGTACATAATCTGGATTTAGAGAGTCGATTACTCGCGAAATTTCCCAATTCATTCATCACTTTGCCCTGATTCAGTATCGTGCTTTTCGCCGGGGGTATCCGTTCCCCGCCGGTGGTGGCCCCAAGAACAAACTCTGTCACTGCCCAGCCTCTTTCAGGCCGGAACCCCATCTCCGCCGGAGAAGAAGAATTCTTTCGTTTGTAGTAGCCTTTTGTGCCTTTAAATTAATTCATTACCAGCTACTCCTTTCGGTCGGAAGTCAGAGCAAACATAGGACGACGACCAGACACCGGATAATCAAACATCAGATTTCAGTTGTTTTATCTGGGTCCACACTGCAGTACAGGTAAGCCCATGTTTTATGTGATTTTGTCGAATGTTAAATGCTGCATTTAAGTTGGAATTGCTTGTATGAGTTTGCAATTATGAGTTTCTGTTGCATTGTTGATGAAAGCATGCATAGACGGTTATGGTTAAGTATTATTTGCTACAAAGGTTATTTAAATTATTGCTTGAGCATGGCTTGAAAATGGTTGGTAATGCTGTTAAGTATTGTTTCTGAAAACACTGGAGCTTTGCTTTTGGTTGTTAAGTTGCTGTACAAAATTTTTATTATATTATTAATTAGCTAGAGCATTTTCTATATCTAATTTTTCATTTATTTATTTTTTCAATGTATCTCTTTACTGATATATTTTACTATTATGTTTTAATTTTCTGATTGGGTCCTCCTTCATGCAGTGATGTAGTAAAAAACGCATAAGCCTTTGCGATAAGTTTGGCTGAGCTGGTTCATTGAACCAAGTTCGTCTCGGCGAGCTGGATTTTCTTGAATTTCCGTATTTGGACCTGAGGTTCGGTTGGTTCAAGTTAATGAATCTTAGGTCAAGTTGATCCCTGGACCTTGCTTCATCCTGTAAATCTAGTTTATAGTCAAATCCAAATATGGCACTTCAGTCTCTGCAAGTCTCTTTTTAAACCCATGTTTGATCTATGTGATTTTAAAGTGTCTCTTTATTTTCACCTGCCTTGGGTGGCTAATTTCTCAGTGAAGAGGGAAAGAATGAGCTTTGATAATTTTTGGCTGCTTTGTGCTTAAAAGGAAATTTACATCTCACCAATATTTCCTTTGGACTATTATATGTAAAGGGCCTTAAGAGAACCAATAAATTATAGAAAACCGTTCAGAAGCAGAAGGGTGCCATACAGGCAACGAAAATTATTTACAGAACTGTTCAACCTTACTGAGTAAGAATAAAATGTCTGACTGAATTTTCTATCAAAAAATAACCATGCCATGCAACATGTTAAAGTACAATCAGCCCTATCCATAATCACTTACAAACTTTGCCAACTTGATGAATATCAGACTTTTTACCGAATTAAATGGTAACTCATTACCTTGTGTGCTTCTATAATAAATATCTCTGTTCATCAACTTCCTAATTTTTTAAATGTTCACTAGTAGTCCTTTATATAGAAATGGAAAATGGAAAATGTTCCTTCATTCCCTTTTGTAGCAGAAAAGTCCATTCTTCCTCTTCCTCAATGATTTCACTGCTTAAATTCATTTTTGGTTGTTATTAATAAGCACTAAGAATATATTTTTAACCTTTGGGTGGGAAGCATGGACATAACACAGCCTCACTTTTCCTTGTGTTATAATTCAACTATAATTAGAGTAGAAATTAGAAATGGGATCAGGGTTTGAAACCTTGACACTTTGGCCAATGAGGCTTCATAATCCTGGAAGCTTACGCTCTTAGAGAAGACCCAAGGATGATTTTATTATATCTCTTACAGGGAGGTTTTCTTATCTTCCTTTTTTGTACTTCTCTCTTAGCTATGCATCCTGGGTTCTTTTGGCCATTTAGTAAGAAGGTTGGCAAATTGTAACATGCAACTCAAACAAGTTCATGGGTGAAATGGGCCAGGCCATTTATTGTTTAAAAGTTTTTTAAAGACATACTAATTGTATTTATAACAATTGTCTACTAATTGAAGAAAAATTTATATAGGCCAAACTCGATGGACAGGGATTTGGCTTAGAATATATCCATTGAATTCTGGAATGTCAAAGCAAGCACTATTTGTTAATATGTGCATGCGAATCCTTTCTCTATAATAATAAAGATGTCATATTCAGATAAGGAGCCCATGGGTTCCTTAGCTGGTTTTCTATTTCCATTATTGTCCTTCTATAAGGAGTCTCTTTTTGTTTGCAGGTGCCATGCTTTTCCTTTGTTTTCCCATTTTAAAAAATAATGTTATCTATTATGTGATGTTTCTTCAATGATTTGTTAGGTTTGAATAATGATTCCTTACCCTTCTCAAGTACAGTGGATAGTGTGAGAAGGAGTATCATGGTGGATGATTTTAGTGGATGCTCTCTAAATAGTGATATTATAAGCATGCTTTCTCTTGTTTCCCTAAACTCCCCCTTTGTTTTTATTGTATCTAACATACTGACATTTGCTTTGATTGGTTGCACTTAAAATTTTCAAGCACACATTGTCTTGCTTTTAAATTGTTTTTAGAAATTAACTGAATGGAATTATTACATTTTTATTCCTTTTCTATCATATTTACTTGCAACTTTTCTGTTACTGATGCAGGTGTTATGGAGATATCTTTGTATAAGATGCTTGTCAATGGCATGTCCTCATTCTTGCAGTTATCATTTTCTGGAAAAATGAACTCAGAACTTGTCTCAAAGTATTATCAAAGGGCACAGGAGATACTCAAGTTGTTGAAGTTGATAATTGATGCAATTGTTGATTCTGAATTATCTTCTGACAAAGTGCTTAATAAGATATTTGAAGAATTGGGTCATGTTGTTGAGGAGTTGAGGGAGCTTATTGAGAGTTGGCACCTATTGTCTAGCAAAGTTTACTTTGTAAGTCTCAAATAATATCTGAACACATGGTTTGCACATATAGATATTACCATTATTTTGTTAGTTTAAGGTGAAATATGCAGAACTTTCATTAACAACCAGTTTCATTATGGATTGGTTAATCTTGGGAAATATATGTTTGATATATGGCTGTGGTTTATTATGGGGTTATGCCATTTGTTGATGTTTTGTATAGAGGAAATAACATACTGCCATGCAATGCTGCCTTTTCCCTCATCTTTCTCTCACCCCCACAACCTTTCTGATGGAGTGTGAAATAAGGGTTATGGGAAATTGAAAGGGAATAATTGGATGGAATATTAAGAGATGGAAGGTGCAATACTTATTTCATCCTTGATGCAGATAATTTTGTATGATATTAGCTGAGCCCTCTCCTCCTTTCAAATAAATGATAGGATGCAGTATCTTCATAACAAAAATCTTGCAGTGTCATTTGATTGTCAATTTTGATCACTTCTAACTATCTTCCATTCTTCCCTATCCAGTTAAATTGAATGTGAAGAAAGTTGATCCTAATTTTAAGTTTGGCTTGTCAATTACATTGGATTAATTGTGCAGATATTCTGTGGAGTATTTTCTCAGGAATCATGTTCATAACCTGGCGGCACTTTCTTTCCAGAAAGCTTGTTGTTTCCTTTGTCTAGACCTTGGCTAGTTGTGATTGGTTGGGAATGAACAATGTGCAAATACATTTGCTTGAGTTAATTTACCATATGAGACCGAAGTAGGTCATCAAAATTTCTTGCATGCCTCTCATAAATGTGACTTTGGCATAAATCTTGCTTGTTAAATGTCTATCTGGTTCTCTCTCATCACTTACACTATCTTAATCATTAGGTTATGCAAGTTGAATCCTTGATATCTAAGATTAAAACTTCAAGTCTCAACATTTTCCAGCAGCTGAAGGCTTCCCATCATTGTCTTCCTGATGAATTAAGTTTGACACATCTTGAGGTAACAGATGCAAATTCAGATTCTTTTAAGATCCTAAGATCCCCTCTTAAAAATGAGTTTCTATGTACTTTGATTCTCTTTATCGAGAAGAAACTAAGTACTAACTTGATTAACTGCAGCATTGCATGCAGAAACTCAATAGTTTGAGGCATGGAGAAACATCATTGGTCATTAAAGAAGCTATTAGGGAACAAGCGGAAGGTGAAGCACTTAGCTCAGAGGTGCTGGCAAAAATTGCTGACAGCCTGGGTTTGAGTTCTAACCAGGACATTCTGATTGAGGCTGTGGCCCTTGAAAAGTTGAAGGAGAATGCTGACCAAACTGAAAAGACTGTTGAAGTTGAATATATTGATCAAATGATTGCTCTTGTAACCCACATGCATGAACGCTTTGTTATGGTTAAGGAAGCCCAGAGCTGTACTTCAGTTCCAATACCTGCTGATTTTTGCTGTCCCCTCTCTTTAGAGTTGATGACAGATCCAGTGATAGTGGCATCAGGCCAAACCTATGAGCGGGCTTTCATCAAGAACTGGATTGATCTTGGGCTTACTGTTTGTCCAAAGACACGTCAGACTCTGGCTCACACCAATCTCATACCTAACTACACTGTAAAGGCATTAATTGCAAGCTGGTGTCAATCAAACAGTGTGAAGCCTGCAGATCCCATAAAATCCCCAAATTTAAATCAAGCATCATCTCTTCGTGGGTATATGGACTCTAGTTCTGCCAGGGAATCACCAGTTTTTGCCCATGCCAGGGTCAACCAACCATCCTCACCTGGGTCAGCTCACTCTTGTTCTTTCAGTTCACTTGGCACGAACCTAACATCTTGTGGAAACCACCAAGATGGAATGTTAACATTGAATCCACATTCAATTTCAGAGGGTTCCCTAGCTGGCATGACAAATGGGCTGAGTTTGGGTACCACTAGAGAATTGAGTTTTGATGACAGTTCTGCTAGGTCTGATGAAAGAAGTGTGAATTTGGTTGCCCAATCCCCTGTATCACCATCTAAAGGGCAATCCTCTGATGCCTTGGGCTCAGAACTATCTCAAATCTGCACTACAAATGATTCAAGTTCCAGTGCACTTTCTAGTGCAACTCTTCCTCTAGGAAGACAAGATAGCCGTGGTGCTTCTCAACTGTCAACCAATCCATGCTACAGTACAGATTCTTCTGGGGAGGTAAATTCAGGGCCTGTTGCTGCTGTGATGAATATTACACACACAGAATCTCAGTTGTCACCTCAATTGGTGGAGACAAGGTCTCGAAGCCAACACATGCGGCGGCGGCCATCAGGGAGGTTTCTTCCTAGGATGATGCCTTCTCCTGCTATTGAAACTAGAGCTGATCTTTCTGGAATTGAAACCCAGGTAGGCCGGTTGGTTGAGAACCTGAAGGGCGGTTCTATGGAGAGTCAAAAGGAGGCAACAGCAGAACTCCGGCTTCTTGCCAAGCTCAATATGGATAATCGAATTGTAATTGCAAACTGCGGAGTAATTAGCTTATTAGTTGACTTACTTCGATCAGATGATGCAATAATCCAGGAAAATGCCGTTACAACACTTCTAAACTTATCAATCAATGACAACAACAAAACTGCAATTGCAAATGCTGGTGCAATTGAGCCTTTGATTCAAGTCCTTGAGACAGGGAGCCCTGAAGCCAAGGAGAATTCAGCTGCCACCCTTTTCAGCTTATCAGTGACTGAAGAAAACAAGGTCAGGATAGGCAGGTCAGGGGCTATCAATCCACTGGTTGATTTATTAGGGAATGGAACTCCCAGAGGGAAGAAAGATGCAGCCACTGCTTTGTTTAATTTGTCAATATTTAGTGAAAACAAGAGTCGGATTGTGCAAGCTGGTGCTGTGAAGCACCTTGTGGAGTTGATGGACCCAGCAGCTGGAATGGTTGACAAGGCAGTGGCTGTTTTGGCTAATCTTGCAACAATTCCAGAAGGAAGAACTGCAATTGGTCAGGAAGGTGGGGTTCCTGTTCTGGTTGACGTTGTTGAATTGGGTTCCGCCAGAGGAAAGGAGAATGCAGCAGCAGCTCTCCTACAACTTTGTGTGAACAATAACAGATTTGTAAGCATGGTGCTCCAAGAAGGAGCTGTTCCACCATTAATAGCTTTGTCACATTCGGGAACTCCAAGGGCCAAAGAAAAGGTGTGGTTCTTTCTCTATGGTTTCATATTTTAATTGCATTTTATCTTTGAAGAAACTGATGCTATATGTTTTAATATATTCAGGCCCAGGGACTCCTTACTATCTTCAGAAGTCAAAGACAAGGCAATGCTGGGAGAGGTTGATTTTTATTTTCCCATCCATTTGTGCCATGCAAAGGTTGAGTTAACTCTTACAGAACATCTTTGATGATTGATCTTTACATTACCTTATGCAAATAATGCATGCATAGGTAATTTGAAATTCATTTTTTCTTGTCTGCGGAGGGGAAGAAAAGACAATATATTTAAGGAGGATTCATCATCTCCTCTTGGAAAATGACGACCTTTATCTCAGCTGTGTAGAAAAATTATCCATGTGAATCTAGGGTTCCATTTGTTTGGCACAAATCATTTTCAGAAGAAATATAGTTATAAGTTACTAAGATGATAAAAAATAATTAATATATTCAATATTAAATATAATGATTTTGGTTACTTTCTTCTATTATAATAACTTGAGGATCATTTTTTTTAATTACAAATATAAAAATATATTATATTCCTTCATTTATATATAAGAAAATGAGATTTTCTAATGAAAATTACTTTCAGAAAAAAATACGGAACCTAAATTTATGTTTTTCTAAGAATCTTGTTGCGAAGCTTGGAAAGATGATGACAAGAGTTTTTTTTTCCCTTTTCTTTTATGAGGGGGGGTGAGGTGGAGGGTGGATTATTTAAGGGTACTAACTGTAATAAATTTAAAATCGAATAGTAACCATTCCAATGGTAACAAATCTATTGTGTTTTAGGTCTATTATAACTCAGTCTAATATGTTACCATTGAAGTTTTATATTGTAACTAATATGAAAAAGGGAGCGAGAAAGGAGTGAGTATTGGAGACTATTAGTAGTATTATTCTAAATCTATAGCCTATTCACTTATGATCCCTCCATTGGTTTTGTTGTGTTTGTTGTTTAAGGCAAATAAATGCACAAGGATTATGGAAGTAAAAAAATATTCTTAATCTTTGAAAATAGATATTGCATTTTATTAATTTGTTCTTTACTAAAAGTTAATTATTGTTTGAAGTGGTTGTGTATTTCTTAGGATGATAGGGGCAAAAGAAGAAAAATAGATAAATGCATTTTTTTTTCTAAATTACAAATAAAGAGCAAAAGAGGGATTTTAATTTATTTGGGTGAGGAGAATGGAAGAAACTGAGAATAAATATGGAAAGATAACGCTTCTTGTCGTTCCTGTCCCATCCATATTCTCAACTCTCAAACTAATCATTAATCTTAAGTAACGAACAGATAATTTAGGGAATTGATAAGCCTATTTCCGAACTGGTGTGTCACCGTCAGTCATTTTTCAAAATGAAGCTTCCTCACATGCATGGATGCTGTGTCTGCCTCTTTGTTAACACTATTTTCCTGGGAAAAAAGGGAAACCTATAAAAGGTGGTTCGCGCTATAAAGGAACCCTCTTGAATGGACGATGACTTTTACTTTTTTTAGTTGATAATTGTAATGATTAATTAATTTAATTAGATGTTAATTAATAATTAATTCTATTAATTGATTTAATTAATTAATAACTGATTATATTAATTAATTTAATTAATTAATTAATTAAATAAAATATTTAATAAAATTAACTGTTTATAATTCAATATTTGTTTATAAAATAATAAATAAGAATATGAGTATATTTTATGAATTATTTAATTTTTTTATTTTAATAATTTTTTTATAAATAATATATCATTAAAATTTATTATATATTAAATATTTTTTTGAAATCAAATTAATATAATTTTTATAATTATTAAATTTTTTTTAAAAAAATTAATGAGTATTTTAAGTTTTTTTCAGAAGGATAAAATTGAAAATATTAAAATTAATTAGAGATAATTTAGTTTTTTTTATAAATCAATTAGTTAACAACTAATTGAAAATGCTAGTATCACTAGCATTTTTAAAATAATTTTTTACAAAACAATCATCTGATTGTCAAATGTTAAAATTAGTTTATTAACAAATTAACTAATTAAAAATGGTTAAACTAGCAAAAAGTCATTCCAGAGTTGTTTGCTAAATAAGTCATAAATCAAATAAGTTGAAACCAACTTGGCCGGCATTTAGTAGATTAATAGTACTTGATGTTTTAGGAATTTAATTTTCATTATATTTGATGTTCCAATCTAGAATTTCTTATACATATATTAAGTAGATTATAATTTTTTTTGGGAGGAGAATAAATGATGGGTTTGGGTAAAATAAATGATACGGAGAGCCCTCCCCTTTGGTGGCGGGGGCCTTTTTCTATTTTTTGTATAAAATTGATGAATGGAAGCAGGATGTTGAACAAGGTGCCGTTATGAAGAATTATAAAATTTTATCTAAATTCTTACAAGGGGAACACGAGGGCTAGACAAAATCTATTAATCACAGCTTGCTAAGCGCAAGCTTTCAACGACGAATAGGGAATATTTTTGAACAAATGCTTATGTCTTATTCCTTATAGTACAAAAGTGGAAACCAAATCACAAATTCACTTTCACCCAAGCTAGAATTACGATTACATGAAATAAGGATAATGATCTCTTCCACTTCCATTTATTGCTAGAAGAGAAAGACATCTTTTACAAATGACACAATTTTTTATGCAAGAATTTGCCTAAAAAGGGCTAGCATAAAATTTTTGTTTTCTAGATTGATAGACAATAAATTAAATGGTGAAAATCCATGACAGCAAGCAACTTCCATCTTTCTTCAAAGATTTGCCTCTTCTAATTTGCCCTCCTACAGTTCTTTCTAATCTCCCCATTTGAACCAGTTAAGGGTTTGATGTTTCCCATCTTTATCATTGCAGTGACAAAGTCAGAATAAAAAGTGTCATCACTCTGGCTGTAAGTTTGAACTAATGAATCGGTAGATCCGCCGTTGAAGAGCACCTGATCAGAGTGAAGAAGCCCCTTCTTGTTGATGAGATTCTTGAAGTAATTGTTGTCGAAAGAAGTAGGAGTTTTTAAGTCCAAATTTGCCAGTTTATTATCTTCTGAGCCAGGAGTGCTCGGGCAATTCTCCTGCTTGGCCTTGGCAAATGATCTGTTAATGTCGGTCTCCTTGTAAATGCGAGGTCTGAAAATTTTACACCTTGCCTTTCCAATTGTGTGGGCCCCTAAAAATAACAAAATGACTTGATAAAGAGGAGGACATAAAATAGTCTCTTGGATTTATGAAATCTCATAAAAGAGAATTCTATTTTAAGCTTCAATTTTTCGGATGTGGGTGTCTATATATATATATATATATATATTATTTAGGAAAGTTACAACACATTTAACATACACAGTATTTTGAGTTCAAATCCAAAATATTAAAAGAAAAAAAATTCTCAAGATAACATTTATATTATTGAAAGTGGTGGCATTTTCCCCCTTTTTTTAAAGTATTTTTTTTTTTTCCTTACGTATACTGAATGCCATAAGCGGTTGTTGTTTCAAACCACACATATAATCGTGCAATTTTTTTTTATTTTTTTAATATTGACAATAAGATGATTTGAATATAAGACTTTTAACTTTTTACTCAAGCTACTCAATGTTAGATCGTACATCATCAGCTGGTAACACAACTAGAGATCACTATGATTTTTTTCCCCTCTCAACACTATTTGTATGGGTATATCTAATTTTAGTTAGACCTTTATAAAAGCAAGTTATCTACGTTGAGAATTTAGTTTTTATTAAAAAATTAATTTTTAATATAGAATTTAAATATGATTTTAAATCTAATCGCACAAGAGATGCTTTCTTCCATCGCCAGGTCAATGCCATTAGAATTTTATGAAATTATTCATTTAACTATATTCTTTAAAATACAGTTAATTGCACTACATTAATTCGAAATTTCTCTTACTAGTATACACAGCTACAATGAGCTGATTTGATTATATATATATTTTTTATAATATGCAAGATTAGTCTAATTTGACAAATTAACACATATATATAGTGGGAGAGAGAGAGAGAGAGAGGTGTGAAGAGAATTACAAATGGAAAGAAGAATAGAGAAACTATATGTTCTGTGACAATTGACTGAAATTGAAACAGCAGCTTTTTCACGAAACACACTCAATTGAATTTGTTCTGTCTTTTTTGAAATGGATGTGACGGCATGCGGCCAAAAAAATGTACATTCGGTTGCTAAGATGTCACATTGAGATCCAACTTTAAAATTTGCGTAGCATAAGTGACAAATGAGTAACTAATATGACTATTCATACATATAAAACGACAAAATGAAAAAGGAGCAAGTTAATTGTTGAACATAATAGAAGAGAGAGAGAGAGAGAATACCAGATAAGGCCACCATGTCTTTGGCAGAGAGGCCTTGATCTTTGAACCTTTTGATAAGGTTGCTAAGAGTAGAACTGGGAGGTGGGATCCCTTTGTTGGCAGCATCCAAGCTGGCTGTCTTGGAATCCCTTCTTCCAAGTTTTACTTCCCAGTCAGGTCCCCCAAGCTGCGTACCATAAAGCACAAAACACCAAATAAAACTTAGTGTGACCTACTTTTTAATCCCCAAAATTGCGTAGAAACCTGTATTCTTACTTCTGATATTAAGAAATTGATAACGAATCAAATGAGAGTACGAACCTTATGTGACAACAAGAAAACTAAATCGTTATCATCAAACGGTATATTAATAATCACGATTAAAATATAAAATTAAATAATTTTTAAATAATCATATGATTTCAAATAATGTTTTGATCTTATCTTTTAATTTAAGATCTAATTGATGTGATATAATGATTCTCAGACATCAATATAAGATTGATTGTACTTGATAAGCTTCCTCCATTAGAAATGATTCACTCCATGAATTTATTACATAAATTATTTACATTTTTTTAATTATTAGGAGTAGTAAGTCACAAAGACAATTATAATCTATTGAATACAAACACAAGACATTAAAATGAAAAAAAAATAAAAAATAACATTAAATATAATTACCCAATTATACATATACAAGCATGTATACGTACACACTCATATTTATTGGAGAATTATTGGTTACAAACTCACAATGACAACGGAGTCGCGAGCAGCAATGGCGACGATGTCGGCACATGAGACAACGCCAGGGCATGCTGACTCCACCTTAGTCTTTATAGCGTCAATAACTTCGTAGCCTCTCACAGAATTGTCGTTAGGGCCGGCTGTTTTCTCCCCTTTGAAAGAAGATGTGTCATCCAGCAGTATTGATCCGTCACAGCCCTGATTCCAAGCATTGATTCATATTTTATTTTTGTTAATTAATGATCCTAAATTACATTAATTTGGAGTTACATTATGTTTAGGTAAATTGTGAATAATTACTGTTATTATAAATTTAAAAAAAAGCTATAGGTATCAGGAGTGAAATTTGAAATTGAATTTTAAAAGTTATTTGATTCGCCTCAATAGTATAGGAAAATTCTATTTTTTAGGAAATTCTACTTCTTACAAAATATGAAAAGTTACTTATCCACTTTTTCCCTAAGTAAGTTCTATTTCACATGCTATTTCTAAATACAATGATAGAATTATTTTCATTGAATTTAATTAATAATAACTAAAATTTATTACTTTATATTATAATAATATTAGGAATATAATAGTCATTTTATTAATATTTTTTAAAATATTTAAAATTGAACTAAACAAGATATATGAAGTTATTTCTTAGGAAGTGTCACTTCCTATGTTCCTATGTATCAATTAAATAATTTTGAATATTTCTTAAAAAATTTATATAGAAAATTATTTTTTAAGAAGTTAAATTGTCTATGAGAAATGATTTCCTATATGAATCAAATAATTTTTTAAATTTTTTATGTTAATTAAATTAAATTTTATAAATTTATTTTGTTATTTTATACTTAATTAATAATTTTTTATTTATATTTAATTTTAAATTTTATTTTAATATATATAGCATTACTGAAAAACTAAATTTAAGAAAAATTGTAGAGAGACTGCAACTGCAATATATTAATTTACTATTGGTAACTTGAAAATTGAAACCATGGACGTTTAAAAGTAAAAGGAAGATTGCCCAAGCTTTGACCTTACACTAACAAGGACAAAATCCATGAAAACTTTATCATTATCATTATAAAAATCATACTAAAAGAATAAACGATCATTATCATTATAAAAATCAAACTAGAAGAATAAACTACAGTGACAGGTTAAAAACAAACATTAATTAATTATATTTAGCACCTATTTTGTGAATCTTCTGTGTTTTAAAAGAGAAATTTTACTCTACTTTTGGAGTAAAAAAAAAATTACTGTTCTAAAGAAGGGATTTAAAAGTGAGTCTTATTTGTAAATTTCAAATATTTGTATCTCGACTTATATATTCTATTCATACATTAATTAATTGTATTACCATTTTAAGACAAGATAAGCCACGTTTAAATCATGTCAACACGCGCGTGCGACAAGCTAAGTTACGTTTAAATCATATCAACACACACACAGGCTTAAATATAAATCTAAATTTAAATACATGTTCAAGCATGAGAGTACCTTTTTAAAAACATCACTTCTTGCGGTAAAAATGGATCAATATATAGGTGCCTCTTTTTATGGAAAAATATCTTTCATGGAAAAAAAAATTGTGTATATAAAAATGAAGAATTTCATGTCATTTATCTATCCTGTTGTTTGCGAAATAATTCATAATGTCATGAGACTGAGAGAAAATAATTTCTTTAAAATAATAAGTGTTGTTTTTCCTTGCACTTTTTTTAAGTTATATGAAACAAATTGATTTGATTTTGCATTTTAAAGGATAAAGTGTGATATTATAATTTTTTATATTCAAAATTAAATAAATAATAATCAAGTATTGTAATATATTATTTTGTTGTCTAAAATTCTTTTTACATTTTAAAAGAGCCTGATTATAAAACAAATAAAAACATTCCTTACGATCTTAATTTTCATAAATACAAAAATAAATAAATAGCATTATTTATAAAACAGAAATTTTGTGACAAAACAAACATAGATGTTTTCATGTGTAGTTGTATCTTGCTATCATCATGCTACAAAAGATATATATATATATATATATATATATATATATATATATATATATATATATATATATATATATATATATATATATATATATATATATATATAGAGAGAGAGAGAGAGAGAGAGAGAGAGAGAGAGAGAGAATTAATAATTATTTTGTGATATCGAATGAGAATATAGTTTCTCTATTTATATGTATAAAAAAAAAATGATATGAGGAATTCTATATTATCCATAGGAGTTTGGAACTCATGAGTATATGAGTCAATAGATGAGTTGACTTAATCAATGACTTTTCTCATCTAGCAGCTTGTATTGTGTCACATACTCATAGGTTCCAAATCTCCATGAATAACATAGAAAGCACTGATATAATATATATTTCTTTCTTCAAGTTCTTTTCTAATCAACGCAATTAAAAAGACAAAACTCAAATTCTATTACGTTGGTGGAATATAATCTTAAATAAAATTCTAACGCGTAAGATTTAAAATTGAATTTCAAATACAAATTAAAAATTATCAATTAAATATAAAATAATAACGAAAATTTGTAAAGCTTAAATAAATGGATAAAAGAAATTTGGAACCTAATTTCTTTATATAAAATCAGAGGATTAAAACCAGATGAAGCTCAATGGAAGAGAAATTTCAAAATCTAGAAAAATGAATGGAAAGGAATTTACATTGACAAAGCAGTCATGAAAGAACAGGCGAAGGAGCGATGCTCCCATCCGCCGCTCTTCGGAGACAGCAGACTTTACAACAGATTTTACGGTGCTAAAAAGCTTGGGGCAACTCTCCGAATAGAAGTTCTCTGAGAGGTGGGCCATGGAGCTTCCACTCAGCACCAGCAAGAGAGTCATTGCAAGAATGGCTGCCAGTGAAGATGAACTAGAATGACCCATTTTTGCTATGGGAAGAATTAGACGGAAGGTATCTTGAGAAACTGCGCTGCTCAAAGTTTGCATTATATAGAGAGAGCGGACGTTCCGTAGGATCAATTCATAGAGGTTAAATTTCAAAGATGACCCGTACGAGGATTAAATATTTATTAATATTTTAATTTTTGAAATGATTTTCCTATTTAGTGAGAGAACGGTCGATAATAAAAATAATTTGTTATGTGAAAGATGATTTTAAATCGCAGTTGTCATTATAATTTAAATTATAATTAAGTTGAAATATATATATATATATATATATATATATATATATATATATATATATATATATACATTTGCTATTGTATCATATGAAAAAGAAAAATTAATATTTTCTTAATATTATTAAATATTTAAAATTCCACTTATGCACGTATTGATAAACATCTAAAAAGAAAGATTGAAAAATTAAAAATACTTTTTAATTATGTATTTAATTTTAATAATTATTTGAATTTTAATTCTTATATGTACAAACTGGCCTTGCAAACTAAAATTTATCTACCACTGCATCCTACAGGGGGTAATGCAAGCATATGTTGCAATTTAGAAGAGTAATATAATTCTTACTTGCCTATATTTATTTTTTGTTCGCTCTTTCATCATAAACTATAAAATTTATAATTTTACGGACCTTACTATTTATTAAAAAGAAATAAATACCCACTTTTTTTTTTTAAAAAAAAGAAAGATTATAAGTAATATTTTCCCATTTAAAATCATGCCTACTGTCCACGAGTGTACTTGCGTTGATATAATCAATTATAAAAGCAATGTATTAAAAAAATGCAAAAAATTTAACATGAAAGGAAATAGTATAACGAGGACAATAACTTGCTCATAAAGAATAATTAATATAATATTATAGGTCTAAGTGAAAATCTAAATGTATGTATATTTATATAATTTTTGTTATGAAGAAGAGTGAGCAACGACGTGGATGACTATAAATGTTATTCAAAAGAATATCTCTGTTACTATAATTTTATTAAAGTGCTAGTAATATTAACGATCATTAGTTTTTTCATATATTATAAATTGATGCTTTTTCATATTAAATCTGTAATTTTTAAAATGAAATTATAACATGATATCATTAATCCAATTATTTTGGTGGTACTCGCGCATATAAAATTAATACCTAATCATTATTTATGATTAATTTGATCATTTTAATAAAGATGTAGACATTTTATAAATTTTTAAACAGGAATTTAAATTCCACCGCATCAAACAATTGCCTTACCATACAAAAATAATGAAAATTGTGAATTGTGTAAACCCACGTAACAGTTTCTCTGACTTTACAGAGGTGGCTGTGAAAGCAACCAAATTACCTAATCATAAAGACTAGACCAAGTGTAGGGCATTACACCTTTGCGGTCTCAAAATGCAAGATGGAAAGCTATTTGTGGATTGAAATTCACTATTAACCATGAAAATTAATTTTGTATGCTGGAAACCACTATTTAGGGATTGACTCTTCCGCAAGTTATAGAAGATGCGGGCCTCAACTGAAAGATAAAATTCTTTTTTTTTTATAAAAAAAATAATTAGCGTTAATTATTTTTCTTCATCATTTTGATAAGAGTATTTTCCTATTGTAAAAAGTGAATCTATCTCTACAATTTCATTAAAGTACTAGTAATCTTATGATCAGTCATGAAATTAGTTAATTTCTAAGATAACTAAGGAAAAAAATTTACTTAAACTTGTCATAATTTTCCATTTTATTATTGAAAACCATGGATTGAAGAATAGCAATGTTAAGATCAGTCGGGAAATCAATCAATTTTTAAAATAACTAAAAAAAGGAAAAACTTGCTTGAACTTATCATAATTAATGTGTAGCTTTCTTTCTTTCCAAATTGTGGGGTTCAATAATTAATTTTCCATGTAATTATTGAATATGCCGTGCACGTATTTGACAGCTTTTTAGTTATAGGTGACTGACTATTCAAAAGTAGCAAAGCAACGAGTATCAAATTTCAATACATTGTTTTTATGATGTAGTATTAAATTTAATAACTTAAATTTATTGATTTGCATAGTATTGTATAAGTTAAATAGAATTTAATGATTTAAGGTGGTTGTTACATCGCAAAGTGGCCTACCATAATTTGCACCAACTAGCCAACAAAAGCATCTTTCTTACAGAGAGAAAAGTTATAATATTATTCCTTGCAAAAGGGAAAAAATACAAGCTGGGTTGGCTAAAAAGGCCGCGGAGAAAAAGACCCTAATGTGAAAGTTTCATCAATGAAAATGAAGCAGCAGGGATATATAGTCTTTTACATTTTTTTGCTAATTGTATAAATACTTATATATGGCAGCGAGCAGTGAGGTGCAAGTAAGGCCCTGGTCCCAGAAAATTTTGATATCATTATTTTTATATACAGTAATTTTAAATTAATTTTTTGAAGTTTTAAATTTGTATATATTTCATAAAAGTTTGGATGCTCCACCTTCTCAAGTGAAAATTCCTATTTGTGCTGGCGCTTATAAGAAAGTGGGTTTACTTAAGTTTAAGGAATATATATATACATATATATATATATATATATATATATATATATATATATATTTATTTATTTATTTTCACATGGGTATTATAAAAAGTAGAAGTAAAGCATATGTCTAGTCTTTACCATGAATAAACGTAACATGTCAAATACTTATATTATTGGTTTTAAATAAATAATAATTTTAGACATAATTATTCTCTTTCATATTAATTATAAAAAATTATAATTAATTTCAAGATATAAATACCAATGTGAAGTATTTGATTTTACTATTAGATGAATTAATTAACACTGTAGTCAATCATGATCGAGGGAGTTACATCCATTATAATTTTCTATCGATAGGGAGGCTTTGCGCATCATCTTTCCTTGCAATCCAAGTCCACTGCTTCATTATCATCAGAAAAAGTAAAAGGATAATAAGTATTTCGCTCCGCTTTCTGCCATTAATTTATTGGTAGGTTTACAGTACGCGTACCGATACCCCGGTACCGGTGTCCAGGAGAGAGAAAGACAATTTGAGCCGCGGACTTAATATGTGGTCTAGGAAGAGCGACATATTCTTTAAAAGAAAAGAGAAAAATGATTAATATGAGCTCAGCAAATACTGTAAACGGCGGCAGAACTAGCAGGGGTATATGCTTCACTATTTTTTATTAAAATTTTATATAAAATTATATATTTTATTTAAAATATTTTTATTAATCTATAAATTTTTATTTCACCGGAATTTTGAAATATGTCTACTCCCGCTAAGCTTCAGATCCCAACTCTCACGCCGACTGTAGTTAAGGATTAACTTCTCCGGATTCAACGGATTCACTGATGGAGTGTGCTGGAATTATGTGTATTGTAAGGAAAGTGTATGCTCTATTAACCTTCTTTATATCTTATATAATATTTTATATATAGTTTATAAAATATAGATTCCCATTAAATTTTAACTTTTGCTCCTACTAAAATATTAAAATGCATATTATTTATTTATTATTGAAATCCATAATTAAACCAAAAATCATTCGATTCCATTATTTTTAATTAGGCTTGGTTATATCATTTTTTTTTCAATCCCTTTACCTTATTATATAATTGAAAAAAATAATACATAAAATAACACATATAATAAATATTATTCAAAATCAATATTTTGAAATCTAGCCTGGTTATTGACTGATAAAATGACTAGATTAAGGTTCAATTGATTTAATTGGATGATTGATCTAGTTAAAGCATTTTTATACTTATACATATATATTGTAAAAAATTATTATACCACATAATTAATATAAGTATTTTTACGCTATTAGAAATAAGTTAATAATAAATATTTTGACTAAATTTTAGGAAATCACAAAATTCATTGTTTAAATTTTCATATCCCAAACATATAATATAATAAAAGCAAAATCACTATCAATATATATAAATATATATTTGAATTGGAATAATTGAACTATCTTGTATTAAAAATTTACATAAGAAAACGAAGTATACTTAGGATTAATATATTGTTTGCAACGTAGAGTTTAAAGCGTCAAACTACTAAAGGGGTGAAATTTGTCTAATTTTTAGCATAGGTCTCAAATCAAGCTCGAATTTTGTTTGCAACATTTTTTAAAATTATTCTTCTAAAAATCAAAATCGAATCTGGCGGGTCATTCGATTGGCTGGATTTTAACTCAAAATTTGTTTGCAACATTTTTTAAAATTATTTCTCTAAAAATCGAAATCAGATCTGATGGGTCATTCGATTGGCTGAATTTTGACAAAGTTTTAATGGATCAAAGCATATTTTAACTTATACCAAATTTAAGTATAGATTCAAATGGTTTCGAATATCGGATTCCGATCTAATTATTTCAATTGGTCAAGTTGAGCTCAAAAATAATTTTCAGAGCCAGCGAAATTATTAGCTATTAAAATTTTATAATGTATGGGTCAGATTAGTCTTGCCAAAAAAAAAAAATTGTCTCAAGGAACCCTAGCTATATGCTACATTCAAAGAATCTAAATCATCTTAATTATCTGTCCGTTAAATATCAAAGCATAAGTTTGTTCGGTAATGTGGAAATTTCTGCACATCAAGGCATTAATATATATATATATATATATATATATATATATATATATATATATATATATTCACTTCCTATTAATAATTATTTTCTTCATTCTATATTCGATTATAGTATTTTTTGGGGCTGAATTCCTATATTGCAAATATCAGTTAGTTAAATAGTGTTGTCATGGTATTTATGGAATTTGACTAGAAGTGCATATATTAGAAGTTTTACAGAACAAATTGGTCCAACGTAGTAAGTAAAAGATGGCTTTGGGACCTTATCCTACACATCAATTACTTATTGATTATTGGGACAGTCTACTATTTTTGGTACTTTGGTTATTTTGGCTCACCAACTTTAAGCTCCTAAATACTTGACTTCCAACAGCATAATAATTAAGCTAATTGGACAGAATTAAAGTTAGGCAGCTTGTGATCTGCTTCACATTGAACAATTTGTTTGATTATTTGAGGCAATGTTAAGTTTTTCCCCCTTCCTTCTTCTTAAGACCACATAGCTATTATGTTGCACCAACTAAAATTATTGACCACTTGGGTGAAAAACAGTTTAAAAAAGAAGTAGTCCCCTTGGAGGGTATTCAGACTTTTGTACACCAATAAAGAGAAGGTTTGGATTTATAAGATTTAAGGGTGGTTTATTTTTCGAAAGATATTCTTCATAAAAAATTAGAATTTTTTATATATAAATAAAAGAGTAGCATGTACTTCTATAGTTTGTAATAAAAAAAAATGGTACTTAAAAGCATGGCAATAAAAAATGTCAAACTCTTTACATTTAACATTAAAACATTTAAGCTAATCTTTGTCATTTTCTAACTATATTCTTATGAAAGATATCTTTTTAACAAAACAAATAGAACTTAAGTATATTAATTATTCTGGTTACTCAATCTTAATAAAACTAAGATTAACTAGGTCCTATAAAAAGTTTACTGATTTTGGGTGGATTTTATTTGTTAATGAATAAAGGCAAGGGCTCAAATTCTAAAGATGAATTTTGTTAAGAGGAGAGAAATATGTTAATACTCAAATTTTTAGAGTGATTGCACTACTTGCCCACCACAATTTGTACCTATAATTTCATCCTTGCATGTAGGCAATTTTGTCTTGAAATAATACAAATTAAGAAATAAAATTGCATGTACCAATTATTACTTAAAGATAGAATATGACTTTATATAATTTAAAAACCTTTTTATCAGTATTTTACAATTTTGGAAAAAATTATTAATTTTTTTATTAACAGTTGTGTTCATTAATTTGGAAGACAAAAAGGCCTCACACTTGTATAGTCCAATAATCATAGAAATATTTCTGGTGAATGATATCGAATGTAAAAATTAGCTATTAATTTTTAGGTTTTACTTACTTGCTCCTCACATAACTTTTGCGCAATTTTACAGAAATATTACAACCTTTTTATAAATCATATAATTTTTTATATGAAATTTGTAGTTTTTTTTCCATAAAAAATCGTAAGAGTTTAGAATATATGGGATTGTAGTTTTTTTTCATAAAATCTTATAGGTTTTCATAACATTTTGCAAATGAATAATCATACTTGAAACCAAAAAAATTGAGGGTTCTATAAAAATTTTGTAAAGTTTATTAAAAAGAAAGTTGTAAAACTTTGTAAAGATAGAAAATTTTATTGAATAATTTGTATGAAATCTTTTATAATAAATTTGGATTCCTCACATCCTTTAATGGAAAGTATGGTGCTAGAGTGATTATTATTATTATTATTATTATTATTATTATTATTAGAGGATTATTATTATTATTTAGAAGATGTTTATAAGAATGGAATTAAAATAAAAACGAGAATAATATTATTGAACCCTTTTATCACAGGATATAGGAACAAGGGAGCTCCAGCAGACTGTCATTTAATAAATGAATGGCTGAGTTCAAAATTTTGAAGTTCAACTATTCTTCTTTGCGGCCCTAACCTTGACAGTAGTAACTAGGCTTTACCCCGTGCGTTATAAAAGTATTAAAATTTATTTTATCATGATTGTTAAAATTATATATTTATATTTATGAATAAATTTTAAAATAAATATATAATTAAATAATTTAATCAAATTTGATTTTTTATTTATTTAAAATAATTTTTAATAAAAGAAAATATTTTATGCTATATTTGTACAACTTATTAATATTAGAATTTAAATTATAAATTATAAGAGTGAATACAAGGAAAAAAAAGATAAATATGCAATCAAATAGAATAGTGATAAAATTTAAATAAAATTTGATTTTAGTACTCATATAATTTCAATTAAAAAATATGCAAGTATATAATTCAATTTGTATAATCTATATGAAAATTTTAATTTATTCAAAACATTAACATAATCAAATCAAATATATCATCCTATATTTAAATCATTTGATGATTAATATCTAAGTTATAAATAATAGTAATAGATATAAAAAATAAAGAAAAAATTATAAAATAAAACAAATAAAAAAAGAAATAAAAATAATGATCAAAGTGTAAAGTAACATAAGAATTTTAAAAATGTAATTAACTAATTTAATTAAATTAAATATTCAACTTATTTAAAATAAAAAAAATAACATATATTATATTATATTTATACTTTTTAATGATATTAATATTTTAAGTTATATATAATAGAAGTGAATATGATAAAAGAAAAAGAAGAAGAATATGTAATAAAACAAATGTCAAGAAAAAAATGTAACTTTCATGTTAAAGAATGTAATGGTTAAAAATAGCATATATATTTAAGTAATTTAATTTAATTTTAAAATATAATATTTAATTTATTTAAAATAATTTTATACCAATAAAATTTATCATATTATATTCATACTACTTAATAATATTAGTATTTTCATTAAGAAATAGAATTTGTAATTAATTAGTATTTTTATTAAAATTTTATATTATTCAAAATATTCTTGCAATAAAAATAAAAGATATTATGTATATATAAAATTGACTTATATAAAAATTAAAGTGGCTTTTATATATATATATATATTAAACTTCTTAAGAAATATTATTAAAATAACTATTATGGCACAAAAAATTTGAAATATTAATGAACTTCAATTAAGATTACTTCTTTAAACTTGTAATTTCTTATTTTTAATTTATTATCGATAAACTAAAATTTTATGAGGGAGAGAATTGAATGATCATTAGTTAAATTGAACGTAAATATTTTTTTATTTTTATATATAAATAATATAAAAACTTTTTCTTATTGAGATGAATGTAATCAATCAAACAATTCAAAAAATTTGTACTTATTATAAAGTTACATTTCTCGTGTAAATGTCTTCCAATCAAATGACCTCTAATAATAATAATAATAATAATAGATGATTTTAGAAAAGAGTGGAAATCACAAAAAAAAAAAATCAACAACTTGTTACATAGAATGTAACAATAATATTCTACAATTCCAATGTTATTGTATAACTTAAAATATAGCTAAGTACGTGTATATGCAAACAAAAATTAGCCAATGCACCAAAAAGGAAAATTGGCCATATTGATAATAGAAAATTAAAAATATAATAATAAAAATAGGAATGGCACAGTAACAACAATACACATGAAAGTGGTAGAAATGGTAGTGCAATCCGAAAATTACTATATAAATAGATAAATTTAATTAAAGTAAAAAAAATTTTAAAATTAAATTAAAACACTTTAAATCTTTGAAAGATTAAATAATTAATTAATTTACTCTTATTTTTATATATACATTCATTTTATTAATAAATGCAAATGTATTAATTTCTGTCTTAAGCAGTGTCAGAGACAAATATATTTTCATCATTAATATATTAATTTTATTGGAGATATGAAAGTAGAAATAATATTCCCATGTGCCTATTCATTTAATTTTAATGAGATTTATCATCATGAATAAATTTAAACTTTAGCATACGTTTATCAAAAGAATGAAATATATAATTATTTTATAATTTTGTATAAAATATTTGTCTTATTCTCTAAAAAATACTAATATATATTTGATTTAAAATATAGCATTTGAAAGTTAATATAAAAAAATATTCACAAAATCTAAATAAATAAAAGAAAGAAAAATGGTGTATGAGTTACAAACCATTAAGACTTAAAAAATCATAAAAGAAAACCAAGTACTTGCGCTGTAAAATATAATAAAAGTTAAAAAAAAAAAAAGAAGAAGCATGCTCGTGATTTCACACTTTAGAAAAAATGTCCATAAAATGAGAAAAAAATAACAATTTTAAAATTATACAAAGAAATTTGATCCTAATTTTAAATGATTTTGTTAAAAAATATAATTAGATACTTTTATATTAAAGGTTTGATTTATTTTTTAAAATATATTAGTTAAAAATAAATTACTACATTTTATATTACATTTTTCTTAAAATTTTAATTGGTGTATATTTAATTTGTAATATAATACTTAAGAATTAATATTAATAAAATTTAAATAAATAATTTTGATGTTAATATTTAAATATATATTAAATTAAAAATATATTAATTTTCATACATATGTCCAAAACATGATTGGGTCATCGTGTATTGAAAAGTGGTAAAATAAATTAAAAAATTGTAGCAGGTGGGACAGCAATTTGACAGGCAACGTGTAACTACAGTATAAACTCAAAATTCCTACTTAAAATAAAAGTACGTTGTAATAAAAAAATTGAAATTAAAAAAAATAAAAATAAAATAAAATAATGAAATGAAGCAAGATTGGAGAGACACGTCCGTACATATCCAATATTAGCATATGGATAGACTAGTCGTCTCATCTTGCTTTTTGTATGTTTGTGCAAGAGAGGGAAATAGTACAAATGACAATTTCAGCACTATCAAGTATTTTTCCATATTTAGCAAATCATTTTGCAAGTTTTAATATTCTCCTCATTTATAATATTTTATTTGTTAAATTATAAGAAAAAAATATTAAAATCCCATTATTATAATAAAATTAAAAGAGAATTGAACAAACGAGCGAGGAAAAAAAAAGATTTCAGATTGATGTTAAGAGAGAAATTTTAGTTATACATACCGCTACATTCATAAGTTTCTTTATTTATTTTCAAGAAAGTTATTTATTTTATTTAAAATATTATTATCATAAATTATTTGTTATTCGTTGAAAAATTATTATTAAATTACCATTAAAATTTTAAAAAATATTTTTATATCTTAAAAAAAGTTACTACCTATTTAAATGTAATGTGCATGATACTACAAGAAAATCTATATTGAATGACCAAAAAATTAGAAATAAAATTAATGTTGGTAGATGAATATGCAAGCCTCAAATATATGTTTTGATTTTGGCAATGACATTAGTGACGGGGATCTAAACATCTGTTGGTAATTTTTTTTACTTTATTAAATATTGCAAATAAAAACCAAAGCTATGACTAAATTCGTTAGTGACTTTATTGGAAATTTATTAACATAATTAAAAAATTTTTAAAATACTGACGAAATTGGCAACAAATTCAATTACAAAAATTTAAAATTTTATTTGGCAATGAACTAAAATTTTATCAAAATTAGTAACATAATTGGTGATGGACATTTAATAATCCATTTTTAATTATGTCATTAATTGAAATGCACCAATTAATTAAAATATATTAGCAATGGATTTATCCACCATTATCTGAATTATACATCAAACCTTGATGCCAATGCCTCATTTCTCCTTCCCTCTCTTTTTCTTGTATTCTCCTCCTACCATATGTTGTTGCTACTTTCCTACTCCATTGCTAGCTTCTCCCTTACCATCCTCGTATTTCGCCATTGTAAAGAGCTTCTATGCTAATCATAGTAGCTTTCAAATAGTGAGTTTTCTCAATTTTGGCATTTTTTGATGGTTTTCCAATTTAGGTAAGTTTTTAGGTATTTAGCTTAATTTGTTACTAAATGTTTAGGGATTTGGCTTAATTTTATAGGGTTAGTTACTAAAATTTTAGGGATCTACTTTGTTTTGCCAGTTTTACACTTAAATACTACTTTTACTATTTCATTTATATTAGCCTTTTAGGAACTTAATCATACTATAGCAAGCCTTATTTTGGATTATTCTTTTTTAGGCCCATTTCTATTTAAGAAGGAAAATTAAGCTCAATAAAATTGTAAATCCATTTTAATTTTTATTAGACATAACTTCTTGTAGTATTTACTTTATTTTTTTTAAATAATGTTAGTTTTGGAGCTTTTCTTCGTTCAAATTGGAAGACATAATGCTAAGTATTCTTCTTTGTGTTGAAATGTAGTTCTTACATGTACTCTCTTCTAGATATAAAAAAATTATGGTTAGGATCACACACATAATTTGTTTGATAATATACTTCAATAGATATAAATATATATGTTTGATAATATACCTTAATAGATACAAATCAATACTAAATTTGTGAATTATTGCTTCTTATTTCATGAGGGAATATTGACATTTCTCAACTTCTTACATTTGAAAAAATGTATAGTAGTGAATTGGTTTAATTAACTAGATAGGTGATTTTGAAAGATATAAATGGATATGCATTGCATACCCCATCCTTTAATATATCTTTTAGATGATATTATTCATTTCTCCATCCAGCTTAGTGACACATCATGAACATATTACATATTTCTTTTAATTTATCTATAAAATTGCAATATTAAAATTTCATTAATTTGAGCGTGTTTAATTTAGGCATATTTTTTGCACTATTTATTGATTTAGGATGCTTATGTCATATGAAATTTATAAGAAACAATGATTTTAGTTTGGAATGCAAGTATTATGAATTTAATTTAGTTACTTTTAATTTTTAATTATCCTCATGTTTATTACTCAATGTCATGACTATTATTGTATAAGATAGACTTAAGTACACTACAATATTAAGTTCAATATATATTTTTTCTTATATTTGCACAAAGAAATTAATGTTAACCCATAGTCTTATGAAAAGAGACTTTGATCCTTTTATTGTTACATTTGATGGTATGTAAGGATGTGGTTTTGTACTAGGTGATATATGTTTTATAATATGAAAGCGGGAATTCTAGTTAAATAACTATAACATTGCCAATGTTATAATAAGATTTGGAAATTTAGGTTTTTTAGGATAATGAGTTAACTTTCATAGTTTTGTAGAACTAGTGTCAGTAATTTAGATAGTTTATCCAATATTACAAACCTTTGTTATAGGCTAATTGCAACAATAACAACATCACAAGCAGCTATAATTGATTGTTTATGCTTTAATGAACTATTTGATTGCATAAGATTGCTTGTGAATAATGGATAATTTATTATAATGCATAATTTTCTCCATATAATTTTTGTCATCTTTTATAACTTCAATGCATTATTTTTGCAATTCTGCTTTTGTCCCATCACCCAATATCCTTTAAGTTAGAAAAATAAAATTAATTTATTAGTTAAATGTTGTAAGGTATTATGTCATTATCACACGAAGGTAGATTATTCATTGGTGGTAGTTATAGGCTTAGAGGTTATTGTATTGACTCAACCACTCTATCATCCTTGACCATTTTTAGTGTTAGCTTATCTACACCCACTGTTTATTTGTAGTTACCACTTTTATCATATAGGCAAGAGTCCTAAATTTCCTAACTTATTCCTAATCAAGTTCTTTCCTAACTTGTTGCTTAAGACCTTACTTAGTAGACTACATAATACTAAGCCCCCTATTTGATAAACCCACTAGCATATCCCTAAGGTGTTGATGAAGTTGATGGCAAAATTTGGGTGCATTTAAAGGGCAACTCATAAATACTCATTTAAGGTTAATTATTTATTTTTATTTAATTTGTATTGTTTGATATTTGTTATAAATTTGCACTACTATATTTAGCTATAAGTTAATTATTACATTTATCCATGGTCCCATCAAAGGCATAATAAAAGTAATACAAATAACTTTCATAGAGTTAGACCTTACCTACACTAGCATTTCCCAGAAGCATAAAGATAATTACTTCATGGATTGGTTGGGATTTGTATTTATATTTATATTTATATTGTATTTTAAATTTTAATCTTACATTTATATTTGTATCTATATTTTTATTTTATAATTTAATCATCATGTATTTGAATTTATATTTTAATTTGGTAGTTATTAGTAGTTAACTTCAATTATTTAATATTTTCAGGCCATGTACAAGTGGCATCCTAAAGACTTATACATGATTAAAAAGAATTTTACTTATAAGGTCACAATTAATTACACAGACATGATAGACCGGACAAGCAAAGGCTTGCTAAAAAATGCCCAAGTATATGCCAATAAAATTTTTAAGGATATCAAGAAGAAATAAACTAAAGATACTAACTTTAAATGAAAGTAAGAGGTTAAAAAAACATTTATTATTAGAGTAAGAGGTTAACAAAAAGAATCTACTATTAGAGGAAACTTGCAAACTAGCAGTTTCATCTCTATTTCATAGTATAAGAAAAAGATAGTAAGTTTTAGTTTAAGATTGGAATTAATTTTACTGTTGGTTCATTCTATAATTAACTTTTACATCTTTTTCATAACATTTCAAATATCTAGCCTTGGTCAGATCCTTACTAACAAAGTTTTCTTATGCACTTACATGTAAGTGACTTTAGAAGGAGCCTAATGGTTTGAAGACGAGAGATCCAAGAAAACCTGGGTAATATTTATTTTTTGTAATTGATATCGATTACATTATATGTATATATTTTTATATATCATAAGAGTTTAATCATCAAATTTAATTTTGAAGATCGAGTAACCTCTTTAAATGACTTTGGAAGGAACCTAATGGTTTGAAGATAAGAGATCCAAGAAAACTTAAGTAATATTTATTTTTTTGTAGTTGATATCAATTACATTATATTTATATATTTTTATATATCATGAAAGTTTAATCATCAAATTTAATTTTATAGGTCGAGTAACTTAAAATGATAGAAATACAATTTTCTTAGGCCTCAATTGATAGTGCTAAGGATTTCTTAATGCAGATTGATGAAACCTCATTATGGTTAGAGGTAATTGACAGACCAAACAAAAAACACAAGGTTTATGGCATTGGATTGGAAGCACACTAGGCTATTTAGCTATTATTTGCTATTGCTAGATCATTCTTATAGCTTAAGTTGTAGTACTTATAGACCACTATCAAGTAGTGAAATATGAAGCTTGAGATAGCATAAGAGAGAATGATAGTTTAAGAGCAATAACTTACTACTACATTTAATGTTATTGTATAACACCAACTATTTTTTGTACTTATATTGAATTTCATTGACTTTTGTTTAAATATTGTATTCCATTGATTTTTTTATTATATAAATAAAATATTACCTTTTAATTTTATTTTATAATTTTTCACTTTGAATTTTGATTGTTAAAGTGTATATTTGATTTAAAAAAATCTAATATAATGCAACATGTTTGTTATCTATACTGTTAGATAGATAACCAATATATTAATAAATGTTTCTTAGATCAATGATCGAATTATGAATAACGATGCTAATTTATCAATGAAATTAGCTATAGAATAAAAATTAGTGATAAAAATTTCATTAGTAATATAAAGTTTAGTGGTAAACAAAGGTATTGCTAATTTTTTCTATTATTTCATTTTTGTAGGGTTGTAAAATTAACTACAAAAATGGTAGCAAATATTAGCAATAGATGTGAAAATTCCATCACTAATTAAATTATTGACACTCATTATTCCATTAGTAAATCTATTGCTAAATATATTGCTAATTATTTTATTTATTTTGGATATAATAATACCATTATTTTTAAATTATGTGAGTCCAAGTAGGATATTGTTGAAATTTTTTAATGTTGAACCTCCCATAATTTATTAAGTTATTAATGTCAATATAAGTTTAAGGACCTAATAAATGACATTAAAGTAATTGGGTATTATTTAATACTTAAGTCCAAACAAGATGTATAAGTATAGATCCTATGATTTATAAGACCCATGACCCAGTTAACTAATTAAAAGGGTTCCTATCTTTCTAACCCTTATACGTAATTTATTTTATATTTTATCAATTTTACAAAATTAACAATTCTCTCTCCAAAAGAAAATAATGTAAAGGTTTAGAAGAGAAACAATTCCTTTTTATCATTGGTTCTTACTTATGATTGTTCTAATGGATTAAAAGAAGAAGAAGAAGAAGAAGAAGAAGAAATTATAACCAAATTCAATTAGTAGAATTATGGATACATCAAAGATAGGTGATCGCGGATGTCGAATCGATAAAATTAAAATTATTGATTCCAAACAATTTTTATAGGAAAATAATGGGAATCAGGTCGAACCTCTAAAGATCCTTTTCAATAATTCTCAGTAATTATTTACTAATTGAGTTTATGATGTGATAGCATGAATTCTATCTAATTATGTAATTTATCAAATAAAAAATGTGCAGGCCTAAAACTAGTACAGAATGCTAAATATGTAGAATTAAGATTTCAAAACTAAATATAGATATGCAAAATAGAATTAAAATTAGCGGGTTGAAATTTGAAATTAAAGCAGGAAGATATCAATAGCAAAAGATCAATAATGGAATCTATAAAATAGTAGCAACGAAAATAAGAATATCAATGAATTAAAATAGCTAATCCAAGGAATTTAAGGTCTCTTCAAAGAATTAATCATAGATCATTATAAATTAAATTTTGTAATTAATTATTTAGCCTTGAATTGTCAGAAATCCTTACAATAATTCATGAACCCTACACTAGACAATTGCCTAGAATCTGATTGATTAAGATTAGCAAAGTTAGACAATCCCATAACCCTTAAGGTAGATCAAAACTAATTTAAAAATAGAATTCAGTCAAATTAAATGAATTAATTCAGAATTCTAAACTATCAATTCATCCTTTTTTCTCTTATGAAAAATTTTGATTAATCAATCAAAATTTACTATCAATTCATATTTAAAACACAACTTATAGAATTAAACAAGGATTATATCAAATCAACATCTAATTTAAGCAGATCATGCAAATTAAAGGAGATAGATGAGAAAAAAGGGAAATTAATTACAGTTACTACTATACAAATCAAGATCTCATAATTCTAAAGGAAAATAGCCTCAAATTTATTTAAATTAACTCAGAGAATTAGCCTTCTATTAAAGAGAAAAACTAAAGAAAATTTAGAAAACTATCAAGCTATCTCTAACCTCTCTCATGTTCTGATTATTTCCTCTATTTATTTATAACCTTAGAAGCATAATTAGGATTGGACCTGAATTACAAACTTGTAGCCTAATACTTTAGGAAACTACTCACAAAATTTTAACTCAATCAGACATTCCTAACTCAAGTTATAGTCAAAATACTACAAGTAGTTCAATCCAGTCCGAGATGAAATAATGAGCCATCAATCCATCTTCCTTGGCCCTCAAAACAACTCAGTTTCTTCAAAAGGGCTTTAGGAATGTTTAGATATGGATTTTAAGGAGTAATTGGACTTAGCCTTGCATCAATTAAATACTTAGAGCTCAAGATATGAATTAATCATTGCAATTAGGTCGGGTTTGGGCTTGGACAGCAGCTTTGCTTCGACTTTAAACTAATCTTTGACCTCCAAGATGGCAGAACTGGGTTCTTTGAACATAAAAATTGTAACTCTTTTTCTTAGCTTTCAAATGGTATATAAACCATCCAAATTCGACTTTCAAAGCTCAAGTTATG
The DNA here is from genome assembly GCA_020226215.1 of Sindora glabra. NCBI lineage: Eukaryota > Viridiplantae > Streptophyta > Magnoliopsida > Fabales > Fabaceae > Sindora > Sindora glabra. Next base: position 51,598,836 of record CM035230.1, on the reverse strand, counting down.
ATCAAAATACTGAAATAGTGTAAAAAATCTAGCATTAAGCCCAAAATTCAATTAAGCCTAAATTAATGCAATTAGTTTCAAATTAATATAAAATTAATCCAATTAATTATTATCACCTCCTAAGAGACCTAAATATAAGGAAAAAATTAATAGAATATTGTTCACTTCAATAGGTTAGTTCAATTATAGAAGCTTTCTTAAATTAAATATGTATAATTATTAATTCTAGTTGATATTGCTCATTCGTCTTAAACTATAATCTATAATAAAAAATCCAACAATTACAAATTTATAAAATTTTCTTGTTTAGAATTCATAGAGGTTTTGCTGTTCTTTTTGGTTTTCATTTCTCTTCTTTTTCTGTGGCATTAGCAAAAGCTAGAAATCTAATTTGTTTCAGGGTAAATTACATGAAAAATCCTATATACTATTTATAGTGTGTAAATAACCCATGAAAGGGTTAATACATGTAACTAGTAATTGTTTCACCCTTAACTATGGTTTAATGCACTATGAAAATAATTAATTCATTAAAGGGCTTGATTGAGAAGGTATGACTAGCTTTGAACTCCATTTAGCTTAGAGCAAGGATAATTGCATACTTACACTCTCATACTACCAAAAAAAGTACCAATTAGCAATGGAAAAATTCATCACTAATTTTGAAAAATTTATCATTAAAATATTTAGTGATGAATTTATTAATGAAAAAAGGAGTGTTAGTAAATAATGTGTTAGTAATTTAATTAATGAATTTTTGTATATAAAAAGGATATAAGGCTTGGTGGTGGACAAAATCATTACTAATTTCTTATTGTGGAGCCACAAAATTAATGACAAAAATGTTGACAAATATTAGTGAATGATATAAAATTTTCATCTTTAATTAAATTACTGGCAGACTATTTACTGGTGCTCCTTATTTCATCAATAAATCCGTTGCTAGATATTTTATTAATAAATTCATCAATTTGATGGGTAAGATTTGTTTGTTAAAGAAATTACAAGGTTTATATACTTTAATAGTATAGATATGCAAGCTTAAGCACAAAGAAAGAAGACTATGAAGAAAGAAGACTGTAAAGAAATTGAGAGATTTCAGAGAGAGAAAGTCTTCTAAAGAGAAGAAAATGCATGTGTTATATTCTAATAAAGTGATGTCCTTTTTTTATAGCTAAAGTTTAAGAAACTAGCCACTAAAAAAGCACAGTTCCTAATAAGCAACCTTAATCCAAAATATTTGCTCTTTTCCTTTAAATCTTTTAGGTAGCTTGCTCTTTCCAAAAATTTGAGGTTGTGTCACTATCAAAGTTAACTTCATTGAATGTGTAAGGCTTGCTCTTTTCTTAATTAGCTTGTAATGTCATTTTCACTATGTGCTTTTAAAGTATAATCAACTTGTTCTTTTAGAAAATTTGAATTTCTCCAAATGTTGTCATTTTCAAAGTATAATACTTTTCTTGCTTTTTCAAAATTGATCACATGTAAGATTTCATGTGTTGACTCAGTGTGAGTTAGCACTTAAAAAGAACAGCATACAAATATAGAAAAATGTTGGGAATTCGGATTATCACATGCAGCGGAATTTTAAAATTTTGATCTGAATTCTACTTAGGATCCATGCAAAAAGCATAAGTCAATGATTAGGGTTTTACCTATTGGGCACTCGTGTTTCTACTGATCAAAACTTTAGAGCGGATGAATCAAACGCCGGCCGGAAGGTACAGCGTCTCTACGGTATCCACACGGAGTGAACAACGACTTCTCACCCACCACGAATCTGCTAGGATGCGTTTTTCTCTCTAAGAATTAAGATTAGATGTTTTCTGAGTGATTTAGGGTTTATATGGAAGCTTTGAGCATGATTATCAAAGTGCTGCCCTCTAATCCCTTTTTATAAAGCTTAGGCAAGCCATAATCCTAGTCCAACTAGGATAATGCTTCCAAAATCCTAATCACACTTAACAACTCATCTTATCCTTATCCTTATCCTTATCCTAGAGATAATGGGGAGATATAGGACTTATCTATTAATTATCTAATATTAGATAATGATATTATCTCATAATATAAATATCTTAATATTAGATAATTGCATATAGTTATCAAATATCAAAATAATATTATCTCATAATATATTTATCTAATATCTGATAAGATAATTATTTGATATTACTTTAATATCAAATAATATCTCATAATATATATATATATATATATATATATATATAAAACGTGAATTTATTATTCTTAATAATATATATGCACGAAAATAAGTCCAATTAATTGGATATTAATATAATTAAAGTCCAATTAATTATTATCTTATTCCTACTCCTTTTGTGTGACCCTGTAGGTTCTTACTATGTTGACAATAACTCATTTATTGAGCCATAGACAGTAAGCGGTATCTAGCAATACATTACTGCCAATCAAGTAGTAAGAATGTCTGTGATTCGACATCCACCTAATACATGATCAACGTTTTACATCATAACCCTTTTGTAATAATATCCAAATTGAACTAGAGGCATGGAATGTGTCATCCTCGTCAATGTTCAATTTATATTTCTTGATACTGAGTAGACTTAAAATAAATAATTAATATCACATATTAATTCAATTAAGCATGACCATGCATTTCTAAGTCTCACTCAATCAAGGGGCCCAAGGATATTTCTCTTTTATACAAGAGTAACAAAATCCCATCTACATCACTCACTTCCCTCTGCATGATTTATAACACACCTAATCAATGCCCTACTTGTCATCCTAATTAAAGGTGACATAAGACAATATTAAAGTGAGTAATTCCTCATGTAGGGAACCGTAGTGACTTCAGGTCAAAGGTTCATGTGTATTTGTGATCATATGAGAATAACTTATGACACGTCTATCCATGCAATATTCTCATAGTGGGTCAGTCCAATACATTATTCACTAGCAATGTACTCATGTATTAACTTGATATCATATATCCATGATTCGTAATCATCAGTCACTATACATGCTAGTTTCGATGTATTATTACTATCCTTTTCGTAATAATACTTGATTAGGGGCATTTTAGGAATAGCGAAGCTATTCCAAGGATAATTATTATATTAAGTTATAAATTGTGCATAATAATAATAAAATTATAAAAATAAAATATAATAATTAAATTGCCTAAAATAAAATATAATACATTGTGTATAACTTCAATCATCTATATGATTGGTTCTAGGACACACACCAACAAAAAATTCTATAAAAATAGTATAATTCATATAAATAGCAAAGGGTGACCTAACTTAATTGACAATTTCTAACATTTTAACAACTCAAACATTTAATGTATCATTAATATGAAAAGCAGTTGCAAATATAATTCAATTCCATTCATTTTAATAATTAGAACATGTTGAACATTAATGGAAAAAAATTGAGTAGGCACAAGGCAATAAAGAGTAACTAGGCATAAATAAGCAATCTAAAGAATAAAAGCTTTATCCCAGTATCCAACACTATGGAATACCTTATCTGTGCATATTATAAGCTGTTGAATTAATTCTAATTATAATTAAAACCAAATAATTATATTTTAAGTAAAATCAGGGGCTATACATTTCATAAGTGGATCCTTAAGCATACAATCTATGGAAAGTACAAATAATATACTCATATATCTGCCCTCTCTCATAAATTGCCACTTCACATTAAGTCTTTTATTCAGCTAAAATCTTTATTGCTAAAAAAGAAAACCATGAGAGTAGTATTGTCATAATAAAACATTGATGGTTAAGAATGAAAATTCTTTAATTAAATAACTTTACAAGCACATTTATATCATCCAATATGCCTTGCCTTTTATAATAGAGGTTGCTATAAATGATTGTTTAACTATAACACAAGTTTTTTGAACATGTATCTAGATATAGATTTATGATCACTTAGACTATAAAACAAATGATTCTAAGTAACATATATTTGTGAGGTCTCTTATTTTTTTGTAGGTTTATATGTACTTATCTATACTACCCAAGTATCTTATCAGTAGTAGTTTAGTATATTTGAGCTAAACATATATCTACCTACAACTAATGCATATTGGAAATTCCTCATCATTTCTTTTCTTTATAACTTTGAAAGCATTAGGTCTTTGAGAAAATCTCATCCTTTTAAATTAATAAAGAAATCGAGAGCTTACTGACATGTTAAGCCTTTTTATACAATTATTAAGAGAAGTTAAGTACCTTTAAGACCTATTATGAAAAGCCTAAATGTTTGAATAGGGGGTGTATTCTAAGGTTTTTTGTTTCAATTACTTTATCTCAGTCAATATTTTAACTTTATCATTAACTAAGAAATTGTTGTCATCATGTAGAACTAGAATTATCAAAATGCTTGTACTTATTATTATACACTAGTATGAGTTGCTCTTCTTGAATTTGACTTAAGAGAGGTTATAATTTCTTTAAATTAAGATATAATACTTTAAATATACCTTTTATTTTTCATGCAAGGCATTCTTTATCCCTATCTTAAAAACTACTTGATTGTTTTATTTTATTTCCAATAGATCACTATCTAATAAGGTTATACTAATTTCCATTAAACATAACTCCCACTAAAATGAACTACTTATATGATAACAACTTAGAGTAGGTCTTAAATAGTAAGGAAGCCTTTTGACAATTTATGCCTTACTTCTAAGTGTAAGCTTTGACCACCAACCTAATCTTGAACACTTGATTAGTTTCATATGAGCATCCTTTTTAGACTTAAAATTTTATTTATTTTTGACTAGCTTACTATTCATGAGTAGTTTAACTTAGTCCTATATTTAGTCTTCCTTGATAAAATTAACACATGTTCTATCATTATAACTCGCTCTAAAGGATTATATTAAACTTTATAGGACATCTTTAAGAGAATTTCATAATTCTTTTGATCTATTGGTTATATTGAATTTGACCATAGGATGGTAAGAGATAATTCAACAAGTTGTGGTGCTAGTGCAATCGTTGCATTTTCTTTATGACTTTTACTTTTTATGGCATCTTATAGCTCTAATTATCTAAAACATCATTTAAATGGATTGTTACTTAAAAACCTTGAGGTTATTTTAGGATTTTAGTTTCAATAGGTTTTAAAAAAAGCATAAATTAAAAATGCCAAAATAATCCATTAATAATGTACCCATAATAAACATATCAAAGTAAATTTTATTTATTAAAATATTTATTACAATAAAACATGATAACTAAAAAACAAGTTCTTTTAATAAAAGATACAAAACTTTGAGTTTCTAGTACAAAGTAAATCATAAATTTAAATAACCATCTTTAGTTTTAATGCACTTCATTGATTCTTTATTTCATAGCTTCCTTAAGTTTCTTAGAATCTTTCTTCTTCTTTTTTGTTTATCTCTTATACTTGAAAGAATTCATTTTTTTATGCCCTTACTTCTTGTAGAAATCTACAATCTTCTTTAAGCTGTGGTTTCTTAGGATTAAGGTAGTTATCCTTTTTTTGACCTTTTTTTCTTATCATATAAGGATATTCCATTTTGTTCTTGAAACATTCTTTTGCCTTTTGTTTTAAAGTTGAACCATGATAAATAATGTTGATCTTCTAAACCTTTCTCTTTCTCATGTCTTTGTCTACTTGACTAACAATAGATATCATTTCGTTAATTGCTTATTTGCCTTTTTTTTTTTAGCATTATATAACATCTTCAAAATGTTAAACTGCCAAGGCAATAACTTAATGCTTGTTAGATTAGGAAAACTATCTCCTAAATTAACACTTACTCTCTTCAATTTGTTATAGTAGTTGATTAATTTTAGAATATGCTCTTGTGCTTTAGTGACTTTATTATAAGTAATTTTTCTAAGCAATGAAAGATAATGAGCTTTTTTTGCTTTATTGGACTTTACTACTTTTCATCAATGGAATTAAAGAAGGTCTTAGTATTCTTATAATCAAGGACGCTCTTTATGATGGTCTGATCCATAGTAAACTTCATGTCAAATAAACTTGATTTGATTGCATCTACTTTTCATTTTTTTTTGTTTTGCACTTGATTTTATATCAATAATCGATTCTTTTTCTGTGATCACCATGTCTATGTTCACGATAGTCAGATGTAGTTCCAAGGATTTGATCCATTCATTGTAATTTATCTTATTTAGTATTTTTATTGAGATCAATTGCATATACAACGAAACTAAGGAAAATGTATTAAATCATTAATTCATGTAATTACTTCAATCATGTTACATTTTCCTCTTAAAATTAATATGAATAATTTCATATAGTATTGCATTATGAGACCTCATATCAAAAGATATTTAAGATCTTACAACATAATATTACACTTTTAAAACTTAACATCAAATGAATATTTAAAAATTTTAGAAATATAATATTTAATCTTACATTCATATTATTACTAATAAATTATATTAATAATATTGTACTAAAGGGTATTTAATATTATTAATATAACACTCTCTTTAAAACATTTTAAAATTTTTTTCTTAAAATTTTTCCATTGTTAGCAAAATTTGATGCAACTGCTCCCACAAAATACGGATACACAATTATATAAAAATTCATGACATAATATAAGTATTTTTTAATTCTTATATTAATACTTAATAATATATAAAATTATTACATCATCATATGAACTTCGAAATTGTTACAAAAATTACAAAAGTAGCTCACAATATAGGGAATATATGACAAATTTTTAGTTCAAAATAAATTCAAATAGATATTTAAATAAAATGAGCAAAATTTAATAAAAATATTTTAATTCTTAAAAAAATTTGAAAAATGCACATAAAATAATAATGAAAGAAAGGAGCACATTGGTGCCTATATTGCCATCGTTAGATACTGGAATGGCGGCGCGTAGCCTTCACACGCCGGAATTGCAAGAAGGCATCGCACCTGATGCTTTGCAGATTGTCTTTGCTTGTTTGTTTGAAACTAGACTGGGTTGATCCGATTTTGACCTGTAATCAATCTGAGCTATTTTATCACAAATTTTATGTCGATTTTTGCTTCAAATTACTCTAACATGAATTTTCTAATTGACGCATATGAAATCTAATCCAAAAATGAATTAATTTTTTATTTCTAATTTTCCAAAAATTTTCAAAACGGTCTCAACGGTGTCATGGTTTCAAGGAGGATTTTCTCCGCATTTTCGAGCTTCAACGGCTTTATTCTCACCGAAAATCATATTTCTAACTTAATGTAAGTTTTATCTCACCAAAAATCATGCAGAAAATTCTAATTCAAAATCCTAATATTGCTAATGATACTGACAATTCGAAGTAGTTTTACTATTATTTTGAAAACTTTGCAATTTGAAAATAATTTTGCCAAATCTCTTTTTTTTTTTTTTTTTGGGGGGGGGGGGGGGGAGGGGGAGAGCGGGCGGGGGGAACTCAAATTCACCCAGGAAAAACTTTAACAAAACGCTGCACCTTTGTTACTTATATTTATATTCAACGACAAGGAACAAACGAAACAGATTTTTTTATGGGTGAGACTTCGGTGTACTCGTATTATGGTACACCATTAAATCTAATGATTTGGGTTCATTAATCTGCATAGTATTATGCATAATGAATAAAATTTAATTGTTTAAGATCATTGATGCACTGTAAAATGGTGCACTGTAATACATGTATGAACCCAGCCATATTATCACTTTAAGACAAATGCAAGAAAACAGTTTGACTGAACAGTCGAATGTCATGCTGGTACCATAAGCTCCTCGGCTTGAATCATATATGCAACAATGACGTTCATAATAAAAGACGGCAGGAAACACAAACCAATCATGAAAACGAATGTATAAATGCAAATAAAGACTTAAATATACATTCTGCAATAAAACCCTATCTATACATACCAGGCATGGAAACAAAACTTAAATTCATGTGCATAGGCAGAAGCTTGTTATACATAAAATTCCGAGCCTAATTCCTTATATTAGACAGCCCAGATCAAATCTGGCAGACATGCATGTATCACATATGCATACAATCATTCAATTACTCCAGGAAAAACATTAGATATTAGAAGATCACTTTGGCATAAAGCATGATAAGACAAATACTTTGAAAAACATACTTACATCTTCTGGGAAGATAGCTCAAGAATGCACAGAATAAGCATAAGTGCAATCAATTTTCATAAACCCGACTAACATACATAGTTTGCTCAAAAAATTTAATTACTCAACCATGATTCATAGTCAATCTATGGTTCCGATATCAATTCGGCTGATATCAATTTAATTATTCAACCATGATTCATAATTCTACTAATTGAATTTGGCTGCAATTCTTTCTTCTTCTTCTTTTAATTCCCCAAAACAATTACAAGAAAGAACCAATGATAAAAGGGAATTCACACTCTTCTTGAGGGAGAGAGAGAACATATAATTTTATAGAATTGATGGAATATAAAACAGACTGCATATCAGGGTTAGAGAAGTAAAATTCTTTTAATTAATTAATTAAATCGTAAGTTGTATCTATCACAAGTCCCTATATTCGTATATCCATCACAGGTTCTATATATCATATAATTGGGGTGGGCTTAAGTACCAAATAATACTCAATTGCTTTAATGTTACTTGTTGCATCCTAAAATTTATATTGATGTTAATAACTTGATTTATAAATTATGGAAGATCTAAAATTGAAAATTTTCAATATTAAATAAGATTCAACAGTGATGATTGTAATTTTTGCGTAAATTATTTTCAAAAAGTTAAGACCATAATACATAAAATAAAACTTATAGTATTCATGCTCTGTCTCATTGGCAGCAACAAAAACTATTGAATTGACTTATCTTGAAATTTAAGATTGATACGATATGATTCAATAGGTCACTTAAATTAAAAGTGAGTGAAACATGGGATGGTGAATTTCATTTCAGCCTTATTTTTTAGTTTATCACTTATCTAATCCCCGGAGAATGAATTAATGAAATTGAAGGTTCAACATGAGTAATGGGCTCTTACTAGACTACAACTATTTTCATTTCTACAATAAATTAGAATTTTTTTTTATATCAATGAACCAGCATTATTTTTATGTAATTTTTTTTTTTGGCATTAACCATGACATAACTCAAACGCTTAAATCCGTTTTTTTTCATTTTTTTTTTGGTACACTTGCATTCAGAGACGGAAAATTTCATCATCGGGAACAAGAGCTGTGGTGGCTAGTGCGACCGTGGCAGTCCCTTTGCCGCCACCGCGGACTTCGATACCAGTGGCTATGCCAATCATATCGCCTTCAAATTCCAGCGAAGAACAGGTATTTCGCCGACTTCGTTGCCAACGACAGCTCCGGCGGAACTCCAAGATGAGAACGAGAGGCTGACAAAAGAGAGCGTTCAATTGACGAAAGAGTTAGCAGAGATGAGATCTCTCTGTATATATATATATATATTTTGTCTGATGTCGAACTACGCTACCAACCAGACGGAAACCGTGGTGCATGGTAGAAGAGGCGGTGGTATCACGGCTGTAAAACCGCTTGATTTGATGCCTGTGAATCGGAGCTGCGGAGAGGGGCCTAAGGAAGTTCGGTGGCCATGGCGGGGGAGGACATGAATCAGAAATCGTTTGGGGTTGGCGATTGGTGCGAAGCGAGGGAGGGAGTGTAGCGGATGTTCACGTGCGAGAATGGCTCACGTGCATAGTTAACCCTAAACAATCGGACTGAATTTGGACAAAAACTGGTTTTTAAGCCCTAATCTGAACTACCCCAGGCCCATGACTATTGAGGCAAATTTGTAATTCTAATTTTTTTCTCACTGCCAAAAAAAAGAAAAACTGATTATCAGTTCTTATTTGCTGTTTTGGTATTCATACCTAAAATTTTAGCTGTGTTATGGAGGAACTCACCTTCCTGAAATCAAGATATACGCCGCTCATCCTCCGATCTCAGCTGTCACTGCAGCTATGTCTTCACCCCAGCTTTCCCTTGCACGAGGCCGATCCGTATCTTCGTCTGATACAGACAGATCAAACGCAGAACCAAAGGGGTTGGAGGCTTCTTTGCATCAATTGATTCACGACCACAATCAATTCTCTCTCATTCTTCGCCAACAAACCGGTCTTTCTCTTTCTCTCCCTTCGAAATTCATTCTTTTCTTTTGAAATTCTTTTAATAGAAGTTCTGATTTTTCCACTTTATTTCTCAATTGATGCAGAGAAAGCTAAGAAGGATGCAATACAAAAGGCGGTGCGTGTTTCGGATCTTCTGGTGGATGCCGTTAATGGCGGGGTTCAAGAGTCCTTCATCAACGAGAAACGAATTGAGTATGAAATTCGAGCTTTGGCCGCTACGATTACACGATTCATGAAGCAGACTGATCAGTGGCTTACTACTACTCATGCTCTGAATACTGCAGTTAAGGTTTGATCATTCCTCCTCGTTTGTTGAATTTAATGAAACTTCAGATTGCTGCTTCTAAATTTTGGTTATTTTTCATTTTTTGGTTTTACTATTGTTGCATTGGAGGATCATCTGATGATTTGATGTCTAGTTTTTCTTGGAACTATTTGCTATAGTTAGTTTGCAGTGTCAGTGTGCAATCAGAGTGGAAAGTAATCTACTGATTATGCATCGGGCTATCTACTGAAAATTTGATGAAATATTATGATTTTGTGCTTGAAACTAGGGGACCACGGAAGAACCTGATAGTTTTTCTTTGATGTGAGGGATTAGTTATTGGGTAAATGAACTTTTCCTTAATAAACCTAGATTTATGATATTTGTTCCATGCTCAAAACTTATTGTGCAGGGGAGGTAATCATGTAATTTCAGCAAATAAAAATGGATGTTGGTTGGAGTATTAAATTCTTACTTTTTGCCTACTGAGATTTCAATTTTTGAATTCATGATTTTGTTAGAAAGAGAATAAATCACACTGAAACAGCTGACCCTTGGCAATGAGATCTTGTATATGTTTTCATTGGCGGTAATGTAGAAGTCTGACTGTAGAACTACATCTCAATCAGGCAGTAAACTACAAGGGATTAAATATTACAAGCTTAATGACCTTGGGTTTTTGGTGAAGGTGTTGACTACTATGTAGACCTTTCTATCTAGAAACTCGTTTGCAGAATATGACCTGTTAAAAAAAAAAAAAAAAAGACTTGGAAGAAAAATGACATCTTTTTCTTAACTGAACTTGGCATAGTAACATATATTTTATTTTCAGCAAGTTGGCAATGGTCTCAGTTTATTCTTCTACGAATGCTCCGTGCTTAGTTTATTACATACTTTGTATGAACTCTTTGATAGGAAATTGGAGACTTTGAGAACTGGATGAAGGTAATGGAATACGAATGTAAAAGTATCACTGCAGCTATCCATAACATTCACGAAGAGTGATCTTGCAGCAAGTTGTGATGCAACCCACAATGTAATGCACTATTCATTCCTTTTTTGTCCTTGGCATATATGCAGTTTACAAATGTAAAATCTTTTCACTTGAGTAATACCTGTGGCTCTTGTAATGGTGCTGAAATTTGGAATTTGCAATGTGGACCTCATTGGGTAACACATTTGGAATATTCTGTGGTTCATCCAGGACACTTGCAAACAGTGGTCTAATCTGATTTTGTTATTGATAAAATGCCTATTATTAAACACCGACTAGTTACTTGCCTATTCTGGATGACTTGAGTTCTACTGTCTTTGCTACAATTTCTTCTTCCTCATTTTTTTTTTTTGGATAATGGTAGAAGTGATAATTTACTTAATGCACATGCAAGATCAAGGGTTTGAATTCTAAACATGAGGAGAGTAATATCCCTTAGGAAACATGCTGTGCCATTGGACCACAGTGCTGACATCTTTGCTACAATTGAAAGCAAAGACAACAGGGTTGGATATGTAGACTTACCTGAGAACTGGACTCATTATACAGTTCTGTTTAATAACCAGATCTTCATAGCTTTGCTTTAAGTTGGAATTTAGCTTGACAGTCTTCAATTTTCAATGTTTTCAGAGAGCATATACAGCGCAGCTGAATGGTAACCTAGGGCAATTATTCAGAATTACAACAAAATTCTATGATATATAGTAGGAATAGAAGAAATACTTCTAGTTGAAGGAGTGTTAGCCCTTCAGGTGCAGCCTAACTTTGCATACCATTTTTTTTTTTTGGGGGGTTTTGTCTCCGAGACTGCTGATACTGCTCTGTAGTTGAAATACTGCTAATTAATTCGTCAATTTTTGTATTCACAGTTGTGCACAACTGTAGTGGACTTCACCTGCCTTACTGTAAATGCATTGTTTTTAAAGTTTGGGCTATCTCTTTGACGGCAAGGCGCCGTCTCCACTACTTCACAACTTGTATTATTTGCTGGCTGCGGCTTGTACTTGGATCTTTGGGTGAAAAATGGAGAATTTCTTTCTTCGATGACTTTTCCATCAAAGAAGGGGGGTCAAACTTCATTAATGTTAAGTAACAGTGTAATATGCATAATCTCCCCCCCGCTCCTCAGAATTTATAAATTTATATTTCTGGTTTTATCAAAATGTGAAGGGAATAGACGCGAATAAGGAGGAGTTAGGGTAAGATAATCGTTGTTTATTTAGATTGTTTGATTCGATGAGAGGTTACAACCATATTGTATATGATATCCTTTCTTGCTATCTTTTTATTTTTGGTTTGCACCTGAGGCGTCCTTACACTTTTCTTTAATCAAATATAAGGTTAATTTTTGTTGGAAGCAATTGATGGTAAATTCCTGTTAACAAAGGTGCCTTCAAGATTCAAACACAATTTTTTGTTAGAGAACGTCTCTGGCTATTTGGTTAATCTATACAAATGAATTAAAAGTAATTAATTATTAATAAAAACAAAATTATATTAAGAATTAATAAAATTAACATAAGATTTTAAAAAATTAAAATAAAAGTATAATAATTCAACTTATTAACAAATATATAACACAGTGCTCATGGACTCCAAATAACGCACACAATATGTAGTATGCAATGTCAGTGGAGGTAGAAGTAAAGTGTTTATAAAAGTAGTCCAATGACAACGGAGATGAATTGTTTTAATGATATTGGATAATGCATATGGAGAAGGTGGCGTGTGATCAATTATGGTGGTGGTTATTGGTGATAATATAGACAGTGGTGTGAAAGGAAAATGAGCAATGAATATGGATGACAATAGCAATAGTGGTGTCTAGAGTAAAATTAGATAGATAATGGTGGCAGTTGTGGGGTGACGACGATAGTAGTGAAAATAGAGTGGTAGTATGTAGTGCATGCTATAATGAGCGGTGAAGTAAGGAATCGTTCGGTTCCTATATATAAGAAATAATTTCTTGTAAAAAATTAAATTTTTTAAAAAATAATTTTTTATATGAATTTTACAAGAAGTATACAAAATTATTTGATTAATATATTAAAAATAACATTTCTTAGGAAATAACTTTCTATATTTTATTTTGTTCAATTTAAAATATTTTAAGAAGTATTAATAAAATAATTACTATATCCTCAATGTTATTATAACATAAATTAACAAATTTTAGTTATTATTAATTAAATTTAATAAAAATAATTTTGTTATTATATTCATAAATAACATAGAAAATAGAAATTATTTAGGAGGATGTGAGTAAGTTATTTCTTATATTTTGTGAGAAAAATAATTTTTTAAAAATTTTTATTTCTTCCATTTTGCTAGATAATAATCAACTAAATAGCTCAATTCTTTCTTATTTTTTTAGGAAATAGAACTTTCTATATTATTAAAATGAATTAAATGACTTCTAAATAGTAGTAATAATGGATTGAATAAAATTAAATGATGTGTGATGCTAATAATTATGATGGTGGAAGTGAGGTGGTCAATCATAAATAACGGTTGTAAGTCAGGTGAATATTAATAGTTAATGATGGTGGTATGGTAGAGATCGTAATAGATAGTAGTGGTGGGGTAATAGAGGTAGAGAATAAGATAGATAATGTAGTGTTAAAGGAAAAATTTACAATCCTATCCAAATGCTTCTATTCTCACTATTTTATTTTATTATTTCTTGATAAACAAAAATCTTATTATTTAAATTTTAAGGATAACCAGTTATCATGTTAAAATCGGTGATTTATTAAAATATAATAAAGAATAATATTAAAATTCTGGTAGCATGACAAGACTAATTTTTTTTTTGATGCAGAGGGAGAGAGAGAGAGATACTAATTATCATGTTAAAATCGGTGATTTATTAAATTATAATAAGGAATAATATTAAAATTTTGGTAGCATGATAAGACTAAAAATATTTTTAATGCAGAGGGAGAGAGAGATACATTTTGCGTTCGCTATTGGGTAACGTTTAAAGGTCAACCAGTTAATTAAAAATAGACAAGGAGAGAGTACAGCTTTTCCTCCAATTTTTATCTGGTGCTTTCTATGTTACCCCCATGGGTTTGGAACTCATGGGTATGTGGCAAAATACAAGCCATTGGATGAGTGAAGCCATTGACTTGGTCAACTCATCTAATGGCTTAAATTTAGCCACATCCCCATGAGTTCCAAACCCATGGGAGTAACATAGAATTCCCCTTTTTATCTTTGTAACTAATTTGGTTTTTGGATTTAGGCTTTCAGCATCTCTCCATTCAATGTGCAACACATAAGCAAAACAATGCACGGGGGCTGTTATTAGTGATTTTGCCAACTCAGCTCTATTACTCCATGCCACGCTTAGCAATGAGAAAAGCCGTTGTCTCTTCTAAAACGACCACGTTTAGAAGCAACATAGGTTGGAAACAAGTGAAAACTCTACCACTCCGGCCTCCGTTTGTGGGAAGACAACATCTGTGGAGGTAAACACAATAATTGAGCGAAAGCTATCTATACGGAAATATCTTTTGAGAACCTTTCGAATTTCTGAAGTGCGTGTCCAAACCGACAAAGATTCTTACTCTCTTGGCTTAATTACGTTATCTAATTAATGTTACTGTTTTTGCTACTTACTCTATGCTAAAGATCCTTTTGGTGTGTTGGTTTAATTAAACATTTCATTTGGGAACATCTTTGGTTTACAGTTGCAGATTAGTGTGCTAATTATGGACCAAATACGTGAGATGAATTGGTCTGAAAGCTCTTCAAATTCAGATAGCAGATTTGTTGGAAATTTGGATCATGTGCAAGCGAATTAGCCATCTAGACTTTGCCATGGCCCAATATTGCAGTATAAAACAGAGTTAGTGCAAGCCAACAGAGACAGATGGAGGTTTTGCTTAATTTGCTATTTGTTGGATGAAAGGTATCTTCCTTGATCACTCGATAGTATTTTACAACTAGCTTGGAGATTGAGAAGTTTTTTAAAGATAGTTGGACGTGTGGGCTAAGCTTTTATTATTCAATTTCAAAGGGAGGAAGATTAGGAGTATGTTTCTTGGAATGGCCCTTGGTCCGTGAGAGGGGGCATTTCTCATACTGACTGGGGGGAACCCAATATTAGACTTGAAACCGTGTGTACGACACTTTTTCAAATTTGCGTCCAGTTTATAGGGCCTACCATTGAAGTACTAAACAGTACCCTTTGCAGAATATATGGGCTTCATGATCGGGAAGTACAATGGATTAATTGGTCATTAGGCTATCCTCGCAATCTTAGATTTGTTTAGATGCGGGTCCAGATTAAGGCACACAAGCCACTTTTTATGGGCTTCCACTTAAAATTAGATGATGAATCTTTTGTCGTGGTCCAATGCAATTATGGAAGAGCCTTCAACCTTTATTTTGCTCGTGGCCAAGTAGGACACTCATCCGATAGTCGCACCCGTTATTATGATCAGTTACAGATGATATGGAGAGACAGATGAGCATTTTCCAAAATAGATTCCATGTAGAAACTGTAGCGGTTATAGAAAGAGCTCATTTAGTTGCGGATGCAAAAGCTCTTGGCACTAGTTTAAGGCCAAGAACTACAAAGACGAGACTAAGATTCAAACCAAATGGTCTGCATTTCTTCCCCATGAATTTTTCTACAGCTCATACAAATGCTCATTAAGAGCAAGTGATATCCTTTGATGAAATTCAACAAGATCAGATGGAGGACTGCTCTTTGGAAGAAGAATCTTGAGAACATTTGAATATCGAAGAAGAAATGAATCTTGCTTGGCAGGATGTTCCGATTTATACAATTCAGGTAGCTCATTTCGAGCAATCTCAGCCTGAGGATAGGGACATGACACCACCTCTAGTAACCTTGAATCAAATTGACAACCTTCCGGACTTCATCACATAGGATATAAATATGCACTTTAATGATAATATTCTAAACTTCCTTGCGACCCATGCCTTTTTTGAAGAAGATTTTCATTTGGTACAGCAAAATGCTTTTCGACGTTTGATTTTACTTGAGGGGTTGCAGTTTCTTACAAATGCTCAGTATATTCAGTCAAGCTATGAGGAAGGAGAGTCTAGTAATGCTGCGGAGTTACGTGCAAGTACTTTGCATTTTACAGTGAATATTGATGAGCAAAATATTGTAGTTACTACCTTGCTCATGCATGTTGAAGTTCAGAACCAACAGTCAAACACAAAATTTGGCCATAATCTATCCCTTAGAATGATAGGTAGTTTGCACAGAAGGCTTCAAATATGGAATATTCGTTGATTAATTTCAATAATTCGCCGAAATGCATGAAGCAATCCTTTTCAGCAGACTCGAGGGTTGGCTTGGCCTGTTATATATACCGGAAGAAATGCAAGAGTTAAGGTCTCTTATTCCTATAAATTCTACAGTACTTGAAACTACTCAAAATCCGTTGTCTGATCAGAATATTTATTTGATATTGCCCTCATTAACTGTTATATCACTTCTATATCAACTGAGATAGTTTTATCTCTCTGGTTATGCTATGTTCTAAGCCGGCTGTTTTCATGGTATCAACAATCAAAATCTAATGAAGAAAGATTGGTTAGTGAAAAACTTAAGAGGAAGCGAATGCACGATTCTCCTGATACTTGTACATATAAAAGAATGATAATTATTATAAAAATTTGAGAGCAGTTTAGGGTGTTTAAAGCACAGTAGCAAGCTCAAATTCAACAACAAACTACTTGTTTGCAAGGAACAAGTAGTGAACTTCAAAGAATGGCCCATAAAGGTGAATTAGCTAATTCAAATAATTGTAGGAGAGTACACTCCGGAGATGTAGACGGTAGTGGAATTATATTAGAAAAGAAAACATGATACTCAGAAGGCAAATGGCTGTAAGAAAAGAAGTGTTATTCTTGATGATAGTCCACAGATAGTCACTGATGAATTTAGAACTTTAGTTGAAGAGTAGATGTTTATGAAAATGGAAGATTTGGAGCAAATTTCAAGTTATGTATTCGGTGTAGAAGGAACTTTATCACAAGTAAGAGGACTTAATTAAATCCTAACGGTGAAAAGAAACTTGATAAACTTTGCTAAACTGTCTTTGGCATTCGGGGAGGCTGTCCCTGAATAGATTCCCCAGGAACCATGAAGATCTTTTAGTGGAATTGTAGAGGGTTGAGTTGCCGCTATACAATCCAAAGATGTAAGAAACTTTTTTTGAAGTACAACCCTAACTTGATTTTCCTAGCAGAGACTCTTTTGGAGGTAGCAAAGGTGAAAAACTCGTTGGGCAGTTTGGGTTTTGTAAATAGTGTGGGGGTTGATGTCCAAGGGCACAGTAGTGGAGTTGCTGGTGTTTGGTATAATGGTGTCAAAGTTGATCCAATTTAAATAGAGACTCACTAGATTCACTCGAAAGTGGATCAACATGACAGTGGTGAAGCTTTTGTTACTGGTATATATGGTCCCCCAAAAAGATCAAGGAAGAACATTCGCTGGTAGTTTATCAGAGAGAGTAGTCATCAATTATCTCATTCTCTTTGGCAGTTGATAGGAGATTTTAATCAGGTCCTACATCCAAGTGATAAGCTGAGCTCTTGTTCAAGACTTGATAAAGCTAGAGACTACGCAAAACCATATTCAATGTGGGCATGATTGAAATCAGGAGTAATGGAGTATGATACACGTGGACTAATAATAGGTGGGATATTGATGTTGTATATGGGAAAAACTAGGTTGATCTTCTTGTAATGAACAATGATTCTATATGTTCCCGTATTCTCATATGCATGCCTTACCTATAAATGCGTCTGATCATGTTCCTTTGCATCTAACCCCGAACAGAACACAACCATACCTCAAGCATATTTTCAGATTCCAAAGTATGTGTTTGGCTCATGATGAATGCAGAGATGTAGTTCAAATGCCCGGAGGATTCATCAAGGGGGTTGTTATAGAATTTCAATTAGGTAACAAGCTAATGGAAACTTCAACATAAGGTTAATACTCTCAACAAAGAATTAGAGACTATTTAAGCTAACCCATTCGTAACGAATAAAGAGAAGGAAATTGATTTAAGAAATCAACTTCAGTAGCTGTACCATTGCTAAGTTGCACAAGTGTGATATGTGATTTGGGTGCAATATGCTATGAGTGCAAGGACATGATAGTTTTCTAAAAAATTAGGATACCATATGTTTAGGATACATTGAAAAAAGTATATAAATTTCATATAAAAGCATTAAATTTGGACAACTAGAAGATATATTATCATGACATATCACTAAAATGGTTACATTGTCATGTTTTCTCCTTAAATACATTTCAATGTCATCTACTAATGTACCAAAAAATAAACCCCAATTCCTGCCTATCAATATATACAACTTTCTGTAGCATGATTATCAATTTTAGCAACAAAAACACAAATATTTTTAGTTGCTACCTTTTTTTACTATGTATCAGTGGTCATAAGGGCATAATAATAGAAATTCAATAGCCACAATGCCAAGTATCTCTGCTATTAACAAAAGAGCCATATATATTCCTTAAATGTCATGGCATACTATTATTTCTTTTGTTTATTAATAGCAACATTACCAATTTTGACCATCATCTACAAATAGCATTGCTTCCATGTTTGGTTCGTCAAGAAATAAACCTACCACTTGAAGAAATCCAAGTGGTTCATCAATTGGATACTATGAATCTCTACTAATATCCCATTTTTTGTTTCTTTTTATGAATAAGCTTCACTTTTTCTAGATAAGAGTTGAAGATTGGTATGGACACATAGTAAATCTTTGACTCTTTTTGGATTCATCTTGTTTCTTTTCATATTAATGGATGAATGAATAAGTGCACTAATTTCTCTCACAACAAGATGAAGAACAAGATTGTACAAGAAGCATCAAAGCTAGTTTCTAAAGTAAAAACATAGAAAATCTATACATAACCTACCAAGACTTGGGATCTAATTGCCCATCTTCAATGAAATAAAAAGAGCCAAAATCATTAACACTAGAAGAGAATTTAGTGAACTTAAAAGAAGCTATTTTCTTATCTTCAAGGTTTGGAAAATATTTTCTTAAACACTTATTTCTCTCCTTAGAAACCTCTTGATCTTAGTGAAGAGCCATTCTATTTGGTGCCTTCCTAAGCTACTTATCACTCTAATACCTATGTAGATTGAAAAAAGAATTTATAAATTATATAAATCATATACCACATTACACATAATTTATCATTGGAAATTCATTTAGATATATTTTGGGTTTAATGAGTGATCCGTACAATAGAATGGGGTGAAACTCTTTGTCCATCTACTAATGAGAATTGTATATGCCACTTCATAGAAGGATGATGTCTCATTTTCTTTCTTTCCTTCATGCCTATAGCTGATAACCTTCACTTTTTCTATCATAATGTCCCATATATCCTACACTAAGTGTAAAGTAGGCTGGTCAATATAACATATTCTTAGCACCTCATACAGGCTCAGTAAATGCAAGGATGTAATTACTTTTATCCCACCATAAGGCATTTAATATGAAATCTTTCATAGCTTGAGTTTTCCAACATCATCCTCCTTGTAAGAATTCCATTGGTTACTAAAGACCATATATTGAGAAGCACATTTTAGAAGTTTAAATCTTTTAAACATCATTATAATTGATATCAAGCATGTTTTAGTAATATTAATTTTGATGAGGCAAATTCATTGAAGATTGCCAATCTCATTAAATGATTCATGATAAAATTTCTAATAAAAACTCATCATCAGCTACTTCAACAATCTAATGACATTTAGTGTGAACATTCTCATTTCTTTTAGTACTTTTAGCTGCATATATGTTCTTCAATGCAAGATTAAAAGTATGAACTATACATGGAGTCTTAAAGATGTGTGGAAATCAATAATCTTATTACTTTACAAATAGAGGCATTACCAAATACTATTTGGATAACATTTTAATGCTTACCTCACTGAGTAAATTTTCAATTAGGCTAGCTATATAATGCTTATCTTTGTATTCTTTGGAACCATCTATAGCCTTTAAGAAAATAAGACCTCTTTCACTTGTAGTCTTCTTTAAGAATTTGTCTAACTATTAACAACAAAGTTAACTCTTTTAGAATTCTAAAGAGTTTTAATAGGTTGCAACAACCTTTCAAAATTAGCCTTTTTTTATAGTAAAGTTATTCTAAGAGCATTGTATCTAGGAGGGATGAAATCACTCAAATTATGACTTCCAGCAAAGCAATATGAAAAGAAATGATATGGGTTTCTAGATAAGTCAAAAGGTAAGCCAACACTATAAAACAACCTAGTAATAACTTTTTCTTTTGGGTGATTTCTACCCTTCATGTTGAATGCATCTGCTATAAGGTTAAATTTCCTTTTTGTTTATGTAGGTTCTTAGGATTTGTTTTTAGTAGGCAATGGTAAAATTTTTTCCTCTTTGCTCTCAGCTTGCTCAAAAATTATTTTTAATCTAGTCAAATATTCTAAATTATTTTTAGAACATATTAAAATTCTAATACCATTAATTCTAAGCAAGTGAACTTTCACTCTACAGTATGATCCAATCACTTTCTTTTGACAAAAATTACATACTTTAACTTATTTCCTCCCGTATCTAGTTACTTATTACTTGCTACTACTGTCATATGAGCCAAAAAGGAACATTATCATTAGATGTTTCAAAAGAAGCAAACTTACTCATTTTAAAGTTAGTAAAACTTCTATCATTATCAGTATTGCTTATTCTATTTTTGTCAAAAAATTCCAACATTGCTATTGATTGTACATTGAAAGTTGCACTAACCTCACCCTTTCAATGTTATCACACCAACGCTACTGATGATTGGACAAAGGAATCATAAAAAGGAATAAGATATTTTGTAATCATTTTTGCAATAAAAAATTAGGGATTTCACATTGTATTTTTAGTTCTAGATAGGTAGCAAAAGTCAAAATACTGGATTTGAAAAAAAAAGGATTTCATTTAATAAATGGTGTGTATAAATAAAAATAGTGGGAGATAGTGCTGAAGATGCTAAAGTATCAAGTCCAAGTAATGTTTAAGTTGCATTTAAGCTTGCACCTAAAGTTTGTCAATTAAAATTTTTTTAAAAAAGATGCCTTTTAGGTGCATATCTAGGTGAATCATGTTTGCACTAATGTTTAATGCTAGTGCAACATTGGTTTAAAGCCAAAAATGCAACATCCCATACATTAGGGTGCCATTATCAATAAGTAAAGCTTGCCCAATAAGCTAAATAATTGTGGCTGATCAATAGAGATGATGATGATGATGATAATAATATGTACTTTCATACAATTTTTAAGTTGAGACAAAGAAAAAGAAGAATTGAAGACTTAAAAGATATTCATGGCATATGGCAACATAATCATAGCATTCTAAAACAAATGGCTTGGTAGTTTTCTAATGATTTCTATATTGTTAACTTGGAGCAACTAGAAAGGCCTCAATTACATTTATATAATATTCCAAAATTATCTAGATAAGATGTGCATTAACTTAATAAAACTTTCTATAAAGATAAAGTTAAGTAATTTTTTTTAGATTAATCTAGATAAAGCATCAGGACCAAATGGTTTTAATGTTTGATTTTATAAAGAATTCTAGAATATAGTAAGGACACATACATAATAGATGGTGTTGTCTTTTTTGAATAGAGCTTACCTTCTAAAAGCCTTTAATCAAACTAATCTAGTTTTATTTCTAAAAGGAAAATAACAAGAAATATTTATAGATTTCAATGTATAATTCAAAATATAAGCTCATCCTTAGGGTCTTAGTGATAAAACTTTAAAAATCATGAATGATCTTATCTTCCTTAATCAGAATGTCTTCATCAAAGGAAGACTAATTTAAGATAACATCCTAATGGCAAAAAAATTGATGCATGCTATAAGAAAAGCAAAAGACAAAAAGGATTTCTAGATAACTTTTAAAATTGACTTTGAAAAAGTATATGACATGATTAGGTGAATGTTCATTCAAAAGGTAATGAGCAATATAGGTTTTCCCTTACACTAGATCTAGCTAGTGTTACATTATGTAACCATGGCATCTTACAGAGTAATCATTAATGGAATCAAATTGAAGAATTTAAGCCTTTAATAGAGTTAAGGCAAGGAACTCCTATATATCCTTATGTCTTTATCATTTGTATGAATATACTATCAACAATGCTTATTCAAGATAGCAACATAAAAATATACAATGTGTCAAGGTTGGTAATAATTCTATGACCATCAATTATCTTATATGTGTAAATTAGATTCTTTAAAATTTGATTTGGAGATCAATAAGAAAAAGTTCTATAATTTAGTTTAGCCTAAATACTCCTTTAACTCTAAGAGAATTAATGGTTGCTATCTTTGAAATTAAGGTAACTTCAGGAGTTGCTAAGCACATAGGCATATATATTGATGGGCCAAAATGTATGGAGTTGATAGATAAGGAAATTAAGGAAAAGATATCCAAATTGCTTCAAGGGTGGAAAGCAAGAATGTTATCTTAAGTACATAAAATGATTCTATGTAGATTTGTTCTTTAGGAAGTTCTTACTTATCATATGGCAAATATGTGTCTTCCTAAGATAGACATCAATATATTGGAAGGCTAGATGAGGAAGTTTTGATGGGGGAAGGAGGAAATCAACATAAAATTCATTTGGTGCAATGGAAAGGCTAAAGAATTCTATTGATCAAAGAGGGATATGATTTAAGGATTTTCAATTTTTTAATGAAGTAATGATTGCAAAATAGATGTGGAAAGTGTTTTAATGCCTAAATAGCCTCTTAAGCCAATTATTTACATAAAAATGTGGCAAGGGCAATAAAAAAAACTTGCTTGAAAACCTAATGAATGTGAATTAGAGATGAAATGATATACAAAGATTTCAAGATCTAATTACTCCAATTTATTTAGAAAAATTGGTTTAGAGGAACAAATACCTTTCAGAAGTAGGATTTTAGTGGCCTAAAGTAGGTTTTCTCCCTTCAAATTTGAATATGGTAGTTAATCTTCAAATTTTGACAATAGATATTGGAATGAACAAATTATTCAAGTAGCTTATAATAGTACTAAAGTTATAGCAATCATTAAAACACCTTTACTTGATCCTAACAAGAAAGATTAGTTAGCTTGGAAGCAATGCAAACCATGGCGAATATATAGTAAACTAGTGCTATATGGTGTCAAATAAGCTTGCTTAGAAGTAATTTGTATGATAATAGTAATTAGTTCCTTGGTGAATGATTTAAAGCATTCCTTTACCTCATAGATTTAAAGTATTTCTTTAGTGGCTATGTGCTATAACACTACCAATGAAATAGGAATTATATAGGAGATATCTTATGGTTGATCTAATTTGTATTCCTTGTAGTGATGAGAAGGGGAATTTTAGCTTATTCAAAGAATCAAGAGGGATTATATCTCACTCATCTTTGGAAAAAAATAATTTTTTAACTTATTCAAAGAAGTCCTTTTATAAGGATGAAAGAAAAGGTAAACAAATATACTAAAGCAGTAGATTAGAATTGAAAAAAAATAATTTTTCATAGATAAATCTCTCAAGGTGGTGGATATGAAGTAGTTATGGAAGTCACTAGAAGAAAATGCTATTTTAAAAGAAAGTGCCTATAATGCAGATGCATCATCCTTGTTAATAGATAGCTTAGGAAGGTTGGAGTATACTATTATCGGGATCAGGAGTTAAATAAATGTAGCAGAAATTAACTGATCATAGCTAAAGGATCCATGCAAAATATTAGATTAGAACTAAGGATTTGGTTAATACCTTTCTGATGATTCAGGGACTAGTTCATTAATCACCTTTTCAACTTCCTTTTCGGCCGAAAATTCCAAGGTATCCACACGAACCAGCAGGTCACCAGTGAATGTCCACGACTATTGATTGGAATTTTTCTCCTTTGCCTCGTAATGCTAGCTACGCCTTTTTAGGGGTTATGGTCAAGGAGGGTTGCTAGGGTTTTTATGCTTTAGGGATATGTGAATAATCTTTATTATTACCTAACAAGCTTATTTAAATAGGATGCATAAAAAATCCTAACTAATTAGGCTTTATTTCATGTATAATTATAGGCTTATTATTAGGCCTTATAATTATAACATGAAATTCCTAAATATTAGGCATAAACAATTTAGTCCATCAATTTCAAATACATTAGGTTCTAAGTGTATGACCTTAGAGGCTCTCATTACATTAGGTAATGATCATAAATAATGAACGGTGTCTAGTAACACATCATTATTACCTAAGTAATGAGAAAGTTGGTGATTCAACTGAAATCTTTACATGTGATCATTATCTATATTTTTTTTGTCTTAGACATCTATATTGAACATGAGACATAGATCGTGTCATTTTCGTATAGCCTAATCCAAAGGTTTATTGATTTCTAAGTTAGCTAATTGAAGCAAATGTAATTGACATCCTATGTCAATTCATTTGAGTATGGCCATATATTTTCTCAGCTTTACTTAATCAAAGGGCTTACAGATGTTACTCCTATTATATAAAAAGGATAAATTTTATCTTAATCACACAAATCCCTCCGCATGATATGTGACATATTCAATAATTACCTTTGCATTTACTCAACCATGAGTAACATAGAGTAGTATTAAAATATGAAATTTACATGTAAGGAATTTTAACGATCTCAAGTCAAAGGACCATATTAATAATAATTACTAAGAATCACTTATGACACTCATACAACGATCCATTTAGTGTTTTTAGGGTAAGTCAGTCTAGTATACAAGTTTTCTAACTTGTACTCATGTACATACTTAATATCTCATATAAGTCACTACACATACTAGTCTGAATATATCAAAGCAACCCAATCCATAATAATATATGACTAGGGACATTTAAGAATACAATTATTCTAAGGTTATTATTATAATTAAATATATTACGCAGACAATATATGTATAAGTATGATAATTGGAATTGCCATTAAAATAACACAATTCAAATTTACAATCATCAATATGATTGGTTTTAGGGCATATACACTAACAACTATAATATTTATTGTACTTATCTAAAGGAAAGGAATTATATTGGCTTGGAAAGACGTGTTTTGACATCTAAGTGAATTCTTTGTTGAAGTTTTGGTAGTTGAAATGAATGCTAGCATTGTTTAGTAATTTGTCGAAAACCAAAGCTTTAGAGTAAGAAAGGAATTTAAGAATATAATTTGAGAAGTCTTGCAACTTGTTGAAACTATAGGGAATTTGATAGATAATTATAATAGAGAGTTATTATTATTGTTATCTAGAATATTTCCTAATGAACCTTTACTAGTATATTAGGTAGGGCATTAAGAAAAGGCTTTCTTTTCTCTTTGGTATATATTTTATCACTATAGTGTAATAGAGAAAAAAATTGTAGAAGTGAAACATTAGGTATGATCTATTATTATTTTCAAAATTAATTAAATTATAATCATTTATTCAAAATTATAAATTTATACCATTAAAAAGGTAATACATAATTTTTTTCATTATTTATAACATTGACTTTTATGATTTTTGCTAAGATGTGGAGGGAACACATAACTATCATTGTAGTTTGAGCAACCTTTCAATAATGCTTATTAAGAAATGTAATTCATCAAGGATGAAACATCTATTCTATTGCATAACAAAATAAGCTAGCTTGCATAAGACATATAAAATTTGGATTGCATACTACATGACAATTATTTACAAAAGAAAATGTTAAAAAATTCTCGGTGATTAATAATTCATTAATTGTATATTGGTCATGTTTTAATGCACGAAAGAAAACCAAATTTGTGTCAGTAATCTCCGAAAAGCATGGAAACTATTTGACAATTAGCTAAAGTAAAGAGCCTAATGGGGAAATACTAATGGAGTGAAATATATGAATGAATAATGCTAATACCACTATAGAATTGTGATATAATATCATTATAATAACATCAGTTAGAGTGAAAATCAACATATATAATAGTGCAGTGACATTTTTGCAAATACGATTAACTTATAACATTAACTTTAATTAGAAATTGATGTGATAAATTAGTGTAGTAGAAAATTTTAAAATATCAATAAATTATTATGTTGGCTAGTATGAAAGGTCAAAGTCAAAAGTTAAACATCTATAAGTTAGGCCATTAATTTTGCATAATTATTATCCAAAAGGCATTCAAGTTGTCTTGTGAAAAAACATAAAATATTTATACAGCAATTTTAGTTCAATAACTTGTCTATAGTTTTTTTTTTTTATAAATTTCTATCATTCCATTTTTTATTTAGATGGTATAAGAGGATAGCGTACTTAACCTTACTATATATTTATAAATGCATTGAATTTTATAATCATAAGTTACCCATCAAACTATAATTATCTATTACTCTAATGAGATGCTCATGAGAATAAGACATTTGCGGTTTGATTGGAAACTTATAATTATAAGATTTGAAGAATTTCTAACTATGTATTATCAATGATGTGTTTTATCTTCATATTACACCTAATATTGCAATGAATGGATAATTAATGTCTGTAAAATTTAGTAGAACACTTTAATATGAGGAAAATAGATTAGATCTTTCTAACACATAAAAATTTGCAATAAAGATTTTAATCTCTCCAATATGAGGATGGGTGATTACACTATAAATTGTATTGTAGTTTTTTATAAGTTGTTGTTTTATGAATATTTAGTGTATAATAATTTGTAAATTTCATCAAATGATTACTTGTAATATTACTGTACAATGATTATTAGTTTTAATAGTGTCATTAGAAAAGTGATTTGCAAATGGTCTATGTTGTTATAAAAATGTTAAAATGCAAAAAGTTAATAATGTTGTTTGAAAAAATTGGTATTCATTGTTAGAAAAATGTTATATTGCAAAAATTATATTTAAAATAAATAAAAAGAGCATAAACCATGCTAGTTATTTATTAAAAAACTAACATAGTTTGAAAAAGTTAAGAAAGAAAAATGAAGAGTTAGATTAGAAAATTAGGATGCAGTTATCACATTATTTTTTTTTAAACCTAACTAATCCCTACAGTTATAACATCAATTACTTAACTTGTAATAAATGGTAAGTATTTATTAAGGATGGCAATAAACATTTATCAAGGATGACATTTATAAGGTATCAAAAAATTATCGAAACTTATGACTACTAAAGGTAAATAATTAGCATTTTTAAAGAATGGCACTAAGTATTTACCAAGGATGACATTTACAAGGTATTAGGAACCACTAAAATTTATAAAGTATATTAATAGCCAACCTATGAAATAAAGCATATATAAGACATTAGTTTTTATTAATGAATGATGTCTAACGTTATTCGATAGTCAATAGTTGCGAGGTATTGGAAAACTACCAAAACTTATGACTTGCCAAAACTTACAACTAAATGTATATCAATAGTCACCTAAGAAATAAAGTTTATGTAAGATGTTGGTTTTAATTAATGATTAATGTCTAATGTTTTGCTTGTTGTTTATGAATTTCACTCTTACATTTCATTTGGAACATTATCAAGATAAACCATTTTCTATATAAAAAAAGGCTTTAGAGTTTGAAGGTGTAGATTGTCATATTGATCAAAATTACCAAGGCTATTAAGAGGTTATGGAATCAATCAAAGTTCCTTCTAAGAACTTGTACCTACACTTTGACCATAAACATAAGAATTTTACAAAGCATTTGGAAGGACTTTTGTCATCACCTAACTTGAACTAGCATAGGATTATTTTTTCAATAATCCTATAAGCATATTTCCACACATTGGTAAGCATAACACAAATTCATTTCTTTTCTTGCACACATTCATCAAGAAACATCGATATGTATTCATTTTCAAGAATTTTTTACACAATAAGTAGTTCATCAAAATAATACTTAGGTCAGTTTATAAACTCTAGTGATAGAGTATAAGTAATGGTCCTATTTTGATCAATAAAAATGAATTAGCTTGTTGTACTACTTAAAACCATTATCTTTCATATACAAGTATATTAATTCAATTCTTATTGCCAATTTTCCAAAAGATGGGTGTTAAATGCCTTTGAAGGAAGGTGTTCTACTTATTATGATGGTGGAGGAAAAAGATCATACTATATATGTAAAATGTTAAATCTATAAAATAGTGAATATAAGACATAGTGAGGAATATTCTACTTATTAATCTACAATAAAGATTCTAAGAAATTAATTAAGATTAAAAGAGAAAATAATAATAATTATCTTGAGCTTTTAGGTTATATGGGGTTCTAAACATTAAATACTTAGTCACTCATCATTGCTATTATTACTCTATAACCAATTATCCTAAGGAATATTTTTAATTAATGCAAACTAAGGAAAATGTTTCCAAATACAATAAGGAAAATAATTTTTCTTCTCATGCTTTCTAGTTAACCTTATCCTATACAATCTCCAACCTTATACCTGTAGGGTTAGCCTTATCCCACATAATTAGTACACCATTCATGGTATTTTAATATCCATCCCATCTCTCATCTTTCTTTCCATGCATGTCATAATTCATAATTCAATTCATTGACTATACACATCAATATAGCTTATCTTAATTAGATTTACAATACAATTTATATGTACTAACATTACTATACCTCTTTGCATAGCCATATAATTTGTCACAATTCATAAATGTAAAAGTGTATTCAAGCATATCATATGTTATGTGTCACATCATGTATAAGTCCTTTTTTGATCTATATGCACATATCATTTGCATCCTTAATCCATATTATGATATAATGATCATACACTTTCTTGAAAATGGTTAAAATCCTTGATGATGTGTTCAAATATCAATTTTATAATTGAATATCCATTAAATGATCAATTTTAGTGAGTTAGGATGTTAAAACATGTAATAAGGCTAGGTAAATCACTTTTAAAATCAATTTAAGGTGCAATTTTTTTATTCTAGTAGTGATGAATTGATTTTGGAATCTATTTAGGGCAAAACTTCCAATTTTGGAAAGGTGAATCGATTTTAGAACAAATTCATGTATGAATTTGCATTTTTGCAAAGGTGAATCCATTTTGGAATCAATTCATGCATGAAGGTTTCCTTTTTTTGACATTTTGAATTAATTTTGGAATTGATTCATATTTGAATGTTTTGCATTTTTCTTCAAAAAATTAGTATTCACTCGACATTTAATTTAATTCATTCCAACCTCATTTATTACATACAAAATCATCATCTAATCATTAATACACATAAATAACTTGTCATACAAGATTCTCTAACATTAAATTCAATTATATTATCATATATCATCATAATTCAACAAAATCAGATAAAATATATTCAAAATGACAATTTTCAATAATATTAATGGATTTAAGCTAAAATATTCACTTACTTACTATGTAAAAATATATTAAGAGATCAAATTTGATATTTCTTTATCTTAATAATATTAAAATTAAGAGTTCTTTGGTTAGGATTTCAAATCTCCTTTTGAAACCAAACAACCACTATTCCTCATCAAATTTGAAAGTAAGAAAGTGACATTTCAATGATGGCAATATTTTTACTTTGATTAGATGAATGAATTGAAGAGAATTGCACATAATCTTGCCTAATTTGGTAAGGAGATGAAGGAGATGTTAAGAGAATTTAGAAGTGGGGGTTAGGGTGTTAGGAGAAAATGAATAAGAAAGATGAAGGTGACCATAAAAATGAGGAATAATGCTTGGGTACATTTTTGAAGATATTTTCTAAATCTCTTCTATATTCATATACTTATTCATAATGACCTAAAACCTTAAACCTTACTATTGTACTTATTTTTTACTTATCTAATTCTCATAGAACTCATATTCCACCACTTACTAAAACTTCAGATATTATCATCCTCAATAATTCATTCATAACATTCACATATGTCACTTATGGTTCAAAATGCATTATTCAAACAAATTAATCACATTTAATTTATATGAAATTAATTAATTGTATGAAAAAGTAATTTTAAAATTCTTGAGATGTAATCATTTTGGACAAGAATCCTTCCAAATACTTTATAAAATATTTATATTCATTGTTGAAATATAAAGACTAGTCTATAAAAGAAACTTTAAGAGATTTCAACTTGTAAATTGAATACTATAATTTATACCCTTTATTTCAATCTTAGAAGCTATCTTTTTTTAGTTTAGAAAACAAATGGGTTGCAAAGTTAATGATAAATTATAATAAGAAGCTGCATGTCTATTCTTGCATTAGTTTTGTAATGCATGAATTGTGATGTAGCTTTTCTTCTCACTATAATTTTTCTTCACTTTGTAACTATCTGCACTTTCCATTTTAATTTTAAAAGTCATCTTTGTTACAATTGATATAAAGATAGCTCATGTTTTATCTTAAAATGTACATTTAAAGGTATAAAAAAATAGATGGGTTGCAAAACTAATAATAAATTATAATGAGAAAAAGAAAAATATCCATTCTTATATTATTAGTTTTGTGATGCATGAATGATGAAGCTATTTCTTCTCATTTTAATTTATCATTGGTCTACATCTTGCAACCTAAATGCTTTTAAGCAATATAAAGAAAAGGATACATATTTTTCCTTTCATTTGAAATATGTTGTTCATAGTTTTTTGTTGTATACATCTATGTACTAATACAGGAATAAATAAAATGGTGGAACACCATTTTTGTAATAAATCATTAGTTTCTCATTTGTTTCATTTATATTCAATTTGTTACTATTTGTATTTGTTTAATTATATAAGGAAAAACTTCATAATGCTAAAAACAATTTTAATGTTATCAATTTCATTTACAATAAGTTGAATTAAAAATAAAATGCACTAGTTTATGTAATTATGTTGGTGTTCTTGCTAAAGTTAAAATTGTTCCTTGAAAGACTATAGAAAATAGTTGGCCAAACAAAAGATTTTGATTTTATTAACGATATTAAAGTATTATGATATTAATTTTTATTTAATAATTGATGTGTAAAATTCTATAATAGAATGACATTAATTTGTTATAAATGTTGGGCTTTTTTTTTAATTGATGTGAAAACTTAAAATAGTGTGAAAAGTAAGGTGTGAGTTAAAAATAAAAAGATTCAAATCATGGTACCATTTACAAATTTTATCCTAAAGCTTTTCCAACTTTAAAATGATTTTCTCTTTATTGAGATATATTTACCTTCCAAGCTTAAGATGATTTCTTTGATTTTATGTTTATGCTCATAAATTGTTTTGTAGTATTGAAGATTTATTAGCTTATCACTAAATATGTGATGTTACGCACTCACTAAAAAAATACAAAATATAAAAGTAGGCTTTTTTTTTTTATAAAATTTTTGTGTTTGTTCTTGAACCCTAGTTTCTAGTTTATAGTCAACTATATTTTGTTACCTTTAATTTTAATATAGCTTTTATTTGTTTGTATATATAAAAACATGATTTTATTTATCTTCTGTGGCATTTAATGATGTTATCAACTATTTATTTATATAAAACATGTAATGTCATACATTAATATTCATATGTCATATAGATATTGAACTTAAGAGTGCTTTTCTAAGAAGTACTAACTTCACATATTGACCAATAAGCATTTGATATAAACTTTCATCATTTTCGTTCTTTTGTTATAACACTACAATAACTCATCATAAGATCAAAATTTTTGTGAATGTGTTATTTAGCCATAGGAATACTAGTTGGATGGATGGGGAAAAAATCTCGTGACATTAATGACTTTTTTTTGCCATAAGTTTACTGGTGGTTAAAAGATCCTTGTAGCCATGAGTACAATCATGGCAAAAAAGGGTATACTCATGACTAATAGCTCATATAACCACAAATAAAATTGTGGAAACAAAAAAAAAAGCCATGGAAACTAATGCAATAAGTTAAAATAGTTTTTATAAACCTAGCTTAAACTGACCATCCAAACAATTTGGCTTGTCATGTAGTTTAGACATTTTTTAAAACTCATTGATACTTTATAAAAACTCTATTTATCTAGGAACCACATTTACGAGGAATTGAACATGAATCTTCATATGAAGGAGCAATAAGCTTTATACCATCACACTAGTTTGGTTCTTTAGTTATACAATGCAATATATTTCATACAAAGTTTTAGTTGATTAATTGATTTCACAAATACAAATACATTCACATAACATTAATTATATAATAATAAAATATAACATAAATATACACAATCTTAATCGAAGCTGAAAAGATTTGTGATTTTATTTTAAAAGTTATTTTTTATAAACTAAGACACCATTTGGTCCCTCACTAATTTAACTTCATCAAATTCATCCTTCACATGCATCTTGTATCGATTTTCTTGCATAAATAATAAATTATTTAATTTGGTATATTTGTTAGTAGTTCTATTAATGGATTAACAATTATGAAAATAGAATGACTAAAATAATTGATAAATAATATGTCATGGATGAAATTAATACTTAAAAATTTTTAAGTACTAAATTAATATTACTTATATTTATAAGGGACTTAAAAAAAAGAAAAATTGAAAGAATTAATTAACAGTGATTGAAATATTAATATTCAATAAAAAATTAAATATGCATTTTGGAGTATGTATTACCAATAAGTCATATACATAGACACTTGCAAATCATATGTGTACATAATTTCTTTCAATGTGTATGATAGGAATACCTGTAATTAAATTATTACAAAGTAAATTTAATTTGAAAGTACTACATTTTTTATTAATTGTTGTTAATTAAGTTATTATGAGATAAAAGTGAAAATTTTATATTTTTTGAGAATTTTTTTTATTTTTTAAAAAATTTTGTTGATGAATTGAATTACTTGAAACAAATATCCATATAAATTATAATTTTAAATTATCATAGATATTTAAATTTTAATTAGAAATTAATATTTATATTATTATAAGTTCATTTACTTTTAATTTTTTATTTATAATGCTTTTTTTTACAAATATAAGTTATATCATTTAGTTTCTTACAAAATTTTAGCATTTTTCATCTTTCACATATTTAAATTAGTTCTTCTATCTATCAAGTTGTTAACCCATTAACAAAGATACTAATGGAGGGACAAAATTAATCTAATTATTATTTATAAGGAATGAAAATGATACAAGTAAAATTAATGAAAGATCCAAATGTGGTTTTATTCTATTTTATTCATACCACTCCATTAAATATAATTGCTAAAATATTTTTTAACACAATAATTTAATTAATATTAAATTATGTATGGTTGAATACAATTATTATTTTATATTTTTTAATAAATTTTTTTAATATTATAATGATAAATGTAAAACTTGTTCATAAATATAATTAGTTTAATATAGTTTATATTATTATAACATATGATTTACATTATTATTTTTATATAAATATATTAAATAATATCATCAATTTCACTTATAGATTAATCAGTCTAATTATGACTCATCTATTTCTTTGGGTCCACCAAATAAGGCTACATAGGTAATATATGTATATATGCTATGGGTAAAATCTTTCCTTTTATATCATAGCGCAAGTGATATTTTACTACATGTAAAATCTTCCTACTTATATCATGGCACAAATAATATTTTATCACGGTTAAAGTGTTCTCATAACTTAATTTAAGGTATAATTAATATTTTATTATGAGTAAAATTTTTTTATTCATGTGGTAAGAGATAAAATTATCATGATTTTCAAATTTATGTCAAAATTTATGGTACAAGTGATTATTTATTATAATGTAATCTTTAAAATTGTTGAAATTGAGATTCTATAGTATTAGTGGAAATATTAGAGGTTAGGAGGGACTAGATAGGGAAAAATTGCAATATGAGGGGGCTGGTGTTATGAGGGATCGATAGAAAGGAATTGCAAGAGGGGATTAGTATTAAGAGGTATGACATACCAAATTGATTGTTTAAAAAATTATAGTTGAATAGATATTTGACATCAATTGTTTATTAAAAACTAATGTGTAATATTATTATATAGTTCATAAAGATCCTATCTCATTAAGTTGTATTTCCAACAAAGAAATAACAATAATTTTTATATACATAGAAATTGATGTTATTATTTTTTTTTTACATTGTTTGTGAAATTGACATGAAATAATATGACATATAATGATGCTTGTATATACATTAATTATGAACTGATGTCAAACCTATTAAACAACTAAAGTTGTTTAGCAATTCTGTAGTAGTATAAAAGCCTACAAATAGGGATGTAATCATCACCAAGACAAATTTGGATGGAAGGATAAGATGTTTGTTTTAGACATGTAAAAGGCAAGGCAGGTTATGCAGGCTTAGCTTGCAAAGATTTGCTCACATTTGAAATGAATAAAATTAGTCAAGATTGCAAGGCTTACAAGTAGCTTACATCTTTTTTTTTTTTAAAAAAAAAATTAAATCATTAGAGGTGTGCATACACAAATATCAAATATTTAATTCTACATATCAAGAAAGGCATGTTAAAGAGGATATTAGATTAAGTTAGATTAAAAACATATCTATTTTTCATAAATTATAATTGATTAATTAGATTTTTTTATTTTTTATAATTAATTGGTCAAATAAGTCTAAAAAATCATATCAAATCATTACATATTGGATTGTGAATTAGGTTATATTAAAAAAGTCCTCAAATATTTGAAAGATTACTGAAAAAGATAAAAATAAAAAAAAAACTTGTGGGGCTTTACATGGACTTACCCATATAAGCTTATAGTAAAAATGGGCTTTAAAAATAAGGACTAGATCGTCCTATACCCATAGGCTAACCATAAAGCTTGCGGGTTCCCAGCCTATTTTATATCTCTGTTTTGTTTACTCTCATCAATGATAACAAATTTCATTATATGCAAATTAAACATTTAATAAAGGGATCAATTAGTAGTAAAGATCATTGGAGGATTAGCTATAAACACCTAATATCCTCTCTTTCTTAATCAAAACTTTTAAATAAGAAGAAAGTTATACCATAAGATTAAACATAACTTTCAATCCCTCATTTATAAAAATGAAGACAACTATATCTCTTAAATTTCATAATTAACATAATTAATTTATTCCTCCCATACTTTTACTTTTCTTGTACACCCTCCGTTCCTTT
This sequence comes from Sindora glabra, assembly GCA_020226215.1. NCBI lineage: Eukaryota > Viridiplantae > Streptophyta > Magnoliopsida > Fabales > Fabaceae > Sindora > Sindora glabra. The sequence goes on along the minus strand of CM035230.1, from coordinate 51,563,219 downwards.
TTAAGTACCATTTTTGAGAAAAAAAAATTTGTTTCTATTTATTTGTTATTTTAGATTGCATTTATTGTCTTCTTTCAAATATTATCTAACTATCTAAATAAATGTTTAATAACTTTATTTATTGATTGATTTTAATAGAAGATATATTAATAAATTGCAAATTAAATCATCTTTTCAAAAATTAAAATTATTTATTATTTTTTAATTCTTGTAAATTAACCTTAAATGACTTTAAAAAGGAATAAAGAGAGTAATCATTTGTCTGCCCTTTGTTTATAACATTAAAATAAATGATGCAAAAAAAATAATAAAACTTAAAAACAAACATGTATTTGACATTGTTAAGGTAATATTTAATAATCCACTTGAATATTTTCTATTTATTTAATGATTGTAAAAAGTAGGGGATCAATAATTTAAAAAATAAAAATAATATATTAATAGTGTTAATTATAAAATTTAAAAGATATAATAATTATCACTTAGGATTTAAAAAACGGTATGCAATTACAATATTGCAGTTGTGGACTATATTGCATTGGCAATTTCATCCTGCGACGGTTATATTTTTTAGCATTTTTCTGTATCATGAAACTAGTTGTTGCATTAAGGAAAACTATGAGATAATAATGTAGATTGATAGCCCAACATGATAGCTCAATGTTAGCCACAGATTTTTCCTTTAACTAATTTATTTTTTCCCATTAATATTTATTTTTTTCCATTTTTTATTTAAAATATTTTTCAGCTTAAAATTAATCCATCTAATCGTCTAAATGAGTGGGCACCTTGCATTTATGGAGTTTACGCTAATCAATAATTGATGTAGGTCTCAACATTATGCTATCATTATAGGTTGTCACTTTAAATTGAGTTGAACCCTTAGTATAACTTTCCTTTCCTTCCATTCTTTCTTGTCTAAATATAGTATAAAATAAAAGGTAATATTATGAAAAATTTTACTTTTTAAGAGATTGAATATTTTTATCATTGAATTATATTTAATACATTAAAATTTATATTTTAATTTTAATTTAGTTGTTTTGAAATTTGAAATAAGACAATCTAATAATAAAATACTTAACTTGTTAAAAGGTAAAACTTCCCGTAATATAACCTTAAAATAAATAATGTTATCTTCGCTGTTATGGTTTTGTTTAGCACCATCTTACTGCGATGTCAAGCAAACAGGCTGCCTCCGCATTTTTAGGGTAAGAATGCCCCCCCCCCCCCCCCCCGCCCCCCAACAAAAAAAAAAAGTCATTATTTGAGTACCATGCACATGCACCATGGCCTGAAGTACAAGCCATTCATATTGAATATGAATAATCTCCGATAATTTTTTTTTCATTTTCTGTTACTTTTAAAGAAATAAAAATGTAATTTTTATTCTAAAATTAATTACTTTTTTTTTACTATAACTCATAATTTCAAATAAAAAACTCCATCTATTTCTATTAAATTTACCTCATCTATTTGAAAAAGCTTCTAACTCTATATTAGCATTTAAAATTCCGTGCCACGTTTATATAAATGTTGCTAAGTGTATTATTTTTCTAACTCAAAAATTCAATTTCCTAATTTTTTTTCAAAAAATAAATAATTTTTTGTTCAAATTAGATTGTTAAGTTGGAAAAATAATACAATTAATAATATTTACTGTAATTTACACTAAATTTTTTACTAACATTAGAAATATTTTTCATCAATTTCCTAGGAAATGAAAAGCATCCCTTCTCCCTTTCATATTTAAGAAAATCTTAAATATTGACCTTTTATCAAAATGGCACCTGTAAATACCAATATTTCTAGTAATGCAACAAAAGCCAATGTATTTGGAGACTTTTCTTTCTTGTATATTTTGGATTTAAATTTATGACATTTATATGTTAAATAATTGATTTTTTTATATCACAAAAATGAATGACATTTAGTGTTAAAATAAAAAATACTTAGCTGTGAAAGACAACTGTCTTTAGAAAGCTTCTGACTTAAAACTAAGAATTAGTATTTTTTAAATCTTCCTAATAGAAGAATAACAAAAACTACTATTAAATGCATATATACTTAGCTAATAATGTATAAGCAAACCGATTAAACAGTAGATGTACTTAAAGTGCATAATTTCAAAATTAGCAAAAGTCATATTTTAGAGTTGAGAGTTTCAGTCAAAGGTTTTGGGCTTTAATAATTCAAAATGACCAATTTGCACACTACTATATATACATCAAGGGTGTTAATTTAATTCTGTAATATAATATAATTTTCTACATTCTGACTTTTTTCGCTGAAGGCGGGCATGCAGCAACGGCGAACATTCAGTTCAAGATAAGAATATATCGGCCACGTTCTGTCGCCAGACGAAGGTAGCATAGCAAAGCGACAATGGGCATTATCTTTCTACCGTTTTTTTTTTCCTAATGAATATTAAAAGCATATTAGATTACTTCAATTTAAAATCCATTGCTATCGAGCATTTTGGCGCCTGTATTAGATTATAGTTTATTGATTGGTCAATAAGAAACCAAACGTTAAAAGAAGTGGTTGATGTGCTAATTTACCAAAGAATAAAAATTCTATTTTGATGAGTTTTATGTAGTGATTTATAATTAAAAATTTTCAATTTTTTTAAATTTAACCAATTTTATTTTAATTTATCGAAACCATTAATCTTAATTATGTAAATTTCATTATTTTTCTTTTTTTTAATATTATACTATTTTCAATAGTTATTCAATTTTTTCCAAAGACAAAGGGAATAAAAAATATTTATACATCATTACATATTGGAAATAGACACAATAAACCAACATAAATAAATTATAAATAATAAATAATAAATAAATAACATGTGATATCATAAATACAATTAATTAAATTTTAAGTAATTATATTATTATTTTTAATATCTTGATTGAATAAATATAATTTGATTTCAAAATATACAAATATATATGTGTGTGTGTGTATTTGATGTCAACAAGTTATTTTATATCATCTTATATTTGTGAGTTAGTTCAATGATTAATTTTATCAAACAATTTTAACATAATTAATTAATTATAATTAATAAAATAATTATTAACTATCTAATTTAGCAGTTGTTTACGCCAAACAAAATTTATCATTGTCTTTAATAATTTACAGTTAAACGTGCAAATATCATGTAATTTTTTTGAAACCACCGATAATGGAATTCCAACAGAAGACAACTAGACTAATCATTTATAAGCCAATCGAAAAGATTTTTATTTTTATTTTTATTTTTATTTTTTGGGATTTAGTCAACCGTATTGAGCTCAATAGTACAGTTGGCATATACTAGTGACAAAAACATTATATTATGTGTATAATTTAACTAAAACAAGCAACTAATTAATGAGACAAGTGGGTATGTTCCCCCTATATAAACCTTCACAAGGTATTATATTCCTAACCCAATATTCCTTCATATATACAACAATGGCTTCTCATTTGCATTCACTGGTTGTGCTTGTAATGCTCACTTTGGCCACATTTACGATGCTTACTACTTCTGCTGCTCAACTCACTCCTCATTTCTATAAGGAAGTCTGTCCTCAAGCATTACCAACCATACGATTAGTCGTTCGACAAGCGATTCTTCGTGAACGACGCATGGGAGCCTCCTTGTTGCGTTTGCATTTTCATGATTGTTTTGTCAATGTAAGTTATATGCACAATGAAACATCCATTTTTCAATATAAAAAAATACATCCACTTTTGCATTGTAATAATAAATTTTTATGTTTTATTACATAATATTGCGTGTAAGTTAGCGTATGTTTATTTTGATGGAAATTTTTTTTTATAAAAATATAATTATAAAATATAAAAATAACAAAAAATATTTTATTTATTTAATAATAAATATAAAAAATATTGAGAAAAGTGATATCTTTAATTTCAAAGATGAATTTACTTTTTTTATTATTATCAAGAATTTTATGTATCATTTTTTATTGACAGGATATACAAATGGTATATGTCACTTTATTATTAATATAGAAGTAAATGACATTTTGTTTACGAGATTTTTTTTTTCTTTTGACAAAACTAACGGGGCTTTAATATCAAATTTAGTTTCCTAGAATTGCTTGTCCCAATATATATTGCTATACTATTTTTCTTTACGTATAACGCTAAACCCTATCATTTTAGGGGGAAAAACCTTAATCATGGTGGTAGCGGGATTTTTTGTTTCTGGTATGTCATTTGTCAACAAGAGATAGAGAGTACAACAATATGACCCATTTATAGAGAATGAGTCACAGGTTTTGTTGAATGTGTTGGTTAAATCCACTTTTTTGTTTGATAATGTTTTTCCACAATGATGTTAAGACAGAGCTATAAAAAACTTCAGAAGTCATATATTATAAAAATAGAGTTGCCGATAGTGGTTTACATATTTAATGGAAC